>JAZHFQ010000303.1:0-600000 GCA_038387885.1 Spodoptera picta
TTTCGGGTCTGGGTGTCATTGTATATGTGAACTTGTATGTTTGTAAATGCACCCACGACACAGGAGATAATCCTAGAGTGGGGCAACGTTTTAAAAAAAATCCCCTTTTATCGGACTGATTTGAAACTCCAATCAATACTTTATTACCTGCGCCCTTTTTTTTTCACTACAACTGATACCAGGTAGCGTTTTAAACTTTACCTTTTTGGCTGTGAATTAGCAAAATGAGACATTTGGTCAACTTACATAATACAGGTAACAGAGCTCAGAGATCTGACAACAATGCAACAGGTGTGTTCTGTGTTGCGCGCGCGCATTGACACAGAACCGGAGCGTTGTGACGTCACGCGTAGAAAGGTACGCTCGGCGCGTGCGCACCCAGTCGGATGTAGATTAGGGTTGCCAGTTTATGATGAGCGCTTTTAGTGAGTAATTTTATAGTAGAAAGGAAGGGTGGAATTACAGTTGTATTCATTTATTTAATCTACTACTACATTAAACATAGTATGAATAATTGTCTAACATAACATCACGAATTTTTATCCCCGAAGGGGTAGGCAGAGGTACACCTCTAATGTACACATTATGCCACTGTACAATGTAACACCCACTTTTCACTATTTATGTTGAGTCCCATATAATAGGGGGTGAGTCTATTGCCATATACCGGGCACAATTCCAGTGTTTTTTGAAAAACCCAGTAATACTTTGCCCGACCCGGGAATCGAACCCGAAACCCCTTGCCCGGCAGTCGCACTTGCGACCTCTCGGCCAATGAGGCAGACAGTAATTGTCTAAGTATTTATTTTTTATTAAATGCGCATTTGTCGAGACTACCAATAATGTTTGTTATTTTTTTTTAATCTATCATGCATGATGCATAGTAATTAAACTAGTATACATATATTTCTTCACAACAGTGGACGTAGAAATATAATTTGTTCCGCTCTAAAACAATAGCTTAATTAGTGTCATCTGCGCTGCGTTGCTAATTGATTGATAGTGACCAATCAATCAAAATGCTATCAATGAGATTGGAATAATGTCAATTAATCATGCTACATATCAAAATCATGTCATTCCCATACAATGTAGATGTAGTAGGTTAATGTTGTAATGTAAATATTGTTCATTTAATTAACATTTACCAACAACTGTTGCTAGTGGTCACGTTTTATTAAATATAATTTTGTTAACTGGAAACAACATTCAATGTAGTTGTTGTTATCCATTCATTTTTTATGGAGAAGCCGGTAAACGAGCGGTCGGATCACCTGATGGAAAGCAATCGGCACCGCCCATGGACACTTGAAACACCAAAGAAATTTGAGGATTGTTGGGATTTCGGGGTTTGGAAAAATTGGGAAGGGGGATTGGCATCACTCCGGTCGAGCCGGCCCATTCGTGTCGAAGCATGTGTCTCCCACACTTATTTGTTCTGTAAATGTAACTTTACTTAGGTACCTACTCCCTATTTAATCTATTCATAATTTATTCATTACCTATTCATTTAATCTAAATCTACTTATGTACAAAAATTATCTAGTATCTAATATTTTTCCGGATATAAATGGTTAAAATTGCGTTAGGTACTTAAATGGACAAAATATTTTTTACTTATGACATTTTTTATTTAAAATGTTGTCAAATAAATAGCACGAAGTTTGAATTTAGATAGGTTTTATATCTGACTGCACGGTTGGTGCGGTGGCTGGGCAACCAGCTGCCGTGCAACGTGTGGCGGGTTCGATTCCCGCACGGGACAACACTATGTGTGATCCACAAATTGTTGTTTCGGGTCTGGGTGTCATTGTGTATGTGAACTTGTATGTTTGTAAACGCACCCACGACACAGGAGAAAATCCTAGTGTGGGGCAACGTTTTTTTTAAAAAAAAAAATATCGGTAGGTTGTGATAACTATTGAGGAAATATTTTATATGAAGTTTATGTCAAAATTATACTTAGATTATTTTATTGAGACTACTTGCAAACCAATCACGGATCATTAGCAGTTTACCTTAATTCGATTCCGCGGATAGTAACTAGAAAGTGTGTCGTCTGTTAGCGCTAATATTTGGATAATGAGAAAACGAGATCAAGAGACGATTTCTACATTTTTTTAATGTCACCGAATTTGATTACCATGGCCTTTAGTTTTATGTTCGGTCGAGAGATACAGTTAGCCTATGGGATAGAGACACCTGTCAAGCCTGGGTTTCAGGAATTCGATTCCAGTTAGGGAAGGGGTTTGAAGTTTAAATAATACTAATATTTTTGTAGGGGTTGTAAGTTCCTACAGTGTTGTTCAAGTTTATGTTGAAATGTTGAATGTTGTTTATGTTAACTGAGTAGATGACCAATCTCTTAGATAGTTTTATTGCTACTGAATTAAATTAATTAAGGAGTTTATAATGTTCAGAAATGCTGACCACGGTGATTTAATTATTCGCACATATGACGACAAAGTCAATGTAGAGGTACAGAGTAGCTCGTACAATTCTTGTTAAACTACATAACATAACATCACGCCTTTAATCCCTGGAATGGTTGACAGAAGTGCACATTACGGCACTTAATGCCACTGTAACCCCACTTTTCACTATTCTGTGCTATGAGTCCCATTTAATAGGGGGTGAGCCTATTGTCGTATACCGGGCACCATTCCAGACTGAGATTTTTTTAAAACCCATAATACTTTGCCGACCCTGGAATTGAACCCGAGACCCCTTATCGCACTTAAGACCACTCGGCCAACGAGACAGTCATATTATAGATAATATTATATTTATAATATTTTAGTCTTAGACCTACCCAAGACAAGGTAAATAATTCCTTGGAATTTTTAGATTTTAAGCATCTTTTTACTTCTAATGCCATTGGTTGCTGTAAAACCAGACCAGCCCTGATCATGTGTGATGTACGGGATTGGTGGAATGTGTCGATTCCCATGACACACTATTGTTCTATTGTGTGCGTATAGTTTTCAAATTACATACTCTTTTTATGGTGACCGTCAGACCGTCATTGTTACTTCTCCCATTCATGTGTAGTCACGACGTGTAATATTGAGGTCAAATTATTATTTAAAGGATTATTTTCCAAATGTTCTTGTCGGAATTTGCATGTACCTCTTAGTCCTCTGACTTGGTCACCTACACTGTCCACACCTTTTCTTGGCGAATTTAAACAGCAATGATCAGTACCCATTGATAATATTGTGGTAGTGGTACCTAGGGTCAATTCTTGATAGCAAGTAGGGGTTCTTACTTAATCTTAATTTATTTATCAATCAAAATCCAAAGCTCTCAAACATAACACATAACATCTACAACCTATTCTTACTTCATAAAAATGTAAAAATCATAACAAATCTAGAAATCATATCACGATTGCGTTGCTTATAAGATTTCTAAGTAGATTCTGACTTCTCCTTCCTTTTTTTTTATAATGCGATGGAAATCCTCATGGACTTCGGCTAAAACCACCGCGGTGTTCCTCCTCTGTCTGTGGCCGTGACCCAGGACGCCCTTGCGGATTCACCGCACCCGGCAGACCTCGACCTACCACTATATTGTGGGAAGTCCCACCACGTAGCAGCCCTCAAAAGCTGCGATTTCCTTCCTCGAGTGTCGCGCGTGAACACACCGCTAACGCTTACTCCCGCGCATGACTTCTCGTCCCTGTACCAACTCATTATGAAGCCTTTAAAACTTCACAAACAACAAATGAAGTATCAATAGCCCGTGGAAACCAACAAACATTCAAACAAAACTACAAACAAGAAATCAGAGACTCCCAATAACCATACAAACTCCAAATAATCGATTAGAAAACCTTACTAAAATCTAGGTTATACCTATTTGTAACGTAGGAAGTACTTAAATATGTATAAGGTACGTAAATGCGTGTGTTTGTCAGTGTGTCATTGTCCTCAGACCATGATGCCGTCGGACGTGGCGGGAGGGTGCGTGAACAAGGCGTTTGAAGGGGCTGATGATGGATTCCACACCATAGACCTGCGGACTGGCCGGCGGGACGATGATCACCAGACTAGAACGCAGGTAAATAAATGTTTATTTATTTATATTAATTACAACGGTTACACCAATTAATTAATTTGTTGTAAGACACACATTCAAATCCATGTCAACATTAAAACAAATAAAATAAAATTCAACTTCATGTCAGAACCCAAACCATATGAAATAGTCAAGATTAAAAAATATCATTATGTCGGACTTGTCAGACTCAAAGTCCCACAAATCCTTCAAATTCATAACATAACATAACATCACGCCTTTTTATCCCAGAAGGGGTAGGCAGAGGTGCACACAGAAGTTACATCCACTTTTCACTATTTATGTTACGAGTCCCATGTAATAGGGGGCTCACTATTGCCATATACCGGGCACATTTCTAGACTCCGTGCTACTACTGAGTTTTTTTTTTTTTAAAAACCCAGTAATACTTTGCTCGACCCGGGAATCGAACCCGAGACCCCTTGCCCGGCAGTCGCACTAGCGACCACTCGGCCAACGAGGCAGTCTTCAAATTCATGTCAACATTAAAAAAAAAACAGTTATAATAATTATATTTTATTAATTATTCGTAAAAATTAAGTTACAATATTACTTGTTACTCACAATTACAGTATTTTCACAAAATTGTATGGTCGACAATATAATTTGTTTTAACCTGTGTTAAGACTTACTTGATTTAACTTAATGTCCTATGTCGCATACATGGGCCAGAAAGGGTCCACAGAAAGATGTCCATCATCTCGATGTGTTTGAGCTTCATGCTTCATCACGCTCCACGCTATATCGATTAAAAATTGTATTCTAACGTTAGGTATTTTTATTGTTCAGATATGCTCCGTACTGACTAGTAAAATTTAGTAATGAGCTGTGCTGTGAATATTAAAAGCGGTAGAGGTAATAGTGACCGGTCTCTGGCCTGGTTTGGTAAAATTGTTTTTTAATCACCTGTTGTTATCATCTAAATTGTTGTTACAAAATTAATGATACTTGTGATTCGTATAAAGTCGACGTTTCATTACAAAAAACTATTATAGTAAAACGTGATTAAAACTTACCTCCAGTAAGGACTTTAAAACACCTAATAAGTTTCTAACAGCTGCTGACGCTGCTGTTACCCTGTCATGATGCTAACTTCAACTTGTTTCATAAACACCATAAAAATGAGAATCTTTTAAGAAAATTAAAATTCCAAAAGTACTTTAAACCGAGTAGAAAACTAAGTACCTCTCGCCTTCCATTCTCGATTTCCCTCCGAAAGCCATAAATATGGCGCGAATTTCATTATGTTCCAAATTCAAATTAAAGTCACGTCAAGTTCGCACGTGCGCAGTACTACGGCGGAGTACAGATTAAAAACTAGAGTGCTCTCGACTGTTACTCAAGGAGGCTAAATTAATTCGTTAGTCTATACTTCCGTTCGATATTAAAAGAGATGGGTTTAAATCATTAGACGGCTAAAGTTGAAACATCATCATCAACGTCCTATAAATGCCCACTGCTGAGCAAAGCCTCTTCTCACACGGAGAAGGAAAAGTTGAAACGTTTTTTAAAAATCTACTTACAGGTTATTTCAACCTATGTCTAGTTCACTTTTGTTTAGTTAAATGATCATGCATTAAATCTTAATGAATCCTGAATTCCTCAGTAACGAAATTAATAAGTTAGATATCAATGATTCTTAAACCCTTGTACCCAACCAGGGTTTAAGAGGTTTTTAACAAATCTTGAGAGTGATTTAACAACAAACTAAATAACATCCATTGCAATTTTAGAACTGCCTATCTCTATAGTATCAACAATGTAAAACTTGTGCAATAATATCAACACAAAGCGATTAAATAATTTTAGTCGTCATAACTTCCTGTATTTATCGTAATATCGTGCATATACTATGGTCCCTGTTTATAACCGGTGGTTTGCCGATGTAGCCCTCAGTTTCTCGCGTGGGGTCGTCCCGCCCGCCCATAGTCGCGTGTCGCTCGGGCCGCTCCGCCACCGAACCAAACTTTTACGAAACATTACGCGTTCCAAGTTTGAATTTGAAAACGGAATGGTTTTGAAGTTAGAAGTGTAGGTGCCAGGCGGTTGATTTTTTAATAATGGTAAATTATTTTCTTTTTTATTACTTTTTCAAATAAAAATATCGGTAAATTAGGTATAAACATTCCAAAAAAAATTAAATTAAATAAGAATTTCTTTATTTTATTTGATTATTTTTTACCATTAAAAAATTTAAATTAAATAAGAATTTCTTATTTACGTTTTGAAGGTTAACAAGGAGTTAAGAAATTAAACACTATTTCTAGCATCACAAAATTTTCATCACAAAAACAACACCAACCTTGACTTTGATAACAATTTTTTTATAACTATCGTCATCAATAAAACAAAATGTCGTGTTATTATTGTTTTCATGACATGTGAAGATTTCACGCACGCAATACTTCCATGCCTACAACAGTTTACGTGTGAACCTATGCCCTCAACCTTGAGGTTTCTTACTCATTTATAAATAACATGACATTTTCCTATTTACTTACCGTTTATGATAATATAAAATGTACCTAAGATATATTATGAAATGATAGACTGTAAACATAGACAACACAACTAATAACAATAAAGTAAAAAACGTTGCAAAATTTTTAACTTTTTTTTGTTTAAATCCTATAAATAACTACCGGCTAGGACCTAATAAAATACTGTCATAAATCTCCAATTGTTATCAAAATCCAGAAGAAAAACAATTTTTTTGTGTCTGTCTGAAACTATGGCTTTTTCAATATTGTTTTTTTATATTTGATGGGCCGTTATTTGGCCACTATCTCGCCTGCTGGTAAGCGTTGATGCGGCCTACGATGGAGCACGTCGGCTGTACGTACACGTATGTTACTGAAACGAAACTGAAATGTGTAATTAAAACGTGCAAACCTTAAATGATTACGTTATCTATCACAACATCATAAATACAGTAATTGTAAAGGATTACCTTAATACAGCGTGCAACGCAAGTGCAGACTTTGTTCATGTTTCCGACAGAGTCAATCAACCCTGTACCTATCGTATTAGGAAATACTTCAATTCTTACTTAGTTTTCTAAATTAAAATAAAGAAAAGATTTCTTTGAAATTCATCTTCTGTTAAAATTAATGCCAATTATTTTTCCTAAAACCAAGGTTGCTCAATAGCAACCTTGATACTATTATCATTCAATAAAATGGCTATTGTGATTTTTATCATGACTTTATGACTAATCTAGACAATTAAAACATCAATAATTGTTATGCCTATTACAATCCTACAATACAAGTCACCCAAGTCTTTTAATGGAACAGTTATGAACATATCTCATAAATATGTATTTTAAAAGTTAAGGTGACTAGCCTAACTTATTTATTTTAGACAGATAAAAAACGTCACGCAATTACCAACCTATTTATTAGTTTTCCATAAAATTCAACTGAAAAGTACAAACTAAATTCCTTATCGTAAATCTTAGGTAACTTCTAACCAACCACTTAAAACTAAATTAGCCTATGGGTCTTGTATGGGTACCTACCTAATCTAGGGTGTTTCGAACTCAAGACCTTGAAAAGCTAACGACCTAGTGTGGAAGTCCATGGTGTAATTTCGCTGTCAACCTGACATGAAAATAGGTGATATTTTATTGCCTGTTAATTGTAAGCTTCGGATTTGTAGAACAAAACATAAATGACGATTAATTACCATTACATATGGGCAAAGGAAGACTTATTATCCAACTTTGGGGAGAAATCGGACAAACTTAGCAATAGGAATTCCACAGTGGTGATCTCAAACAGCCTCACAATGTACAGATCTTACGGAGTCAAGTTTCAATGGATGGATGGACTTGGCAACAGATCCGTACAAAAGGACTATTCCAATTCATCTCCTGTTAATTCCCATCACCAGTTCATCACTGATTCACCAACAATATTCTCATCAGACTTCCGCATTAAGAGCAAACGATACACATTCAATTGTAGCTCATTCTTCTGCCAATACAGTCAGAAGAGCTCTCTCGTAGGTATTAAGTACTCGAGTACAAAGTACAGGATACAAGCTGTTGTGACATATTGTTGGTCTACAAGCCCCATTGTGTTGCTTGTATGGACCCGTTTATAGGCCATTCAAGGGACACACGTGATGTTTAATAGGGTAAAGAGATTTCGCTCAGATATATGTACTAGATTCGACTTTATGCTGGAATTGTGTTGGTACTTCTACGGTGTTTTTCAACGTTTAGTAAGTTGATTGACCGATGTTTAGAGATATAATCTTGAATAATGTTACTAATTTTAATATTTTTTCAATAAATTACCGATACACTCAAACTTTAACTAATCGTATTGGACGTTAAAATATATTTTTGTCAACAAGTTATAAGCATTCATGGCTTGGTACTTACTAAGAGTCATCGCATAGCAATGAAGTTCAGCAAAATGATCTAATTTAATAAATCAGTCGTTGCGTTAGGAGTCAGGAGTCAAGA
This sequence comes from Spodoptera picta, assembly GCA_038387885.1. Taxonomy (NCBI): domain Eukaryota; kingdom Metazoa; phylum Arthropoda; class Insecta; order Lepidoptera; family Noctuidae; genus Spodoptera; species Spodoptera picta. The sequence continues at coordinate 8,555 of JAZHFQ010000303.1, forward strand.
GGTATGATTCAAACAGTGGACTCACTTCCATAAGACGGATACACCCACTGCGTCCCGTTTCGTCTTTGTATTTTAGTTATTTTTATTTTAACACTTGAACTTGGTAGGGGTCATTGCTAGACATTAAAAAATAGACATTTTCTTACGGAACAAAAAAATGGGGGTTGTGAGTATGTACAAAATTGACGTTAATCATTGATGACTTGATACCTATAGGTAAGCTAAATCAGGAAAGACAAAAGCATACAAAACCAACCTGGAATAAGTACAGAGAAAAAATAAACATTTCAGTCAAAAGTTTACACGATCGATTTTTTTTTTATTATTTATAAACGCTTCATGCACAAAGTGTACACAAGGTGGACTTAATGCCGCAGGCATTTTCTCCCAGTCTGACCTTTGGGTGATGCAGAGAAGAGTGAATGGTAGTAAAGGCTCTTGAGTAAAATAAACAGCAGCACAACAATTACGTATTAGAACATTGCAGTTATTTGTAGAACAACACCATGAGGTCGAGCGATCGATGGGAAATTATACGATACATATTATGTCATAGGTCGTAGACTATTTCCGAGGCTTGCAGTTTTATCTCTTTCACTACGGATCACAGCTTAATGTTACTAAGATATTCTAGCTTCTATATCTTATACTATTATATAAAGCGGAAGAGTTTGTTTTTTTGGTCGTCTGATTCTAATCTCCGTAACTACAAGTCTGATTTGAATAATACTTTTTGTGGTGGATAGCGCATTTATCGAGGATGGCTATAGGCTATAAAAACATCACGCTACGACTAATAGGAGCTAAGCAGAGCGTGTGAAACCGCGTGGAAGTAGCTAGTCTTTAGATAAAGTTAGAATTAGATAATAAGACACAAGGCTTTGGCCTACCGAGATGGCCACAAGCCACAACTCTATTCTCTGTGAAACGAATTTCCGTTCGATTTAGGTCGGGTGAAGTTCAGTCGATTAAACTCTTTTTCCTACGACGAATATTGGATAATGTCACTATAAACTTGATTGTAACAAGAACTTATGTGTCATAGTTAAAACTTATATCATGCCCTTGTACGAGAAGAGGAGGACCTTACTAGGAATTTTTCTTTAATATTGCAACAGCTTCATCGTCATTACCATCGCTTTACCGTGCACAGCTAGATTACGCTTCTGCAAAATTACATAAAAGAACTTCCGATAAACCAACCTCTACAGTTCTTGGACACACAACACGCTAATCAAGGGGGTAATCAATAAAACAGAAATTGTACAAAACCATATCACAGTAATAGGAAGTTGAAAAAATTGCCTCTCGAAGTGGGATAAGGACTAATGGAAACAATAAGTGCTTAGTTAAGGCTATTTGTCTATGTCCTAATGCTGTATTTATCAGTAATCGTCGGCGATAAGCTTCTAGTTGTGAAGTGTTTACCAAATATCCGCAGATGCGCATTTAGATATACATACTATAGGTACCTATTTAGTTACGTCAACATTTAAACTCATCCTGTAACAACAGAAATAACAAGCAGGTGTATTTTTCCACGAATCACTTTGATTATTATGAACCACGTAATACGAGTCTGTATTCTGGGTAGGTACCTTATTTTTTGTTGCTGGGGGAGACCTTCCAAAGACGACTAGCTTTTTGCGGAAAAAAAGTTTAGGGAGTGTGGCATTTTTACCGCACTAAAACCTCCCTGGTGACCGCCATTCGCACCTGAAGCAGGCATCGGGTCCTCTTAGTAGACCAACCCCGGAGTTTCCACGGTGCAACGAATGTTACGGTACCTCCCTCTATGTGTCTACCTGGAGCCTCTCTGTGCAGTGCATGGTGGCACCTAACCACTTCCTTGAGGTCATTAGGTGGGCGCCTAGATTCTTCACTCTATGCGCCAATGAAAGTTTTGCCTGCCAATATTCTGCGTACCTAATAAATTGCGTATGTGGACCTTTATAATTATATTCAAAATCTTCCTCTTCTTCATATGTCCCGTTCACATCAGACTCATATAAACCAAAACGTGAAAATACTTCGCTCAAAACTAACAACACAATATTTCTGCACTCACAAAGTCATGTACCTACAGTTACCGGGAATATCTCTGTTCACAATAATTCCATCGACATCATAAATTGTATTCTTCAAACTGAACAGTAGCTAATTAATAACATCATCTTCATCATCATCATCAACAGCCTATAAATGCCCACTGCTGAGCAAAGCCTCTTCTCACACGGAGAAGGTTAGAGCGTTAATCACCACGCTTGCTCAATGCGGGTTGGCGATTTCAAACTTATAATTAGAAATTATAAGCCCAGGTTTCCTCACGATGTTTTTCCTTCACCGTTTGTCAGTGGTGTCTAAATAATCTTAGAAAGTACTTATAACTCGGAAAAAGTCACATTGGTACTTGCCGTTGGTAGGTTTCGAACCCGCACCCTCATGCATGAGAAGCGAGCGTCTTAAACCTCCAGGCCACCACGACACTAATTAATAACAGGTCCGATGAATACACGGTATTGCAGTATTCAGGTCACAGGTTCGTGTTGAGTGCTAGGCATAGACACGATTGTAGAGGTACAATGTCCTAGTTCACTTTTACTGCAATACTTTATGACCTACTGCAGTCAATTACTTAAAGGCTATAAAGGCCAACATTATTTATTACACCATATAAACAAAAACTGCAAAAGAAAAATCATATTTTCTAAGGTAAAGAATTTTCTGTTTTCGTGAAACTCACGTGCAGTTTTGCAATTGCAATAAGTACTAGTGGAGAATTATCTTTCTAATTTTCATTGCAACCAGAAACACAGTTACTGAACAGTATTTATTTTAGGTAGGTCTGTGCATCTTTATTTAAGGCCCTTCAGTAAATAATAACCATCGTCATCATTGTCACCTTCCACAGCTGCCTAGAGGCGTCTCCATTTGTTCGTCACGCCGAACGGTAATCCGCCATGCTTGGATTAATCTGTTGCTCACGATTTCGACTATGTCATCTCTCCGATACGAGGTCTACCTATGCCATTATACGTATTGTATTTGTTTTAAATGTATCTTTAACTGTTCAGGTCCTAAATAAACATAACTATTCTAATATTGTACACATCTTTAAGATTAATATCAATAATATACATTATTTCAATTGACCCTTGAGATATAAAATAATGTAAAGTACTGTTGCACTATATAATACAATTATTTAAAGGAGCCATCAAATAAATCACTTATATTGAGACAGTATAACTCATATGATTCCAATCCTTTAAGTCGGAAACGCCCACCTCCACAAATCTTTTGTTTTGATTGCTACTTGAGTTATTGCTAGTTTATAAATTATTTAATCTCCTTTTTGGTAGGCAAATAGAAATTAGGTAGATATCCTTAAAGAAGAAAGAGGTTGGGCAGTATAGGCATAGGATAGTACAAAAGTATAGGAGTGTATTCCAAAGTGTATTTTGATATTTGGTTCACTATTTCTGTGCATCGTACGTAAAGAAAATTCTAAATAAAATCACTACACAGTATAAAACAAAGTCGCTATCCGCCGTCTGTCACTACTCACTATGTATGCTTAGATCTTTAAAACTACGCAACGGATTTTGATGCGGTTTTTTAATACAGTGATTCTTAAGGAACATTTATATTTTAGACTGCACGGTTGGTACGGTGGCTGGGCAACCGGCTGCCGTGCAACGTGTCGCGGGTTCGATTCCCGCACGGAACAACACTTTGTGTGATCCACAAATTGTTGTTACGGGTCTGGGTGTCATGTGTATGTGAACTTGTATGTTTGTAAACGCACCCACGACATAGGAGAAAATCCTAGTGTGGGGCAACGTTTAAAAAAAAATGTATAATACATGCATATTGCACCCACGCGAAGCCGGAGTGGGTCGCTAGTCTTTAATAAAGCAATCCTAAAGTTTGTGGACGTTAACTACATTGTCCAATAGATTTAAAAATTATGTAAAGCAACGAATGCAGTCTGAATTTACACTCAAGTTCAAAATAACAACTACCGCATCTATTTCCCCGCAGGCCTCAACAGAAGCTGAACATGTGTCTCCGAAGCAAACTGCTCATGATGAGGAGCACTCCCTCAAGTGCGGGTGGGGCATGTTCCGACCCTCGTGGCTGCAGCGGTTCAGGACTGCCAAGTGGGCGCTGTTCTGGCTCTGCTGGGCTGGCGCCATACAAGGTAAGGCTTGTCAAAGTCATATTGAATCTGGAATAACTATTCGTGTGATGTATAATTGAAATGTTTACAGACAAAAAAAGGGTTTAACTGTATAAGTAAGACCAAGATGCGTATTGGTATTTTAGCTACACGTTTACTAGTTGCAAAGTGTAGCTTTCTTTTTATTTACACCTGTAACGGGAAAATGAGTAAAAGACGTTAATTATACTCTTACTTACTCAAATATCGATGTTCACTAAGACATAACATCATAACATCACGCCTTTTATCCCCGAAGGGGTAGGCAGAGGTGCACACAGAAGTAACACCTACTTTTCACTATTTATGTTATGAGTCCCATGTAATAGGGGGTGAGCCTATTGCCATATACCGGGCACATTTCCAAACTCCGTGCTACTACTGAGAATTATTTAAAAACCCTATTACAATTGTTCACTAAGACAATAAAATTCAATACTTAGGTATAGCAGGAAAATAAACAAATTCAAATCAGACCACCATACAGCTCATCATCAACTAGTCAACAACCTTGAAGCGGCTACTGCTGACCAAAGACCTCTTCTCACACGGAGAAGGTTTGAGTATTAATCACCACATTTGCTTAATGCGGGTTCGCGATATAGAAATTCATAATTAAAAATTGTAAGCCCAGGTTTCCTCACGATGTTTTCCTTCACCGTTTGTCTGTAGTGTCTACATAATTATACAAAGTACATGCAACATCGTAAAAGGACATCACATTAGGACTTGCCTTTGGTAGGTTTCGAACCCACACTCTCATGCATAAGAAGCGGGCGTCTTAAGCCTCCGGGTAACCACGACATTTTTTACAATACAGCTAGTCAATTGAAAACAACAAGGAGAAAAACTAAGTATAAACATTACTACAGTAATTAAACTACCATAAACAAACATAAAAATAAATGAAAAAACATTTTCGTCAGTACGCTAGTGAGGTCAGACAGTAACTTGCAACTTATGGACACAGCCGGAGTTATATTACTCATTGTTTAAAACAATAGCTTTACAACAATCAACTGTGGACTTTGACCTTACGTCTATCATATTAAAGATCTTTTTAGTTCACAAGTGTGAGAGATATTTCAATAATGAACTACCTAATTAGTCATTTGTATTCGATTTTAGTAACTGTGCTAGTTGTGATTAAGTTCAGTTTCGATTGCCAGTTTCATTGGTCTAATTTGGTAGATACTTAGTATAAATTTGATAGTTACTTTTATAATTTTATATTCTGTTAGGAATAACGTCTCGTACAATTTTATGCATCTCCTTAAATATTTCTAAGGGGTGTAAAAAGGATCAATAATTACGATTACCCATATTACCTACATTTTAGAAACTTCCCGTCCGCAGTTCCATACGTATGGTCAAACAGGTCAAAGTACCTTTCAAAAAGTCCCTTTTATCATTCTCCAGCCTCCTTACAATCTTCAGAGAAAGACAAACAAACAGATCTGCCTAGTTCGCAGTTGGATATGTAGTGAAGACTTACCCATTTACGAGTCGAGAACAGTAAGTAAATTACTTAGATACATAGGAAACAATGGGCTATCTACTTCTATAATTAGTGTAATAATTATCTTTCATCCACAATACGATAGCGTAACTAATCCAGAACATTGTATCAATATAATAAATAGGAGTTAACATGGATTATGTACGATCCATGTCCATAATACGAGGGATCATTAATGGATCAGTATAGCTTTTATTTGCCCACACATTGACAGTCAGCCTAACTATTAATATTGTACACTCGGCCCAGCTCTCAATTTGGCTGATCAGCATATTTCCAGGTCACCTATTCCCAGAATTGAAATGTTTATTGTATATTAATTAAGTTGGTTTAAAGATGCAATTTGTGTTAGGTTTAACATGTATTGTGGCACTTCTTTATTTAGTTCTGGTCCTCCTAAATGATCATCTTCTCTCTTGATTAGTCGACAATAATATTATTACTACTAGGCAAACGTAGGGTAGGGCGCCCTCCAGCTAGGTGGAGTGACGATATACGTAAAGTGGCTGGTAGTGGTTGGATGCATAGAGCTGAGTACCGAGCTCAGTGGCGTGCCATTGGAGAGGCTTATGTCCAGCAGTGGACGAATACAGGCTGATGATGAACATTATTAAGTGTAAACCTTCTTTAACTACGTGTATTAACTACTAAGTGTAGACCTACAACAAAAGCAAAGGTTAGTAACGCCTTTGTATTGTCAGTCCTTTGGTTTTGCGGTTGCCCATTAGTGGCACCGATGTATTACTATTAAGTGAGCTGTCTATGTGAATCCCATAAAAAAATACACATTTAATCTCCATGATTCCATGTCAGTATAACACGTATACAGACAGAGTCAGAAACATCGGTATGAGCACAAATGTATAGACACGCATACGCGCAAATATTCACACAAAGAAGTACATATTATCTTCCACTAACAACGCTTCACTCGCACTTATTCATTACAGTTGAGATATTAATCTATGCAAATGGCTGCCCAATGATCTAGACAATACGAGCATTAGAAAGCACACGCATTTAACATGAACATCTGAGAAACTGTGTTGCGATCGAGAGTCACACACTTTCCTCATGATGCTGGGTTCCGACAAGATAATACTGTTTCTTGTATAAATAAACAATGCTGTTTCTGTTGTTCCGTAGTAGTTTTTTATTTGTTATTGTCTTGCCTGTGTTGTAGAACGAGAAAAGAGTGTGTATATTTGGAATTGTATATTTGGCCATTTTCTTGGAAAAGTGTACCAGCGCAATTCTAAAATCGATAGCGGTATAGTCCTTGGTCCTTCTCTCACAAAATTGGGACTGTCTGAAGTGTAATTTATTAGCTGTACCTGAAATGTCACGTTCTTTTAATGATGTGTAGATGTGAACCTTCATGGTGTTCATTGCATGACCTAAAGGTTGATATTAAAACCAAGATATAGGATCAACTTAAATCTGAACACCATTTGCTTAAGCATTTTCATGTCTTTTGACTCTTGCTTCATATCGTGCCTTTAACAACAGGTAAGAGGGAATAGAAAGGCGAAAATATTTTAGGGAACACTTCCCTACAGATACAATTATGACATCTCTCAGATATAGGGGTGGTGAAGCCATAGAGTCCGTTATGAAGTAATAATTAAATTAATTAACCGTGCTACCTCGTCGCCATGTGTGTCTGATTGTCACACCTAATTGAGAGGAGTGGGTTACATGCCGCCGGTAAACGGGTCCTTACTCAATGTATTAGAGTTTCATTTAATTAGTTCGAAGCATTTGAACTCTTACTTGTGTGTTAAATATAATTAGTTGATGAGTACGTGAACTGCTTTATTAAATTTTGGCTGATTTACCTAAGCTGAGTGCTTCTACTTTAGCTATTTAGAGAGTTCTCACAGTTCTAGAGGTACGCAACAGTTTTATTTGATTTTAAAAAGTTGTTACACATTTTGTACATAATTTCATTCTAAATCTAGTGTTGTGTAATCATTTTCTGTGGTACCTACTATAACTTATATCCAAGAAAGTCATTCGATAGTCACGGTAGTCCCATGTGTTACAACATCGCGTCACCTTGGGCTGCACGCGACTCATTATATCAACATTTTATGGTATAATAGAATTTGATACACTTGGAACCCAGAACATAACTATAATAAGGAGGCAGTCAAAAGATTACGTAATCAATTTCAAAGCGACTTATATTGAAAGTATTTTTTTTATGGCATAAACCGGTAAACGAGCAGACGGATCACTTGATGGTAAGCAATCGGCATCGCTCATGGACACCTGGAACACCAGAGGCGTTACAAGTGCATTACCGGCGTTTTTGGGGATTAGGAGTTTGAGGATCGTTGGGGATTCTGGGATTGGGGAGATTGGGGAAGGGGAGGGTAATTGGGCCTCCATTGTTTTCCAATTAAAAAACATGTTCAAAACCAATTTAAAACATTGAAAAACCTAGTATAAAGTACGTGTTTAGCTAGAAAATCATAATGACATTACGTCGTTGTCGGATGCCCAACAAAAACACTTAAGTTCCACAGGAAGCCCCTGTTAAACCCCCAAACAAATAAGGAAAAGGGGATAATGAAATAATAAAATACATTAATTAATATAAAAAACACAAACTCAGCCCACTGGGGCCGGATAACTAGATTTACACGGCGATTCGCCGTTTAATTTACCTCTACTGGAGGCGTCAAGATAGGGGATGTAGCGAGTGAATTCAATAGCGAAAAATAAGGAGGCAAGTCTTTGCTGCTCACAGAGAGTAGGTGCAACTAAAATACAAAGTAAGCTTTAATTTTATTTAGAAAACGATCCTGCTACTCATACGCATTTTATAGCAGAAATGGTACAATACAGGGCGTTCACAGAACGCTCCCTTTCGGGAGCTGACAATTTTAATTGATTTTACGACTTTAATCGTTTATTTATTACATTTATTTGTCGTGGTAGTCCGGAGGTTTGAGACTTAAGGTTAAAGGTTTAAGATTTCTCATGTATGAGGATGCAGTTTCGAACCCCCCAACGGCAATACCAATGTGACTTTCCGAGTTATATGTACTTTCTAAGATCTAGACACCACTGACAAACGGTGAAGGTAAACATCGTGAGGAAACCTGGGCTTATAATTTCTAATTATAAGTTTGTAATCGCGAACCAGCATTGAGCTAACGTGGTGATTAATGCTCAAACCTTCTCTGTGTGAGAAGAGGCTTTGCTCAGCAACGCACTTATAGGCTGTTGATGATTACATTTATTACATAAAAGAAATATTTAAATCCTAACTGTTATGAAAATAAAACTTGTTTTTTACCATCACCTGTCGGCGTTTACTTAAAATTTTTCGGGAGCGCCGAGGTGCGCCGAGCGTTTCGTTTACGTCTACGGTGTAATTTGTATTCCCAGGCACCCCAAACCAACATGGCCATAAGTAAAGTAAAATTATCTCAAATCACATAGATTGGCAAAGCGCAGCTTTCTTCAGCGGCCAAGTCATTCAACTCGTTCATTATCCTACCTCGCGAACGCTTATGTCTTGCGACCTAGTCCGACACACCACGCAAAAACTCCATAGTTATTTTGGAGAAAAAGGTTAAAAGCCAGGAGAGAATACCTGCGAAGTGTTAATATTGTTGGTTCACCGTAGACTCCTTAAATGCGGGAAACAAATGGTGATGCATTATATTTTCCTCGGTTCTCCCACTTTTCTACAAACGTTGTTAGGTGGGGATTTTAAATGGGGTTTTGGTTTAGGGAAGCTGTTCTTTTCATGGTATTTTTTGATATTGTGCACTTGCATAGGCTACTCTTGTAGGAGTCGAATCTAATTTCGTTTATGTTGCTAAAAAAATAAACATTATAATAATATATTACTACTAGTAATGTAGTTCATGACAAGATAATTTAAAAAACTTTGTATGTTTACCAATAAGTAATGACTGACACAAAAGCGACAAATACAATAATAACTTGGTATTTTAATGACTTTAAAGAAAAAAAATTAACTAGAAATATGGCAACAGGCAAACACAATAACACCCGAGTTACCTCATTAACATGAGTAAATTAGCTGTACAACGCGTATTCATTCCGTACTGCATTTGTTTGTTTATTGATTCGTGAAGATATGGTGAAGATAGCAGCAAATTATTATGGTCACGTGACCGTGTCGCGTTCATAACAGAAAATTACTTTCACACAATGTTTAAACAAAAATGTTTATCACAGTGGTAAACATAAGTTGTTATTTTTTCGCTATTATAAAGCATAGAGGTTGAAACTAATTTAAAGCGATAAGTATTATTATAGCGTCATATGTAGTTTATTGAGAGTTTAGGTACATACTTTATTGTGCGGGTGTGTAGACGGTGAGCAAGGATAGCTTGCCGCCCGACCAGAACCAGGCCCGTGCGTACGGCTCGAAGGGCCCTCAGACTACCACAGATGGGATCCAATAGGGCTGATGCCGATACAGAACCGCGGAGGACTTAACGGATTGCCGGGGATCCGGCTCGAAGGACAGGAGTAGGAACGGGGTGGTTTTTAGTCAATAAGAGTCTGACACCGCCTAGGTACCTAAAGCGGGAGGGACCGCTTTACCTAGGCGGGAGAAGTCATTCAATGATTTACTCTCCCTTAAAAAAAAGCTAGATAATATATGATTTTGTATTTTCAAAATAAAAGCAGCATAACTTAAAAATGTTTATGATACCATTACTTACTTTAAATATTAAAGCTAGCTGAGCAAAAGCTGGACAATTACTATAAAGTTAACACTCCATGTAAAATGGTTTGCTTGCACAGCCATGGAGCATAGAGAGCATACGTGCCACGTTGTATAGGTGATAAGCCTGGGTACCAAATAAAATACTGTACAAACAGCACATCAAGCTACCCTTAACTTCAACGAATTTTCAACTTTATTTGTTTGCGAACAAAGTTGATGTTTTGTTTAATTTTGGGGGCAGTTTCATGTACCGTCATCTCCATAATAGGTACGTACCCGTAAAAAGTTTGGTGTACTCGTATAAACAAGAGCAATGCAAGGCAAGCTGAATGCTGCCACTGGGCAGCATTCAGCAGCCATTACTGTGGAACCTGACACCGTGGTACAGTTCACAGATGTAATGTAACTGGATCTGGCCTATTGTTTTTGGTCATTTTGGACGAAAATCTCTTCACGAGAGGTCATGAACCTTTAGTGGCCTTTAGACGTTTTAGTCGAAACGTTGTAACTTATCATAAATGAATACGTGCCATATTAAAGTCAAAGTCAAAGCATTTATTTCAATTAAACCATAGTTTGAAACGTCAACAAATACAAAATAAATAATAGTCTATCAGTCAGTCCGTCAGTGAAATTAGGTGAAGCTAGGTGCTCATTCCAAAACGTAGATTCGAATGGAGAAGAACGAGCAAGAAACTCCATTCGTTACTCTTTTAAAAAAGTATGTTCTACAATGTCTCTGATACATATTTCAATACTGTACGCATATGTAAGAACAATGCAAAGACACGCTTGACGCATAATAATAACTTACTACTAATAACTTACTAAAATAAAAAAAAAATAAAAATCTTAAGTCTAACATGGTGCTCACATATGCATACTGACAATCCATAGAAATAGTGCTTCTATACAAGAAAAAGGAAATTTTGTTTCAATAAAGAAAGAAATGCTCGATGCCATAAGGAAACTAGATTGTCTACATTAGAATTAAAGTATTAAATTATGTATTATATTACCTGCTATTTGAATTTAACTACTGACTACATTTGAGTATTGTCCAGTGGAGCCGAACCAACACGCTGCAAAGCATTTTTATCTTCAAGATAATCTGTCAGTGTGTAATAAGCTTGATTACATAATTCGCGCTTAACATATGTTTTAAATTTACTTTCATTGAGATCTAGTATGCTATTTGGTATTTTATTATAGCATTTAATACCTAACCCCATAAAGGATTCTTGTACTTTGGACAGTCTGAATTACGTTACTAATGTTATTTTGCATAGTTGAATGTTAATTATGATTACGACTCTTACAACTAATAAAATTGACGTTTATGGCACCAGCATGGGTCACTCGCTATTTGATAATTCTTTGCTTTAAATAATTATTTTGAAAGTAAGGATTGTGTAGAAACTGTCCTTACTTCCTATTTACAAACATTTCTAGTACACCAGACTACAGGACATCTTTGTATAAAACTTAGTTCCCCATAAATCTGCATTACGTTTTCCGTGGTGTGGGAGGAGTTATGGCGCTGGCATCGCCAACAGGTGCACGCTGTTGCTTTTATTATGAAAACCAACACCGAGGCTTTTTAGACGCTGGGCGCTTGACGCCATGTTTGGTGAAGTACTGGACATAGTGTGCATTACTGGAGAAAATATAGAACTTTGTTTGTGCACTTACATTACACTAAGTATTCGATTAGCATTAACACTAAAGTATTAAAGTATTTTAAATAAAAATAGCATACATATAGACAAGAATAGAGGTAGATCTATCAAACACCGGTAAATATAAGACAATTTACTTAAAACAAAATTTTCGTCTAAAGGTCCCCATTGTTTTTACGGCAGAGCAAGCACCCATCTACTTACCTCGGAAGATAAATTAAAATAAGCAGTCATTTGTCTTCGTTAACCTTTACAAAACGTAATAATTTCCACCGCAGTGTGGATGCCATTGCCCAAAATAATCTTATTAAGTGAATGCAATAATACACCCTCCCCTACGAGCTACGGTTGAAATTGTCCTACCTATGGCTTAGGGCGCGTTCATATTTGTATGCTATTCAGTAAGTACTAGGCCTAGTTTAGTATAAATAGTCTTTATACTTGGATACGCCACAATAGTTCTACGACTGATAAAACTAATAAGTAATATTTTTTTCTGAATGATTATTTATTAAAATGTGTCTCTGTACTACTAAATGTGTTACTTACTTAAAACTAACAAAAGTAATGCTGAATGTTTACCAGACTAATCGCATATAAAAGAAAGAAAAAAATCTTCCTCTAGCCTCTAAGTTTACTGTAGATATCAAATATCAAGACCGAATGTATTAATTCGCATCTAAAAATAGAACTCGATATACAATTCATCCAATGAATTAGTAAATATTAATTACGTTATCTTTTTATACAAAAATATTAATAAGTAAATATAAGTAGGTATGAATTAATCTATAAACTGGCGCCCAACGTGGGACCAACTAGAGGTATAATACGTAGGTATTTTGCGTGAGGAGATAATTAAAATGCATAATTGTAATAATAATAAAGGATATATGAATATGACTTCAAAAACAATAACCTATTATAATCATTCTACGTGTTCACAATATACCTCTAAAGTAAATTGATTTATATTAATCTATTAATATTAATAAATCTGTTTTATTGGTATTGTTTTCTTCCAGTGTAAACGGTCCTCGCGATGCGTAGTGCGCTCTCTTACTGTATGCTCGGCCGGGTCTCACCGCGAAAATGTTATAAAACCCATGATTTGTGGCCACACCCTATTGGGGGAGCGCACTTTGTAATATTTTACATTATGTGGCTACTGTTTGCGGTTATTTTATTGTTTTGCATTCGTTTATTCAATTTATTTTAAACTACTAGGAAGTTATATGTTTTTTACATCATTTACACACATACATATACTAATTATTATGTACATATATATATATATAGTCAGTCGATCCATTTCGTTTTATCTATGAATGTTTATATTAGAACGGCGTAGTAGATTTACTAAGTGTATCCTTAAAGTAATCATGGTGGTGCGAAGGTATATGACGTCTACTTCTCATGCCTGAGAGTGTAGGTTCGAAACCTACCAACGGCAAGCAATTTCAATAATGTTGCTACTTTAAATTATTTGTAATGTTTAGCATTAAAATGTCTAATAAATAATGTATAAAATAATATAATTGTATCATATAGGTATATAAGTGATAAGAAATTTTAATAGTAATAAGTTTATAGTGAGTAATTAAGTTAATAATGAATAGAATAAGTACATAATATATTAGATGATTATTTAGTTATTATTTATAAGTTAAATTGCTGCGGCCTAACAGGGTGATGTACTGTACTAGTAGTATAATACCACTATGTATATACATTTTGCAATAAATAAATAAATAAATAAATAAATAAATAAAGTCCCAATGTGACTTTTTCCAAGTCATATGTACTTTCTAAGATTACTTAGACACCACTGACGGCTGTTGATGATTCTTAAAGTATGTTATATATTAAATCATACATAGGTATTACACGAATACCTTTTCCCCTCAAAGTTCAGTAAAACCGCAAGCTTTACCTCACCGTCTGTGCCATCTCTTAATCAGCGAAGGCAATAAATAGATCTCGTCTAGTTCCCGCAAGCTGGAGTTTAAAACTAGAAAGCTATAAAAATGTCTAAAGTTAAATGAGGCACTCTGCACACCTGTTGTCGTTGGAACCACTCGGAGCAGTCGGAGTCTGAACCCAAGTGCAGCCAACTTAGCACAACTTTACGGCCACTGTCGAGAAACTTCTTTGTGTCGATTTCATTTGTTTCTGCTAGATTAGATTGTAGAGGTAGATACAGTTGTTTCTTGGGAACTCGTTGTTTCCTAATGAAATTATGATTAAGTATAGTCAACGAATCTTTATTAAATTTCATAAATACTTACGCAAATAACCTGAATCTAAATAATAAAATTATCCCTGTTACCATTTGCTACATCATTATAAATATGGTGAAGTAAATAGAAAACTTATAAAGGGGAATCCTTTATGACAAAAGTTACTTTAATCATGACAGAATATCTCTAAAACCCCAAAACAAGCAGACAAGTCAAAGACAAAAATGAAAACTCAATCACGGGAGCAAAAATCTCGCTAATCCTTACTCAACAGTGGCAAATTAAACTTTTGGTTACATCAAAAAAAATCACATAATCCCTTCTACATGGAGAGTGGAAGAGGGAGGACATCATAACTTTTTTAATTAATTCGGGCAAAGGTGGCAAGGTGACAACTAATTACCGCGTGTAATGTACGTGTCAAACTTTTGATTAATAACTTGCATAATTCAACCTTGTTGGATGAAGTTTGCAAGTTGTATGAAAATGTGGGGGTCGCAAGTCACCGCCGTGGCCGCCATCACATTATATTGAGGAATTAATCATTTTGTTACAAGTTTTGACACAAACGTGTTGAAGTAAGTGACTTCGTGTATGAATTAGTAATTCGTAGTCGTTGACCGTTTTTAATACTCATTACTTTTACTAGGTTAGGAAATGTAACTAGGTAACTGTTTCGATTTGTGATGTCAATTGTGTGTTGAGACAATTTGAACCGAACAAAAATGAATGTGAGCTAAATGGCGCCCAACGTGGGTCTTTCAGTTCTAAGTTTTTTGCCATATATATAGATTAGATAAACATGTTCATCGATGCTTATGTATACTTCTTCTTCACTCATAACTAAAATACCATCACAAGCAAAGTATGCGAAACATGCAGTTAATAATAAGTTGCATGACAACGGCACAAGTTGTGTCAAGTTGGGTGTAAGTTACCCGGGCAATTTATCAGGAGACAGGTGTTAGCGGCTAATGTACCGGTCTAACTTGCCGCAAGTTGTTACTGTGAGCCCAAAACTTACTGCCGCCCAAACTTGCGACGAACTTCTTCGGAAGGAATGCAATTTGGTGAAACAAGGCATTTTCAGTATGAGCTCGATTTTGATATTGAAATTGTACCTAGCTAATGTAGAAAATATGAAATTTCTGTCATGTGAGGGTCAATGACACTTTAGTTCAGATGGTAACAAACCCATCAGTTAAAATAAATAGGTCTAAATATGACGTCACACGAACCATTCTGGAGGTGAGACATCGTTAGCGTTGATAGCCATTGATGAAAATTACTGAATACAATTAAGATAGGAATATGCCCAAAATAATTAGTTATTTGTTTAAAAGCCTGAGAGTGCTAGATTAGTTTGCATAACGTGTCTTCGATCAATACATTTGCGATTTTAATATTTACCTATAGGAGATATTTTCGTATGCATGATAGATAAACAAACAATCAATCAACAAAACAATACCACTTACTTCCACTTCAGCACACCTTGTCACGCAACAATATACCTTAAGAGCTTAAGATAAGGTAAAGAAAAATCCAACTAGTTCGCAAAGCAATAAAGTCGGTGACATACGGAACATATTGCTGGATATTGAATATTGGACGATCCAAGAGCCTTGATACTTGGTACACACTAATAAAGTTCAGTGGATATGAGTCGCGGAGTTCCCACTACGATAGTGCTCATTGAGCCGTATGATCGCGACTTATCGCGAGTGTGGGGTGTGTCGTGCCCGTACCTACTCGAGTGCTACATTACTTGCTCAACCGTTAACAAATATGTTTATTCGTAATGAACTTGTTCCATAAACATTGTTTGTTCAACTGCAGGTAGACTTGATTAGGAAGAGCGGGGAGTTATAGAGATGAATAATGGTTTTGATAGTTTGTCAAAGATTTCGCGCTTGAAAATGCATGTACTTACGCAATCAATCTATAGTAAAAATAAATTATTATGTTTTCGGCTTACTCACGTAATAATTTGACGAGGAACTCGACTAGTTTCAAGCCATGCTAGAGGCTCATATTCATGAGCAGCATTTCGCGACCCGCGACGCGGCGACTGTCGCGCTGCTACTGGCTACTTGAGTCTGCGGGCCCAGCGCGCCCTCTGCCGTGATTACGTGAGTAAGCCGAAAACATAATAATTTATTTAGTATGTCTGACGAAAGTTACAATACTTTCGTGAGACATACACAGAGTTAAATATAGTAGAAATTACGATAAATTTGTTTTTCAATACTGAAACAATTTTTTCAATACATGAAAGCTTATATTAGCTTTTTATAACCTCTTTTAGTAGAGAGACCAATGACAAAATAGCAGTTATGAACATTCACATTCACAAACCATTATAATAATGACGTCACAGGTACACGCGATACACCAAGGTCAAAAGGTGATGAAGGGTCATTTACTATAAGAATTGTACGACACGTATTCGAACCTGCACGATCATAAACCTGCCACAAGACGAGTGGTTGTGTGAGACTAGCGAACCGTGAAAGCTTGAGGTACAATGAGAGCAAACGAGTGTGTAAATTCTTATTTAGAATTTGTTAAGGATTTAATTGACTGTGTTTATGTTAAATAGATGAGAATTTACTTAAAAAAAATAATAATTCAATGAATCAATGAAGTTTTCCTGTCTAGACCTTGACTTGGTCTCCAAATTAAGTATACGTTTAGGAAGTAGGGAAATTGGAAGGCTTTATTTTTCAAAACAAAGCCTAATTTTGTTTATTGCAGTAGGTATGAGCAGTTTAATCACTTAATGACGCTAAAATGAAACCTTTACGAAGTTTTGTCGTCGAATTATCTTTACGAGTGTTCTGGTGTTCATAATTTCTATAAATTACTACAAGTTCACGTAAAATACTTTTACTCCCAGTGTAACCTCTACTGTTCAGCTCCCGATGGAGTATCGAGTCGAGGTTGGCGACACAAACATTTTAAAAGTGTCGGCCGCACGCGACTGCAGTTGGCAGCTAATATCATGCCGGCCTACGGGCTCCAGCCTGTAGCCGATAGCCGCCGCCAGGTCTACAGGCATTCATTGTTAAATTATATTTTATTGCATTCAGATGTCATTGCACTTTTTCTGTTGTATTCGCCTTTCTGTAAATTAGATTCAATTTATTTTTTGTTTTGATTTATGTTAATGATAAAAGTTATTTAGGTATTATGCACAGTTCCAAAGAACCAAGTCAAAAAACAAATGACAATATGTTTCTACAGTTTGTTTTGCAAGAAGTCACGGAATGTGACGTCACAAAAGGGCCATAACTACCGCGTCTTTCTAAATATGAGATACAATCGTGTTAATTAGCGGAGCGAGTGCTCTTGATCCTTTGAAACTAATTACATGTTATTTACTCCGCAATCAACGACACTCCCTCAACACTGATTATAAACGGTGGGGCTACGAACTACGCGATTCATATCTAAGATGAAAGCTTGAAAAATAAGGATAGCTATTTGTATATATATATAGCTAAAGAGCGAAGGACGTAGCAAAATGACCATTTTTGGATCTCACTTTTTTCCTTACTATAGGATGGATTTTTTACTAAAGGTATTTTCTATATTTTTGTGAAGTCACAAGGAAGACAAATAAAACTTGCTCGTATGTCAATATAGAAAACTGTTCCGTCACTACTGAGTTATTGATGGGTTCACTGACAGACTTAAGATTGAAGAAAGCTTGAGAAACGAGGTTCTTAGACCCTGTAGAAAATGAGATGAAGATAAACATCTGAAAGAAAATACACAAAGACACTACAAAAACGTCTCCCGCTATTTTAATAGCCCGAGTATCAGGTAAACGAGCTCGTCTGATGCCGTGCTCATATGCTCGCCGTGCCGGCGTGCCCACCGTGCTCAGTCGCCGTACAGGCTGAACTGAGCCACTTCAACCGTGAACTACATATATTACTTGATCTGATTACATTACTTCTTTTAAGTGTTGCCAAGTTTATCAGGGAACTTGTTGGGTGATTAGTTATTACTTGCTTAATATTGATCGTGTCTTAATTTTTGTCTTGACAATTTATTTTATCCACTGTCATTTGTGGTTCAGGAACAAGCATTGCTTTAATGCTTCTGAACATCATCTGCAACATTTAGTTTGTTCCCTTGGTGTATATAAATTTTACAAAGAAAATTGAAACGTGACTTCTAAACATTCTAAGGAGTTATAATTTATCTTTCCTTCTGTCTTTTAAGTCAAATTATAAAGAGCCGTAGCAAATCTGTAACCATAGCGAGCATACATCACGAGCCGTCCGGGACCTCTCCGGGACAGTCCCATTGTTTTCCGGGATTTCCACCGAGTCCCGGTAATACCCAACATTAGTTTGGATTGCAAACGGACATATTACTGTACTTTGCGACTTTTCTTTGTAATTCCTACTAAATAGTATTAATGTGGGTTACTAAATGCTTACGGTATGGTAGAAGTGAAATTTATGGTGGTATTTGAAAATTTATTGAAAGGAAAACCGGCGCTATGGTCACCATGGGAAAGATTTATAACTAAGATACGATTCTAAGATAAATAATAAGTATTACAGTTACTTATCATTTGCCTGATGACTAAAAACTTATAACGACTTCTTCTAAAGTATTCATGGAACACGATGAGAATGATGATGGCAAAAACCTACTTACAAGCTACTATAACCCTTACCCACCCATGTATGTGTCTGTGTAGGTAAGTGTTTCATATACCTTTAGTACTGAGTACGCAACACATAAGTAATGATCTAATGATGGATTATTAATCTGTCCACAGCGACATGATCAGTCATTTCCTTCTGCTTTTGCTGTTGTCACTCTTGCGCAATCATAATGCTGGCTGTAAGACTAGCAGTAAATATCCTACACTAATCTTATGTAAGTTACTTGGATTGAGCGAGATAGCTGTTTTATGATGCGATACTTAAACCATCATTCGTTTGGATATAAGCTTTTCTAATAGTTCTATAGTTTAGGGTATTTTTATACCACAGCGGTGACAAGAAAAGCACACGACACACGGTTTCCTACAGATTTCGATCTTCAACTCTTCGCATCTCACCACTAAATAATATTAACTGCTAATGGAGTTATCAAGTCAATATATTCTACCTCATACTATCACTAAGAATTAATAAACCAACATCCAACGTCAGAGGACAAATAAAAATGCATGTTCAATATCAATAACGAGTTAATACATTTTACATTGGATTTAAAATAAATTCATGATTCCTACCCTCCGGTCTGACCACGCATGTCATCCGACATAATCGGATTATGAAAGGATTATTCGTCATTGCAAAGATGCATTTTAATATCGGGAATGGAGTATGCGGTACAATCGACGTGAGCTCTCGAGTGGTCCAGACTTTTATTGTAATCGATTGTTATGTGGGAAAAGAGGAAGGAAGGGGGAAACGTAGCAATGAAGTGATTGCTAAATGATGTACAATCTTTTGTTTATATCGACTACTTTGAGGTAACACACCAATCTTTGGTTTGCGTTCGAATACTAGTTTTGTTTCAGCCAGCTTCACAAACTTAGTCAAAACTCAGTTTTAATCCCATACATCGACGTTGTTATTCACTTCACACTCATTTTCCTTCAATTTGTCATTCATTTAATTATGGAGAATAAGTGTTTAGTCGAAAAGTGGTTGTAAAAGATACAGTACATAAATTAGCTACATCTTCAGGCAGTTTTTATTCAGATTATTAATTGAAGAAACGTACTCAGCATTTACACCTGATAAATTAGTGAACTAACAATACAGTACCCAGTTTCCAATACACACCATCTTCCATCATCAACAGTTTAGCTTCTCACGTAAATTTCTTTGAAAAGCTGTCGTTTAATTAACGCAGTATTGTATCCACTTGGCGTGATGCTGCACTTCTCTACGGAACCTATTAATCACGCCAAACTAGATGAGCGGAGTAGGCACATTGCTTGGTTTTGTTATTAGCCATTCATTTGGGAAATCTTTGTAAAGTGTTAGGCTGGTTGCGTACTGGGAAAAAATTAAATCAAGTTACAAAAGCTTTCTTATTCTATTTGCTCGTTGCTACTTAGAGGTAGTACTTACTTAAATTTTTAAATATAAATAAAAACAAAAATGTATGTAGATACTATACTATAAGACATTAAAATTGAAGAACAACATAATATGAGAAAATTTATATAATATTACTTTCTTAATCCCCTATTGACCGTTATCTTGTACAGATGTCGCAGTGGCCCGGAGGTTTAAGACGCCCGCTTCTCAAGCATGAGGGCGCGGGTTCGAAACCTATCAACGGCAAGTACTAATGTGACTTTTCCGAGTTATATGTACTTTCTAAGATTATTCGGACACCACTGACAAACGGTGAAGGAAAACATCGTGAGGAGACCTGGGCTTATAATTTCTAATTATAAGTTGAAAATCGCCAACCCGCATTGAACAAGCATGGTGAAAAGAGCCCTTTGCTCAGCAGTGGACATTTATAGGCTGTGGATGACGACGATGATGATGAATCTCGTATTCAATCTTTTCACTTATATAACAAGTATTTTAACAACTACGTACTATGTGTGTAGAGCGCAATGGAATGCAACAAATTAAACATCATTAAACTGTCAAAAACCAAGCGGTCACCAGTGACCGCAACCTATTGTTCTATAATTGTGTCTATAATAAAATGACGGTACTCGACGAGTTAAGTAATTGATCGTTTATTCTGAAGGTAAAAAAAAACTTGACTTAGATGGTTTCGTTTTTCATCTATTGCCTTATAATTTTAAGCAGTCAAGTAAATATAAGGCTTAATATTAGGCTATAAGGAATACAAACCAACAACAAATGAACATCGGGCATAAACTATTTGCTATTTATTGTAAACAAATAAATGGAATATATTCATTCTTCAACTTAGAAAGCCAGTACAGATGTGTAAAACCGTTAATCAATAGAAATAACTGGTAGCATTTTTAACAAATAGCAGTTCTTACAGATGCAAATGTCGTATTTTTTCTATGTAAAGTCGTTCACCTCAAAACTCCTCGTTATGACACTAACTACCCACTAAACACACAATAGTTAATTATTTACACGTAAACCAGATACTTTGTAGTTATTTTTCCACAAATTAACTTATTTTTCCCCGTTAATAATTAATCTATTTAATTGCTTAACTGTTTCGGAAGCAATAAAAGAGTTTTTGTAATTTACATTTCAATACAATTTGCGTGCGTTGAGGAATTTGTTAACGTAAAATGATAGATATAAAACTGAGAACAGCTTAAATTACAATAGTTCAACTAAAGACGTGGCGATTATGCCTAACTATTTTTTTAAGAGAAGCAAATAGTGTTACTATCGGACTCGCATAACAGTTGATGAACTAATATTTCGAAAAGAAGGCATTTTAGATAAGAACCCTGTCGCTTCTATCATAGGATGCAGAAAACAAAAGACAATCTAATTTTTTTCTACGTCTCTTATACGGTATTTGACAACTAGTCAAATTCAATACTTTTTTAGAACTGTCAAAAACTACAGTTTTCTATGAATTTTGTACGAGATTGTGTATTGTGACGTCACGTTTATTTCTTAAAAAAATGCTGGAAAAATATTAAAATTAAATTAGTCATAAAACCAATGAATGAAAGTGTGATTATTTTTTAATATCTTGTTGTATTGAACAGTCGAAATAATTTATTTTTGATTAAGGAAAGTACCCAATTCTACAATAGACCTCCTAAACAATACTTTATTGGTTGACCCTCAAGACAATGTCTTTAAATACCCCATTAAAGCCACAGATATTAATAATCCCAGTGTACCACAGCCCTACACAATATTTTCGGGACCGGACGTGACGTCGCATGAAAGTGACGCATCTAAATGTTCTCTGCTTACCCCCTGTTTATGCTAACCCTCGGTAAAAGCGTTATAATAAATTTTATTAACACACTTCTGAATAAATGGACTTTTTAAGAGAATTATGATAAAAATGTTTAAAGAAAGAAAATTGTGTTAGCCTCCATCTTAAAGGGAACTCTGTAAAGCATTGCTTGGGTACTTATTGGGAATTTATTATTTAAAGTAGATCATGGGAGTATTCAATCTTGTTATATTATCATCATTCAGGTTTACCAATAGGAGATGGGTAGAAGTATCATACATTACTTTATTGGTCGACTCTAACTCTTTTACTCGACTGACTCCAGCAGACAGTCGATACGGAGCCGCGGAAGACTTAATGGGTTACCGGGGCTCCAGCTCGAAGTGCAGGGGTAGGAACGGGGTGGTTTTTAGTCAGTAAGAGTCTGACGCTCCCTCCCTCCTCACCCAGGTGGGAGAAGCCATTGGATGATTTTCCCCCGTCAAAAAAAGGTATACCAAAGACTTCTCTTGCCCAATTGTTGATTTAGTATCATTTAGACTCGTAATTGAGTAATTACAAATAAAAAATAATTTTATTCAACAGTAATAATTTACTAAAATTAACAAGGTTTTAAGATTCGTATTTCAATACCTGCACCTGAAATGAATTGCATAATACAATATAGATCATTATAAAATTGCATGATAATAATCAATACGCGTCTAGCGTATTAAACAAAACATACAGAAAAATTATATCTATCAAATATTTTGACCAGCCGTTAAACTACGAACTACTAGTATCGATTACACTGATCAACAAAGTTCAGCCTAGTTTTACTGACACGACAGTAACAACTTCATAATAACTTTGACACTGATAACACAAGTTTTCCAACGTGACTCTGTTTATCTTGACTGACCATCTATAAATTGGAAAAGTTACATAATTTACTGAACTAGTACATACCATGAAGGTTATATGAAATTACAGGATGTTATTATAAATGGGGACATATTTGAATTGTTTTTTTTTAGTTATTATAAAATATACCAATGTTTTAATGGCTTTTGTAAAGGATATTTTGGTACCTAATCATCTGATCGCATTCCGAATATTCGGATTATACTAAGTTAAATTTGATTTCTATCTTTTAAACATAATATGTTACTTTGTTTTTGTTTTTAGTTAAATTGTGAGGAAATCACTTTTGTTTATGTTCTCTTGGGAAAAGCAGGCGTGGTGCTATGGTAAATGTAAATAATGGAGACTTGGTTACAGTAAGCAAAGTGTTCACGCTTCTATTCCCCGATGGGTAACGTAGGAATGTGGTATATGTCTATACATTACGTCTTTCGCAAGATAAGATTGACATTCGACGTATTTGGCAGCGAGCGACGTCGTGATCCACATTTCACCTACTTTGTTTATCTACTACAAATATTTGATGAACAAACATATTCTCTAACAATTGATACCTTGCACGTTTATTAGTTCAGATTGTAGGGTTCCCAACTTAGGGGCTCACCCAAACACGGGGGTAAACAGATGGGGCGAGAATTTTTGATGTTGTATTTTTAACTGAATTGATGGTAAAAATTGGTTTTTGAAGTCAATTTCACAGACACGTCATGTCTCACAAGTCTGACAATTTCCTATTACTGTAAGACATGGTATTTTGAGCAGATATTTTAAGGTATATTTAATACTAGCTTTTACCCGCGGCTTCGCTCGCGTCACAAAAGGATAAAAAGTAGCCTGTGACATATACCAATACACACAGCGCCATCTATACCAATACTTTAGAGTTTTTCCTCGGGAATAATAAATTTTTCCGGGTTTAAAAGTACCCTATTATTTAATCGGGACTTCGAACTTTACGTCTGCAAAAATTCAAAGCAATCGGTTTAGTAGTTACGGCGTGAAAGCGGAACAAATAAACAAACAAACTCACTTTCCGATTTATAATATTAGTAAGGAGTAAGAATTTGGTGGAATTCTAGGACTTCTAGAGTTGGCAACATCTTTACAATAGGTACGTTTAGCAACAGACAGACATTGTGTCTATTTACGTCTGCAGCAGAAATCCAAATAAAAACAAAATGGCATCTAGATTTACCCTAATAAAACAAATGTGGATATAATGGATAACGACGTATGTCTATTGCAGTTAATACGGCCCGTTCAGCCGGCCGTCCGTCACCGTCCGGCGCCGGATACGAACCGGAACATGAAACTTTAATCGACAAACGTGAACGGCCAGCGCAACCGGTTATTTCTGTCCGACTATTTTTGAAAATTGCGCCTAGTGATAGGAAATTGATTTAATTTTTGTTATGCGCATGTTTGATTCGATTTGCTTACCTAATTATATTTTTATAGGAACTTGAAAATATCAGTCCGGGGCTCTGGCTCGACGTGCAGGAGAAGGAACAGGGTGGTTTTTAGTCAGTAAGAGTCTGACACTCCCTCCCGCCTCACCCAGGCGGGGGCAGTCATTCGATGATTTTCCCCCCTTAAGAAAAAAAAAATATACATAAACTGATATATCTTGAACTAATCTGTCCGTCCAGCTTGAAAGTTCATCCTCCGTATACAGGGTGGTCCAAGTGACGTTAAAATTTTTTTCCTAAGTTCCTTACACCTTGGCGTATTCGTAATATATCGCACGTAAGTTCCGCGATTTTCCGTGAGGTTCCAAAAATTCATAACATTTTGTAGTAAGTATTTTGGAATTGTTTTATGTAACATCATTTTCTTATTTTTTTTAATAAAATAATAACTTAGCTTCCTGCCCAAAAATGGTTTGAATAACCTTTTACACCTTTTAAATTTAAACTACTTACTTAGTTTTGGATACACCCAGACATGAGGCATCTGAAGGAAGGAAGATCACCTCATGTCATAAAATTATCGTCTATCTAATAGGCGTTTTGAATGAGACTTTCACATAAAGTCTTCAAGCACTTAGAAAAACTTGTGACCTAAATTCCTTTCACCATTTTGTTCGGGATAGAAATCTTCAACACAGAACAAAACTATCACACTTTAAATTAATTGCTTCCTATTCTTTGTCTCCAGGTATGGTGGTAAATGGCTTCGTGAATGTGGTGATCACCACCATAGAGAAGAGGTTCGGTCTGAGGTCCATGCAGACTGGAGTCATAGCTGGAGGGTGAGTCATATCCTTTATAATTCTATCAACACAAGTGTGGTGATTGATAAATCATTTTTTTAGAAAAGAACCTTATGCATATAAGTAACGAATTTTTTTTTAAGTTTTAAATTAGGTAATTGATTATGGCGGCTACGGCTAATTTTTTTATACATCTTGCATCAAAAGCCTATAAGTGTCCACTGCTGAGCAAGGCCGCGTCTCACACGAAGAAGGTTGGAGCATAAATCACCACGCTTGCTCATTGCGGGTTGGCGATTTAAAACTTATAATTAGAAATTGTAAGTCTAGGTTTCCTCACGATGTTTTCCTTCACCATTTGTCAGTGGTGTCTAGATAAGCTTAGAAAGTACATATAATTCGGAAAAAGTCACATTGGTACTTGTCGTTGGTAGGTTTCGGACTCGCACCCTCATGCATGAGAAGCGGGCGTCTTAATTACTGTCAAACACCAAGCGGTCACCGGTGACCGCAACCTATTGTTCTATAATTGTGTCTACAAAACCGGTACTCGACGAGTTAAGCTTCGGGCCACCACGACACGATGATGATGATAATGATGATTTATTTTGATGAAGTAACTCGTAATGGGTTATTATTAATTTTGTGATCAATTACGTTTATCTTAACAATAAATAATGTAGTTTACTGCGCAAAAAAAAACAAAATCCGCGCGTTGGCGGTGTGGGCGATCACCAAAACAGTCAAAGTAGACATTAATTACGATTAGACCACGTGTAAACTCATCTAAAACGTAAAGTCCACAAAGATTGAAGTTTAGTTGTTTTACTCCAAGTACAGCTACAGCCCAATATTTTCCAATCGAAACCCTGGAAACGTATAAGCTGATTAAACTCTTACCAAATTATCCATATTACACATACAAAACAATACAAATCAAATGGAAATTATGCTTTTTCAAAGCGTAAACAATCGAAATTTTACTTCTAAACTGACAGAATTTTTTGTTCCAGTTATGACATGGCATCATTCGCATGTCTGGCTCCAGTCACGTACCTGGGAGGTCGCTCCGGGTCTTCCAAGCCCCGCTGGCTGGGGCTAGGAGTACTCCTCATGGGCACAGGGTCCTTACTCTTCGCTCTGCCACATTTTCTCGTGCCTAATTACAAGATAGCCGGAAATGAACCTGCTGATCTATGTACTCCTAATAGGACGGTAAGTTTTTGTAATTGTTTTTGCTGACATCTATTTCCTCAAATTGATTTTGTGAACATTAAAATATGTGGAAAGTTGTACTGGTTAGTAATGAGGTTGAATAACTTTTATTGATCTTAAAAAAATAGAAACGAAAGATCGCGCGTGTTCGCGCGATGAGCAAACCACTCAAAAATAAATTAGATCAAACATCCAAGTCAAATAACGGAATAGAGTAGTTATACGTACAGGGATCCACTAACCAAACTTGAAATTAATTAAGAATATAGGTAACACTCCATTTTCAATCAAAACTTTGCTCCTCAAATGTTCATTCAATTTTACGTTAAACTTTAGGCTCTTGTCTATGGCTCCCGGATCTGAATGAATGAACTTCAATGTGGGCAGAGCACAGGCACGATGCATTCAGCCAGGCCGCCAACAATATGCGGCCTTCGTAGCACAATGCGACCAATGTCTGTGATTAATCGGATTGAATCACCATCCATATCTGACTGAAAATGTCGTCTGGACAACCGATACCAGCTTGTGCACACACTTCTTCGTTTTTGTTTGTTTTATTAAGGACCTTCTTTGTGGCGTCTAAATAAAATTTATTAAAGTACCTATTATTATACGTACCTATTCTTTTATTTTATTATTACACAGTATTAAAGTTGATTATTAGATGAGAATTGGAAAACAAGCAGCTGATATTATTTCCCAGCAGCAGTCAGAACAAAATTAAGTATTAATTGAATGGGAAAGCATTCTAATTAGCTGTCCAGACTGATTCAATGCGCAGAATTAAATAACTTCCCACCTGTTTCTATACTTACAGATATTCTGTTACCTCTAGTTTATTATTTCTCCAATTTATTCGCCCTATTTATAGAGTAACCGTTGATTGCCTCACGACGTCGTTATCCGATTAATTATAGTTTTACGGCTGTCGATAATCACATTGAATCGTTAGGCTGGAAATAGACCTCTTCGGAGCAAAGAGATTATATAGGTATGAATAATAATTTTTCATATTTTTATTTATGTTAGTTGACTGCCTCGTTGGCCGAGTGGTCGCAAGTGCGACTGCCGGGCAAGGGGTCTCGGGTTCGATTCCCGGGTCGGGCAAAGTATTACTGGTTTTTTAAAAAGTCTCAGTATTAACACGGAGCCTGGAAATGTGCCCGGTATATGGCAATAGGCTCACCCCCTATTACATGGGACTTATAACATAAATAGTGAAAATTGGGTGTTACATTGTACAGTGGCATTAAGTGCCGAAATGTGCACCTCTGCCTACCCCTTCGGGGATAAAAAGGCGTGATGTTATGTTATGTATTTATTTATGTTAGTGTAACATAATGTCTGTTGTAGATAAGTGTGAATGCTGAGCCAGTGGTTTCGGGTTCGAATCTTGACTCGGACGAAAGTGCTATTGGGATTTTCGGAAATTCTGACCAATATTATGCCCGTGTTAACTCCCGTCCTATTACAAGACTTCCATAACATTATTGCGGACACGTAAGTGTTACATTATATATTTGTAAAACCATAATTTATTTTCAGTTGACAGACAGTTGTGACGGTAACGTGCCGTCGGAGGGCGGCGCGTGGGCAGTTGCAGTGTTCGTGTTCGCGCAACTGTTGCACGGCGCGGGCGCTACACCGCTATTCACCCTCGGCGTCACCTACATAGACGAGAACGTGTCTAAGAAGATGTCTTCTGTTTATTTAGGTAAATGTAATTACAATGAGTATATTTAGCTGTTAGTTTTTGTTGTGAAAGCCTATATATTGGTGAACTATCTAGTACTAGAGCTTTCATTGCATTTCTTGTCACCATATTAGCCCTGATAATATTCTTGACTTAATCTACTACCTAATCTAATCTAGCTAATGGTGAATAGAGTAGTATTTAACACGTGTAATTAGTACTTGCCTGAAAGAAATGACGATGTTATTTTACTGTATGTTGAAAAAAATTTTGTGAAATCTAAATTTATAAGAAACTAGTGTTAGTTTAACTATTTATACCTAACTCAAGGACGGCTAAATCGATTTGGATGACAATTGGTGAGGAGGTAGCTTAGAACCAGGAGACGGACATAGGATACTTTTTATCTAATCCTTCTTTCTTACTTTTTATTGAAAATCACGAGGACGGGAAAAAATGGAATTCCGTACGAAGATGAGATAATATAGCTTCTTGATAATAGGCCACAAAATAGTATATTAACAAGACAAGATGGACTAAAAAAGTACAGTAAATAGAAACAGTTACATTTGTCAATCGAATGATAACCGTCTCCAATACAAGCCTGTATAAAACAGAGCGATTCGACCATAGATACCTAATGATATAAATTTACTGGTTACCCACAGTAATTCGATGCCGTTACTAACTGGCAGATAACGGGAGCCCTATCTGACGGATAAAAATATTTCTAGAAAAAGCTTCAACAGGCTCCTAAACGCTTACTATAGATTCGATTATTTCGCTGCGGTCTAATGTTGATCACTGCAACATCCCCCCTTCGGCACTTAAATAGGTACTCCAGTAACTCAAACCGACATAACCTTTTATTGAACAACCCATATTGAAAATAATATTACAAAAGCTTTCTAAACGGCTCTTTGATCTAAGTTATTAACCCTCATAGTGCGCACAGGGTTACCGCTATAAACACAGGAAAGCACTCGCCGATATGACCACCATACAATCGTATGGGTCCGATGGACCCCAACGGTCTCAGTATAGGGTTAAAAATGTTTTAGTTAAATGGAATTTATAGAGCGATGTGAGTGTTAAGTGATTAGTTATTTTTAGAAGAATTTTTGTCGAACGAATATTTTAGGCATAAAAAAAATATTTACAAAAATCATAGGTTTTGCAGTTTACTTTTAAACTGAAAATCGAACAGAATCCTATTTCCAACCGAGATATCTGTCTGTAATAAAAACATTCAGTGTGTTCTGCCATTCTATCTTCGGAATCGAATTCAATCTCAGAATTTGAAGAGCTTTTATCTACTCGCCGGCAAGGGACGTCATCCAGAGAATGAGGATTTTTCAATTTTAAACCGTTAACCACTTGAAAAAAAGTAATTTTTGCTTTCCAATCTCGTATACCAAACAAACCGAATGAATATGGCGGTCGATCCTCCACTCTGAGCTCTCCAGAGTCTCTGAGGACAAGGAAACGTATTCAGAGTGCCTTCAGATGACGCGATGTGTGCCCCACTAGAGATATCGAGGGTTACACTTGTGTACACTATTTGCTATGCTGCGTAAAGAGATGTAATGGGTGGTATTAAAAGGTGTTACTGACTGTATGGACGAACAAATGTCGTAGTCCGCTTTTTTTTACTTTCTATAATTATGTTAAGATTTTTTTGGGACAACACCCCCTATTTTTGGAGATAAACGATGTACTTCACAATGCATCATTTATTACATTTTAAAATTAGGTAGATGCTTCATTTTTCTGCTTGCAATGCTTCGTCATTCTCCATGCTTTTTTTGATAATAATATCATCATATACAGTACAAGCAGCACGGTTGTGGAATGCTCTACCGATTGCAGTGAGGCGAGCTCAAACCATATCACAATTTAAAAAACTAGTTAAAGAATTTTATCTAACTTTATAGTTTTTTCTTGTCTCCTACTTAACATGGTAACACACGTACACATACATGCATAAACGCACACACGCACACACGCACACTTACACACCATTATGTATTATGTTCTATTTTATTCTTATTTTTATAACTTTTATGTAGGCATATACATACATATATTTATATATATATATATATATATATTATTTATACATATTATTATGGTTTACACGGTATTATTATTATTATATTATTATTATTTTCTTTTTAAAGTCTTTAACTTGTACACTTGACGACCCATATCTGACTCCTATTACAGCTCCATCCAAAGGTTGTCTGTAAGAGATCGCCTTGTGCGATAAGACCGCCCATTGTGCACTATATTAATTGTTGTTTGTCCTATGTGTTTATGTGGTGTACAATAAAGAATATTATTATTATTATTTACATATATTTATTTAAAATTCTCTATAAATTACATTTTTAAACACTACTTATAAAATAAAAATAATATTTAAAAATATAAAAAATAGGAGCCGACCAGTAGCGGGAGCATGGTCCAAGCTACCGGTGGTTAGGGCTCCAGAGACAGAAACCTCCTCACGATACGTGCCGTTTCTAGGAGAACTGCCTTCTGTATCAGGCCCTTGATCCATCCACCTAACGCCAGCCTCCTAAGATGGATGTCGAGGCTTTTAGGGATTAACCCATTGGCCGACACGACTATCGGCACAATGATAGCCGAATCCACACTCCACATGTCGACAACCTCGTGAGCTAAGTCTAGATATTTTATTTGTTTATCTTTCTCAGCTTTCACGAGGTTCTCGTCATGGGGAATGGTGACATCGATTATCATCGTGCGGCGTACTTGTCGGTCTATCACCACTATGTCAGGTTTATTGGCTACAATAGTCCTGTCAGTAATGATAGACCGGTCCCAGTACAATGTGATATGGTCATTTTCCAGAACTGGGTCGGGCACATACTTGTAGTACGGTACCTCAGATTCAACAAGTCGATAGTGTAAAGCAAGTTGCTGATGGATAATCTTGGCTACTTGATTATGCCTATGCAAATATTCACTGTTAGCCAAACGACCACAACCAGAAATTATATGTCTAATGGATTCACCAGGAGTATGACATGCCCGACATATGTCAGCCGTCCCATCCTTAATTATATATTTCCGATAGTTATTCGTAAGGATAACTTCGTCCATTATTGCACAGACAAATCCTTCAGTTTCTCCAAAGATATTACTGAATCGTAACCAAGATACGGACGCTAGAAAATCTACACTGGGCCCATGAAGGGCCCGGAAGAAGCGTCCGTGGAGCTCCTTGCTATGCCATACCTCCTTGCGATCATTGACGCTCAGTACCACAGGTTTGCGCCAGTTCTCTTTTGCCAAGGATAGTGGAGTGAATCCATTGTCCACTGCGGCTACTTCTCGATGCATACCCTCGTTGACTTTCAGGAAATATTCCCTGAGGTTGCACACCTCACGGTTGTGAAGGGTCTTAGCATTTAATAAGCCTCGACCACCACACTTCCGCGGGATGTACAACCTCATGACCGACGAACGAGGGTGATGCATGCGATTTGCAGTTAGCAGTGTCCGGACTCGCCTATCCAGGGTGTCAAGTTCAGTCTGAGTCCACTTGAGTATACCAAAAGAATACATAAGGACTGGCATGACCCAACCGTTAAAGGCTCGCACTTTGTTTCCGCCTGATAAGGAACTTTTCAGTACCCTATTCAGACGGCCAAAGAAGCGCTCCTGTAACGATTGCTTCATGTCCGGTCCATTAATGCCTAATCCTTCTGACATACCCAGGTACTTGTATGTATCGTTTGCGGAGAGTGATCTCAGCTTTGTGAAATCTGAGAGTTCTAGACCCTCAGATTCCACAATCCCTCCTCGCTTTACATGCATGACCGCACACTTGTCTACTCCAAACTCCATTCTGATGGAACTACTAAATTTTTCAGTTATATTCAGTAGTTCCATCAGTTGTTTCTTGTTTGGCGCAAACAACTTGAGGTCATCCATGTAAAGTAAGTGGGATATAACTAGACCCCTTCTCCGCAAAGGATAGCCTAACCCTGAATCCTCCAGTAGAGTACTTAGAGGATTCAAGGCCAAGCAGAACCATAGTGGGCTCAGGCTGTCACCCTGGAATATTCCTCGTACTATGCTTACAGGTTCTTCATTCCCTTGGATTTGTCTACATCCCGGATAGCAAAGCACAGTGCTCCACTGCCTCATATACGACTCCAAGAAGGCGCGTAAAGTTGCATCTATTTTATACAACTCCAGCACCTTCAGGAGCCATGTATGTGGCACAGAATCATATGCTTTTTTGTAGTCTATCCAGCATGTAGACAAATCTTTTCGGGACCGACGAACCTGTTGGCTAACAACCATATCAATGAGGAGTAGCTCCTTAGTTCCACGAGACCCCTCCCTACATCCATTTTGAGATACAGACATGATGGAATTTTTTTCAATGTTTTGTTATTTTTGTCCTCAAAATGGATGTAAGAAGTTTATAGACCGTTGGTAAACATGTGATTGGTCTATAATTTTTGGGCTCAGTGGAACTACCTGATTTATGGAGCAGGTGGGTAACTCCTGTTGTTAGAAATTGTGGTAACGACCCAGTTTCCAAAGCTGCCTGGAAGTGTAATGCTAAGCGAACGTGTGAACTTTTGAGCCATTTAATCCAGAAATTGTGCAGTCCGTCCGGCCCCGGTGATTTCCAATTCGGGACCGAACAGGCTGCACTGGCTACATCAGAGGAGGTAATTACTACCTCCTCCATCTCTGGTATAGTCTCACACCTTCGCTTAACATCAAACATCCAGTCACCTTCCGTATGGCTAACAGGCACCGACCAGATGTTGCGCCAAAATGTGTTAGTGGCATCATCATCCGGTCGCCGCCCGTCAGCCACATCTTGGTTGGATCGTTCCCAATCTCTGTATACCCACCTCTGATCTCTTTGGAACATGCGATTCTGAGTATAGCGCTCCACTCTTTTTTGTACCTTCTAATTCGGTTTGCCCATGCATAAACTTTCTGCTTCAGGAAGTCGATGCGCTCTGTAACACGCGACAGGTATTCATGAGGACTGATTTCAGTCCCCATAAATGCACGTCTTACAAAGCGCATCACTCTAGGGCGAGTATTGCCCTCCCTGAAGCAGGATAGTTTGCCAATGAGTACCCTGGCCTCACTGATACGACGCTCTATCCTATACTGCCAGGCAGGTACTGCTGGTTTTGGTCGGACTGCTGCGTCAAGATTTGGGAATCTGACGTTAGCCACTCGACAAGCAGCTACCGCCCCACAGTACAAGATTGAGTGTGTATCATAGAGGTTTTCGCTACTCTCAAAATATTTTTTAAGTAGCGAATCCAAGGCACTCACCAGCGCCCTATTTTTTCTACACATGGGCAAACGTGGTAATTTCGGTCTTAAATTACTAGGAGCAAGTCTGTACTCACGAACCGCATCCTCCAAAGCACTCCTCAGTCGTTCATTGCACTGAGTACTCACTTGTTCAACCCTGTCATCCTCCACTCCAACGATAGGGGTGGTTGGCGTCACAAATTGTGACACTACAGATGTTTGTGCCACCGATTGTGGTGGTGTGGGGACGACACGATTGCGCAGTGCTTCTAGACGTAGCCGATCAAGCGCAGCCTCATCCAATCTGCGATTGCGTTGGATGACCCGCACCTGATCCGACAGTCGTTGGGCCGAGACGCTGATAGATGGCTCAAGAACCTGAAACATAGACAGCATCCTTTCACGGTACGCAGTGAGGTTAGTCCCTCCCTCTGTAGCACCGTAGTACGAGCGCATGACGTTCTCATTTATGGTTTGAGACCATTTCATGCGCCGCACACAACCACCGGTAGCGGGGACCCGTCCCGGGGCCTGTTGGCCCCTGGCTCCCAAGCCCGTCGGTGGCCGGCCTCTCCCCGGCCGACGTACAGGTGTCGGCGACGTCGGCGGGGAGAAATAGTCGTCGCTCGAGCTCGACGCAACTGCTGTCACCGGTGATCCTGCGGAGCTGGGGTCCGGTGACGGCGAGGCGGAGCTGAGCGACGAGTCCGGAGGTGGTGGGGGTGCGTCTCGTGCTTTTCTGGCTCTCGTCAACATCAACGTAACATTTTTATTTTCTACTTCATAATCTTCCTTTTGTATTATCTGTCACTGTCAAATTTCATTTTTCTTCATTTATTGTGTGTTTATTGCTATTGTAGGCGTTGATTTTGTCGTAAGAATATATTATTATAAAAAGGTTTTATTATTGTTATCTTGACTATAAGGAAACGTGTGAATTATTTATAAAAATAAACCAAAAAAAAGCAGAGTAAAATTTTGTACGTTGACATGTCGTGGTGTTGCCAGTTATTATTATTATTATTACCATCATCCCGAGTGCTCCAGGGAGAAGTCACCGTTCCTTCTTCTCCGGTTTGCCTTAATTGGCTGGCTGGAGTGAACGATGACAAGGAACAGGTCTCCCACCTCTGGCTTGCCTTCATTGGCCGTCCAGAGTGGAGTCGCGAGAGCAGTGATCCTGCTCGGAGGGTAAGAAACTATTCGTAAGTCGCGAGTGGGCCAGGGATGCAGGAAGCTTCGGCTGGAGCAGATGATCTGAGTAGAAAGCGGTGGTAGTTTTTTAACCCTTCAGCCACTCACATTCTCGTTGCCCCTCTGTTGCTATATCTAGCAACCATTCCCGGGGCCCGGTCGGTGAGTTGGCGAGTCTCCGCCTGCCATTTTTACGTGTAATAATTACATTCGTTTCGGCAGGTGCCATAGACATCCATAGTTCCCAATTTTCCAGTCCACAGCAACCCATCCATAGCCCTACCTTTTTTTTCCATTATCCACAATCGTTCTACACTAACCGGGGACTGTCCTTGGGTGCATTTCCATAGTGCATACAGGGATAGTCGCCGGTTTGTGTGTCCATTACATTTAGATTAGATTTTTCTAAAGGGCCTCTGCGCAGTTGGCTTCGGCCCCTCGTACGCCTCCCAAATGACCGGGACCCTGTGGTCCCGTGAATGGTAAAGACATACATAATAATAATAATTTATTTATTTATTCAGATAATACAATCCATATGGTTAGTAAAGACATCTACAACTTATAAACTAGTATTAGTACATCAAACCTCATCATATAAAATTAAAATAATTTGTCATATGTAATATAATGATAATACAGTAACAATACGGCTTACTTTCACTACTTCTGGGCACGGTTTGTAGGCAACACTTGCGGCAACACGTGCTTTGCCAACTGTATTGGCAAAGTCAATTAAATTATTTTTTGCGCGAAATCCAGTTCTACCATCTATATTTGTGCACATATGTACAAGCTGTTGTCACGATCTTATTTATAAAAGGATTTTCTTAACATAGAACTGCTTCAAAATAACCTTCAGTTTCACGTTGCTTTTACGTATAGGTACTTTAGCCGTACTCTGATCGTTGGCTTTAAAAAGCTCTTGGTACTTTACGAACCTTACCACTTCTAAGTCGCAGCTTTTAACTGTGAAAACAGGGCGCTCGCTAAGAAACGCAATACTTATGCTTTTTACACTCGACGGGTTATTTTCTTGTGTTTGTCCGTGCCATAATGTGTCCTAAGTGTAATGGAGCTCCCGTGTGCACCATCGACTAGGTGAGAGGTTCAATTGTTTTTTTTAGAATGCGCCGTCAAAGAGGTTTTTGTTTTGTGTTCTTTTTTATTTTAATGGTGTTGGGGTGTTATTATACCTATCTGTTGTATCGATCGATCACTAGCACACAATAATGTATGAACGAATATTTACTGGTATTGTATTTTGGCTTTTTGCTGTTCTGCAATATTTTTGCAGTTTCGATTTTCGTCATCTTCTTTGGTTGCAGCCACCGCACCAACCAAAGAACCAAGCATGCATTGATGCTGTGCAAATGGCTGCCGCGCAGTATCGCGGGTTCGATTCCCGCATGGAACAACTCTTTGTCTGATCTACAGATTGTTGTTCCGGGTCTGGGTATCATGTGTATGTGAACTTGTATGTTTGTAAACGCACCCACGACACAAGAAAATTCTAGTTTAGCAACGTTTTTAAAAAAACAAAATCTTGAAGAGTTATTTCGGACGTAATCTACGGGTAGAGCTTTCAATCTCAACGAGGGTCACTTTTGTCTCTTCAAACTTGAACAACACTTTATAAAACGTGATGTTTCAAACTTATATTTAGTGCTCCTGTTAATTTGATAAATTCTTGTCTGCAGGTGTATACTACACAATGGCGGTGGTGGGCCCAGCTATGGGCTATGTGATCGGTGGACAGATGCTCACCATTTACACAGACTTCCTCACTGTCGACTCCGACGCGTGAGTATTACCCACATAATTAGTTTATTGTTTACAAGGGAAAAGTAGGTAGGGATAGGTCCGTAGTTGATAATTTTCCACAAAGTAATTTCCAATTGTTCGTATGCCGTTTCCGTAAAAGTGCGCCAATCAACTATTCCATATTCCTAAGCAAACGACAATAACCTCAACTGTGCGTTTCCCGCGCTTTCCAGTTTCCACCGCACGCCGCGTCTTGTTCACATTTTTTTAATATTTCATCTCGGCAACGACACGGCTTCATTCAGCCAACTTGCCCTCTCGCTTTCATCTCATTGTGAACCACGTAGGTACGCTGTTCAGGCAACTTTTCAGCCAAATTAATTCCACCATTTTATACTTTCATGGCTTCTGCAACGAAATATGATTTTCCGCGGTACGAGTTTTGAACGACCTCTTTGCATTGGCTTTACCTTTTAATTCCGTTAACTGATTAAATTACTGGCAAAGAGAATCCTTACATGTTGATTAATTTTATAGACCCAATCATAAGACGAGGGCATTGAATAGTGAGTAGGTACACTCATAATAAATTATACTTTGCAGTAAGATTTTCAGCATTTAAACAAACGGACTTTAGCTTGTTTGATTATTATTATTTACCGCTTAAGAAAAAGAGAAATGGTACTCGTACAGCAGTACCTACACAAAGCGAAAAAGGCCAGCCATATCTTCTCCTCATTTTGAATGTTAGAATACCTTGTAGGTACCAATATTGTTCAGTACAGCCAGTGATGAATAATTTTGGAACGGATCTTATGTGGCTTGGAAATAAAATAACCATAATTACCATACGAGTACGTTATATTAAAATTATAATTCAATCAAAAGGCAGGCAGTAAGAGCGGTTCTACTATTCTAATTCATTTTAAGAGGAACATGCACACTTGATGGCTCTTGTGTGAGTAGACAGGATCGGAGTGATGCTGGGGTGCAACCCCTTTTTATTGATATTTATTTATTTAATTACATTTATATTGTTGCTTAAAAAATTTATTAAAGACAAAAAGAAATTACATGGTGATAGATTATGATTAACCTCATGTAATTTTTTCTCTAATATAAGTTTAGTTCTTATTTCTTCTTTTTTGGGCACTACAAGCGAATGAGTGAGGTATTTGTGTGGAGTCAAGCCCGCCAGTGCGAGCCGATTTGCATAAGAAAACAATCGAGCATCGCTACCTAATAACGTATACCTCGCAATGCCCCTCTGTTTACCCACCTAATAGTCCTTGCGAAAATAGCGCCTACAAAAGTTATTACAGCAATAACGGAGTTTCCAGATCTGTTGCTCGTTTTTTGTCTAGGGACATATTCAAAAAGGGGAAACGCGAGTTAAACGAGTTATGAGAGCATTATGGAGTTTTAATTTTACTTTTTATGTGATTCCTGCCAAGTTCTAAGCTGTCGAGTTATTTTCTTTATGCCCTTACGAATGAAAATTACATTGCCACAGCGTTTATGGGGTTAATATTGTAGAAAATGAGTCCCCCTCCGATCCTTGGCATTTTACGCTTTTTGAAAAGTTTGACAATAAGAATAGAAACACGAGTATATGATGTAGTTATTTCTTCTAGTTGGTTACAATCGGTACGTAAGTACGAAAAGTTAGCTTTTAAGTCTGCTGCTAATGTTAATATTTATTTAAACCTATAGACACATAGGTACAACACGCCATTACCAGTACCTACATGTTAGTATTGATTTACTTACTTATTTTTAAAAAAAAAACGTTGCCTCACACTAGGATTTTCTCTTGTATCGTGGGTGCGTTTACAAACATACAATTTCACATACCTACACATGACACCCAGATCCGGAACAACAATCTGTGGA
This sequence comes from Spodoptera picta, assembly GCA_038387885.1. Taxonomy (NCBI): domain Eukaryota; kingdom Metazoa; phylum Arthropoda; class Insecta; order Lepidoptera; family Noctuidae; genus Spodoptera; species Spodoptera picta. The sequence goes on from JAZHFQ010000303.1 coordinate 47,054, forward strand.
TCGCACAAAGAGTTGGCCCGTGCGGGAATCGAACCCGCGATACGTTGCACGGCAGCCAGTTGCTCAACCACCGCGCCAACCGTGCAGTCATTTTGTAATTTTGTAAATTATCTGTTCAGGTTAGGCGTAACTCCTGTCAGCTCAGTGTGGATTGGTGCGTGGTGGATAGGGTTCATTCTGTCCGCCATTCTGTGCCTCATCGTGGCGATACCTTTGATGGCCTTCCCTCATGAACTGCCTGGTAGGTGATAAAGAGTCAACAGTATCGATTACCAAGCTCGTCAAGTCGTCATAAGAAATGGATCACTAAGTTCTGCACTTCATATTTCAGGCGCAGCAGAGATTAGAGCGTCGAAGGTATCTGAAGCTCATGAAGGAGCTGCCTCTAAATCAGCAGCATTTAGCGCCCTGCACGAGTTGCCTCGTGCTGCCGCTGCTTTGCTCCGAAACCCCACCTTCCTCTTCCTCAATCTGGCAGGTGCCACTGAAGGCATGCTTATATCAGGGTTCGCTGCATTCTTGCCAAAACTGATCGAGAACCAATTTGCTGTCAACGCCTCAGAAGCTGCTTTACTTTTGGGTAAGTTTTAGTTTCAAAGAAAAAAATTAAATTTGGTTGTCTTCAAGATTATTTTCAACTTGCTTTTTTATTCTGCTATAAACGTGGTACCCTTCTGTTTCCAGGAGTGATCACAGTACCAGCAGGTGGAGGTGGTACATTCCTCGGAGGATGGCTGGTGAAGCGCTGGCAGCTGGCATGCGCCGGTATCATCAAGTTGTGTGTGGCAGCCACTGTGGTGGCCGCTGCCTTCACCTTCGGCTTCGTGCTCACTTGTGACGACTACCCTTTCGCTGGAGTCACCGTTATGTATAATAGTCCTGCAGTGCCAGGGTAAGAAGAACTCAATTAACCTATTACATTTGATTTTATTACAAATGTAAATGTAATAGAACTCCTTGGTAGATTTTTAATTATCATTAAATTTCATTTTCCTTTCCCAGCGCGGACAGTCTCACAGCAATGTGCAACACGGACTGTTCGTGTATCAACGCCCCGTACTCCCCCGTGTGTGGAGCTGACGGCAACGTGTACTACTCAGCTTGCCACGCTGGCTGCACCAGGCAGACCCTCGCGGGAGCCGCCCAGCTATTCCACCAGTGCTCCTGTGTGCTCACTAAAGAAAATATGACGCTACCGACGTATGAACTTGAAGGAGGTGTGTTTAAGGAGCAAATTTAATTAAAAAACCTCATGGATCGTACCTTGAGTAGCCATCGTCACCAGCACTAAAGAAAAATTCATGAGTAATTTAAGACGTATTTTTAGCTGTTTATGATATTTCTGCAAGCTGCAATTCAAAATATTTTTATCAAAAACTGTGTACTTTTCTAGAAGCTAACTCAACAATATCCTACGAGGCCATCAACAGCATCTGTTCAACGGACTGTCCACTCCTCTGGGTGTTCGTGTGCATGTCGTTCGGAGTCATGCTGTTCACGTTCCTGGCTACCATGCCTGCGTTGTCAGCCACGTTGAGGTAAATATCAGGTAGAAAATATAAGACCTGGTTTGATCCAAATGTTCAATCAAATAATTCTTTATCATTTTCTCCAGGTGTGTTCGAGAAGACCAGCGTTCCTTCGCATTAGGCATCCAGTGGATAAAAGTTCGTCTGCTAGGTACAATTCCTGCACCTCTGCTGTTTGGGTTCCTCATCGACCTGTCATGTTCCCTGTGGTCTACCTCTTGTAACAAGACTGGCGCTTGCTTGCAGTATGACAATATTAATATGAGCAGGTAAGACGGGGTGGTTGTCTGGCTTTTCCAATTCTGGCTGACTGTCATATCAATGGTATCTATTTTTAATTTTCTACAAATGTCTCTCCATTTTCTAATATTGTTTCTTTTTTCAGGTACATGTTAGGTATAGCACTGGTGGGCAAGCTCTGTTCTCTACTGTTCTTCTTCCTAGCGTGGTGGTTCTACCGTCCACCGGGCAGTAAGAATGGGAACGCCGTAGTTCCCTCAGTAGACCTAGTGGTCTGCGCCGAGAAGACCAATGGGAACGTCACGAATGTAGCCAACGGGACATTGGAGAGAGGCAGTAATGGCTACTGCAATGCAGCTTTAGAATGTAGTGACCATTTGTAAGGTAGTTGTTAAAGACTTTGTTGTATTATACCAGATGCCGAAGTTATGATCGTTCCTTTTGTATGAATAATTTTGGTTCAGTGAGTACGGGTTACGCAGGACCGGCTGCGAGTAGAGGCTAATTCACTAAGGCCATAAAGTGATGAATTCAGATGTTTTCTTATGAACAATCTCGAATGTTATTAATCGATCGATCGTGAAGTCAAGACGTGAATGTATGAACATTTTACTTTATAAAATGGTTCAGTACGTGGTTATCCTGCCTAGGACACTAGGAAGTACGAGTAGTACCTAAACACACATAACAAATTTTATTTTATCTGTTATTAAAATTAATTATAGTTGTATGTACCCATTATATGAGCTGATTATTCCAATGCAATGAATCAAAACGGTCCTGTGGTTGATGTTAAATAGGTAATAATAATAATTATAGATTAATTGAAATTATTGTTTCCATTCCAAAATAATAATAGTTCTGTTGTAAAATATCTGTGATGTAATAGTTTGTAGATAATTGTAAGTATATCGCCGATATCAGGTCTCCGTAATATATTTTAGATCTGTACACCTACTTAAGTATTACATGTATTTGGGGTACACGCTTTATATTAACCGTTCATTCAAAAATTCGACTTAATTACGGGTCCGGGTATTGACATATCACACCTTACCATTAGCCTTACCATTGGCTGACCTACGAAGGTAAGCCAATCATATTTTGACATTTTAAAATGTGACCAATCAACGACACGTTGCGTTTTGTTTTGTGAAGTTTTTTTCAGTTGTGTTTATTTAAAAAAAAAAACATTTATTAACTCAGTATAATATTTTTAAACACTTTTGATGCGATTAGGTATGCCTATACCTAATTGTAGATAGCAAATTAAATATAGAAATCTATATCCACAGTGTCGTTACTATTTTAAGCTTTATGTACCCCAATATAGAGTGTATTTATCAATAAGTAGAGTACAATTCGGGAAGGCACAATTTTTAAATACTTTTTAACATTTTTGAATTTCAAATTAATGGTTAAGTCACCCGTGTACATAGTTCTAACTTATTTGTTGTTAATGCAAATCAATAGTTGTTAAAATTGTATTTTGGTTGAAGACTGATTGTTTAATAATAATTATTAAAATAAATGTTAAGTGTATGTGTAACTTTATCCTTTATAATGGCTGTAGGTATTAACTTTCAACGAATTAAAGGCTTGTGAACTTGTGGGATCAAGTGTATCAACTTACACTATTAAAATCACATTTAAGATAAAACTCGGAATATCGAAATCATGTTCACAATTCTTTAGTCCTAGAAAGTTGGTAAATGTGTGTAGATATTGGATATTTTTGATAAGTTTGTGGACAGTCAAGTAGGAATAAATAACAGTAAGTCACATTGGCCTAATATCATTGAGCTGTCTCGATCAATATCGGACCACATATTCAATTTCGGATCAACTACCTACCACAGTAATAAAAACTAGATTATATGTATAAAAATACAATTTGTAAAGTTTTTACATAATTAGGTAGTATTTCTAAGTACTTTGTATCATATTATTGTAGGTGATCAATTTTGAAACTGTACAATTTTACACGGATTGATTGAAATAAAATAAATAAATAAAAAGTGTTTTATGGTCTCATTCATTAATTTACCCAATCATACAGCGCAAAGGAATATAGTTACAACTTCTGAAAACTTCGAAAATGTTAAGTTTCGTGATATTTTTCTATTTGTAACAATAAAACAAAAACATTTAAAATATGAATTAAATATAATATGTATTTCAACATTAAAAAATGGTTATAACTTAACAAAATGTATTTATTTATAACATTTATGTATTAAAACTGTGTACTTATAATAATTGCTTAGAAACAGAGCTAGCTATACCATGGTCCTCAGAAGAACTTCACTCCCTGGTTGTCATCAAACTCCATAAGTTCACATCTTCCTTTCACTTCTAAATTCTTTAAAGCCTTTACTAACACATTCATGTCGAGGCCGTGGAACTCTGAAATATTACATTTTTTGGTTTCGTTACATGAAAGACTGACTACTATAATGCAGTGTACAGTTAAACCAGTTAAAAGTGTAAAGTTAAAAGGAGATAATCCTAGTGTGGGGCAAAGTTTAAAAAAAAAAACAAAAACCCCACCACTGCAGTGTGTAGGCTGTATGGACCTATGATTTAACTATGTACAGTTAAATCTGCACAATTAACGGTACTCATAAATTAATTGTTATTAGTTTTCGGCTTACTGACGCAATTGTTCGACGAGGAACTCGCAAAACTGTCGCGTCGCAGATTCGGTCGCGGAATACTGCTCATGTATATGAGCCTCTAGCATGGCGTTACGTGAGTAAGCCGAAAACATAATAACTAATATAGTATATCTCACGAAAATTATAATATAAACTTAATCAAAACATTTCCAAGAGAAGTCAACTAATCTGTGCTTACCTTGGTCAGCAGTATTGTCACCTTCCCTCAACTCAAACAGGGTACAGACAGAGTTGTTCATTCCATTGTTACAAGCCCAGTTGTATATCAAGTTGCCCCATTCATCAAGCGAGTGCCAGTACACTTCCCATACATTTTTACTTTTATCTACTGGCGCCGCTCTTCCAGTCTTCGCCATATCATCAAGGATAGTTAGGATGGCTTCTTGAGACAGTTTCCTGTTAATCTCAGTATTATTGAACAGCGGACTATTTTGTGATTCTCTTATGTCTATCGTTGACTGTTTTGTAGTTTTTAAATATTCTGTTATAAGTTGTTGCCATGCTTCTAGTTGTTTTGCTCTTGTTTCTGTATGAGGTTGGATTCTGAAACAACAAGTTAATGAGTTATTAGCAATTCAGTTATTCACATTAAGGATTAACTTTAGTTTTACTTATCTAAAACATTTATTATTATCTTTTTCAGGTTACTCACATAACTGTCTGATTAGGACCTTAATAATTATTTTAATTTATCCACATGTTTCATAAGAATATTAATATAATAGTGAAATGTATTCAAATTTCTTCCATATCTGTTCAAATACTTACATTAATGCTCCTTTTCTATTGATTCTTTGTACTTCTCATATATTTCTATCATTTTCTTCTCTGTCTCCTTCCTTTTGTACAGTGTGTTGGGAGATTTAGGTTCCAAGTCCGTCACAGCCAGTTTATAGAATATCTTTGAGTTCCCAGTATCAACATAAGGGTAGTTTTCAACAAAATTTGTAGAAAAACTTATCATTATTGAACAATCTTTAGCTACTGCTGACATCAAGGCCAAATGTATTGGATTTGTTGTTTTAATAAAAGTCTCCTTATCATTTTCTTTGTTTAGATCCAAATCCAGTGTTGTAAGTTGTTCTATTAATTTAGTAACATAATTGGAATGTTTATTTCTCTCATTTTCCATATCAAACGGGTACACGTCTGACATTTTTTGCAATTGCAATAACTTATAAAGAAAAGAATTGCTATTTAAATTATTACTTTCATAACATTGGTTTGGTTTATCATTCGTACAGATTTTACTAGATTTTTGAAGTTTCAAAAACGGTTCATTGATATCACTTAGTAAAATATCAATTATGAAGTCTAGGAATTGATTTAGATCACTAAAACAATTGATATCCTTCAAAATATTATCAAAATCACTCTGTTCAGATTTTTCATTATAAACAAGTAAACCATTTTTAAATATTTTAAAGTTATTTTGTGCATTGTTTATCATATTTGACAAGGAAAGTTTCATTCTCTCTCTTTCTCCAGAAAACAAGTCTAGTGGGCAGTACTTGCTAGTTAGTCTGATAGCTCCCGTTTGAAGCTTCAAATGTTGCTTCAAGCAATAGTAACATGTTGAATACTTCCGAAGACTACTTGATATAAAACCTTCTTTTGGTTTGATTTCAATACAGAAGTTTGTGTCGCATTGAGTACTAACTATAGACAAATTAGTGGCCTTTATGGCAATCTGGCTGAGTTCTGACTTAAATATTCTGTTTTTTGGACGATATGGCAGTAGCAGTTTACTAAGCTGTTCTAAATCATATTGAGACATTTCTATTGCTTCTTCTTTATCATAGAATTTGTTCCCCAACAATGGTATCATAATTAAATTCACAAAATTGACGTGATCATACACACTCTTTGGGTCTGTTGTTCTCTCATCTTCTTTTATGAGCCGTATCACATAATCTGTGTCTAATATTTGCACAACGATATGGGCATTTCCTTCATTGATATACTTCCAAGATTTACCTAATAACTTCATGTTTTCTATTTCAAAGTATGAAGTTAGTATTACTGGATAAATAAACAAAATTACTTACGTAAAAAATGGAGGAAAATTATACTGCCACGGCCATACGATATCTGCCATCACGATTCACTAATCCTTATCTTACTAGATAGATATTTGTAAAAGCTTATATTGTATTTATATGGAATGATTTCATTCACAATTTTATAATTGAGTTCGCAGCCAGCAGCTGATTAGTCACGTTTTGACATAAAATGAAACTATGACTTTATTGTGACAGTTATTTGCACAGACGTTTTAAATAGATTGAAAACAAATTGCGTTCGTTCCAGGATCCGGCAGGCGAGGTCCAGGTCCATAACTAAAAATACCGGTATTCAAGTTTTGAATAAAATAGTATCTGTCTAATCTACTGTCAGCTGTCATTCATTAATCAGTTTCTGTATTTTCTGACAGCCACAGACGCGTACGAATTTGCGTTTTGAGAAAAAATAATATTATTTCTAATTAATTTTTTACGTTTGATATGATACATATTCTCTCAAACTAAAATACATATAGCTTTAAACAATGATTACGCTTAATAGGAAATTGAAAAAGGATCACCCTGCAGTGGAACCTACGAATGGGTTGACTACGAACGAATCAGTGGTGAGAAGAATATCAGTGAGGGATAAATTGTTGATAAAAGAAGTGCAGGAGATGAATGAGAACCTTCCCGCTACGTGTAGTGTATATTTCGAAGACCCTAACGTGTTGAGTGAATTCATATTGACTGTAGAACCAGATGAAGGGTACTGGTTGGGAGGCAAGTTCAAATTTAGTGTTTTTGTCACAGAAGACTATAATATGGCTGTAAGTATGTCGAAAATATTTATTTATGCCAGTCTAGCTGCAAACAAACATGTACTTATACACATTAATTATCCATTCAAATGTCTTTAAAATTGTCTAAATCATTATCAAACATTGTGTTAAAAACATTGTCTACTACTGGAGCAAAATTAACACATCAACCATTGTTGTTTTAGTGCTGAAATAGTTTGTTAACCTTCTCACAAAGGAACTTATCTTTTTGACCTCAAATTGAAGAGGTCACAGATGCTTCTAGAATTGTCTGAAGATACAATTTTTTCCTTTCCTTCAATGAAGGTCATACTTATTTAAAACGATTATTATTTGGTATTTCTTCCTCTACATCTGGTATGCAAGTGGTAGGTAACTTCTATGTAAATAAAATGTAATGTTTAGCACACATTAAAGAAGCAGCTGTTATTGTTGCTGTCCTTTTCTAACCTCTAGTAAATATAACTTTGTCTCTTTCACATTTATTTTCACTAAAATGATTATGTTGTATGTCTTTGGATCCTTTTGTTTCTGTTTAAGAAAAGTATTGCAATAGTTTTATTATTTTGAACATTTAATAAATGTTTTTTTTGTTATAATAATTATGCTATTGTCTTGTTCATAATGTTCATAATTGAATTGAGAATGGCTTTAGCAAATTAGGTGGTGCATATTTTTTTTACAACTATTGATAGCATTAAAGTTTAGGAGTCACCTGCTGGTAGTCCCCAGAGGCAACACAAATGCATTGTTGACTGTCTAGGAATTTTTTTTTCTTCTTATTGGCAACCAATTTCCAATACAGGAAATATTTCATTCTGCCATCAGTTTCATGTACATGTAGTCAAAATCATATAGAAAGTAATAGAAATATTGAAAGATGAATGGAATTGAAAAATAACAAAAATTAAGTCTAGGTACTCTCTACTAGTCTTTATTAAAATCAATTTCCAGCCTCCACGAGTGAAATGCCTGACAAGGTTGTGGCACCCCAATATAAATGTGGATGGTGATGTTTGTCTGTCACTGCTGAGACAAACTTCTATTGATGAGCACGGCTGGGCGCCTACCAGGAGGTTGAAGGATGTTGTGTGGGGACTGAACGCTTTATTTACTGTGAGTATTGTTAAATGTTATTACCTCTTTGGTTTTTCAACTGTAACTTGTAATTATCATGCAATTCATGTTAAGTTGTAATTAAATAAACATAATGCAATTATTGGTAAACAACATTTTCCTTGAAATTAATGATATTGTGATGTCAGTTGTTTAGTCAATTTCAATATCCTCTATTATACCTACCATGAGTACCACGTTTATAATAAAACAACATTTACTTGTTCCAGGATCTCTTAAATTTCGAAGACCCATTAAACATAGAAGCAGCGGAAATGTACAACAAGGACAAACTTGAATTTCAATTTAAAGTTCAGGAATATATTACAAAGGGCAAGAGATGAAACTTGCATCAAGTCGTTACTACATACATGTATTGTAAAAGATAAAGAATGATGCAATGAATTTTATCTAAAGGGGAATTTAGCATGGTTACCATAGTAACGGAATCTAGGAAATACAATCATTTGCTTATTTAACCCGTTGAAATCCACCACCTAAATTTGGTCATACAAAAGTAATCTCTAAACATTAGAAAAAAGGTCTATAATGTAATGTAATATTAGTGGAAAGCGGTCACCGGTGACCGCTTGGTGATTGAGAAGTTAAGTGCTTCCAATGTATATTATGTGTCTGGTAATACATTTTGTATATATAACAGAACATTGTCTAGAAAGTTATAGAAATTTGCTAGAGTATCTAACTCCACACACATGGATACTGGTACTGTATAGGTATTTGATATGCTTAGCCTGTATTATTGTGATATAGAGATACTGTCATACATTATAATTAATATACATACTTGTGGAAATTATAGCACTTCCTGCAAGCAATAAAACTGGGTATAAAGTACTGTAGAGCACATAAGGAAACTAATTACTATATATTTGATATATTTTATAGAAGCATTTTTTCATAGTTACTATTGTCATAGTTGCATATACATATGTACCAAATTCAAGAGTTGATAGATATTTTAATGTTTTAAATATAATAATATGATTGCATTGTAGTACAAGTTTTGATATTGTTATCAATCAGTAGTTTGAGCAAATAGCAAATCAATGCAGGTTTTTAATAATGCTAAATTTTGTATGTAATTAGTGAATTAAATATATTTCTCATCCAAGCTAATGTCACGCAACAATCTATAATATAATGTGCCTGCGATTGTAATGGGAGGTCGAGAAATGTCAGAGCCAATTAAATAATTGTTATAAATATAAGCAAGAAGATATTCAGAACAATTCTAAGCCATCTAGCCAATGTAATAAGAATTCATATAGGATAAAATATATTAAGGTCAGATTTTTATATGCAGTCTATTAGATACTATTTCCAATTTTGAAGTCCATCATTGTTATAAAGAAAGCTACCTAGTTAAGTTTTAAAACCTTTAAAACTTTAACCTTTAAAGTTTGCACTAATACGTTGTCTATGCCCCATGCTAAATTTCCCAATCCTAGTTGATTATGTAATGCAATAAATACTCCAAAAAGTGATAATGTTTGTTTTGTGAACTGGTGTATTTTTTATTGACACAGTGCTAAGAAGCCTTATTTCACAGATCTTATTATAATTAAATAATTAAAGTCTCGAACTTCAAAGTCAGAAGTGTTGTGATATGGTCTCATTTATACTTTTTTCTTTATTTTCTAAGGGATTTATGTATGGTATTTGTTGCATGCATACCTAAGTTATCAAATCGTTTCGTACTAGCCCTTGTGTTACCAATTGTCATTTTTTCTCTTGAATGGCAACTAAGTCTCTAATTCAATGTTGTCGACTATCGGCCGAAATTAAAAATCTGGTGGCGTATTATGACGTCTTAAAGCCAGAGTGGTCCGCTGAGGGAACGAGATCTCGCTAGACAACTTGTATAGCTCTGTTTCTTTCCCTCAATGGAACCATTATGACGTCATAATAACCCCGCTGATCTCAGCCTAAAATCTGTAGATTAAGATGGATGGACACAGAAACTCTATAGTGTCTCAGATTTTTGATGAATTTGTGGCCGTATACTGCCAAACTACTAGTAGTCATTTACAAATGAAGTCTTCCTCTTATAGCAAACACTACTTAAAAATACACCAGTATATATTTGCAATTGAGAGTAATATAATGGTATTGCGTAAATCGTGTCTTCAAAAATTATAATGTCATTTTTGCATGATGTACCATGAATACAATGAAATAGTTTTTTTAAATAAATCAGTTTATTATGATACATTTACTTCAATGTAGTTTTATTCAGAGTAGTAACCTTGCACGTGTTAGTTACTTCGAACGTACTTTGGATTAAATATTTATTATGTCTTGTGTAATTTTGTATCAATATCTAGAATGATAGAATCCATCTTGAGTTAATTACTTGTCTCTCAGTCTGCAGTAGTCAGTTTCCGTTTCATTTATGCTGCTGGCGCCCTTTCTATATACAGGGAGTACAATTTTTTTTTAAATGTTGCCCCATCCTAGGGTTTTCCCCTGTGTCGTGGGTGCGTTTACAAAGTGTAAGTAAGGATGCAAGATAGTGCAACAACTCAATCTACTGTGACTGCGGGTGATGGACCCAGTCTGGAGTATGCAGATCGGGAAGGGATCACCAAACCCTGAGTAATGCACATTTCGATTTCATATCATCGTCAAATTGAGGTTGAAACTAAGGTTGAGATCCGGGCTAGGACAGGATGAATATGAAAAAGAAGTTGAGGTTGGTTGAAACTTGATGAGATTACCTTAGTTTCAGTCACAACCTGTCTCAGTCGTAGTAACCTCAGTGTTAGTCTCATTCTCTACAATGTAGTAAACTACCCTGTAAAAGAATCATTATTATGTAGTTCAAAGAAATAAAACCACAATACTATCAAATCAATGCTCTTTATTAAGTGTAATTAATACTGGAGCATTAATATACCAATTAGTATAAATAATAAATAAATAGTAAAAATTTGTATACAATAAATAGCTTAACAGTAACAAAACCGTCGTAACATTTCCTTTATGACTAGATTTTCGTTTGGATGATAATAATGTACATGAAACTTAGTGAACGATGTTTGCGACACACTTGGAAGTGCCAAAATTTATGGAGAAGGAGCCTATGGAATCAGGTTTAAGTCCAGATTTACTAGTAAAAATCGCGTGTAAAAAATCTATGGGACTTAAACATGATTGATTTAAGGCTCCTTGTAACCCTTAGTTTAGTGTTTGAAGGGACCTTAATAAGGTTTCGAATTGAGCTAACACATGAAAAATTTAGAAATAACAGGTCTGAGCGTGTAGACAGTGATGTGTGTCGAAGGCGTGGTCAGTGCGTGTTGAAGGTGGTGAGCAGTTCGTCCTGTACGCTGGTGGAGCGCACGAGGCGGCGCGCGCCCCCGAAGGCGGCCGCCACCGTGTCCGCCTGCGACGCCTCGCGCGCCGCCCGCTCGTGGTACGACTCCGAGAACTCCTGCGAATAACGGGAATGTATGTACTAATTGTTTAAAACTCGATTATTTGTGTATGTGTGGGAGAGCCATGCGTCGGCACGAATGGGCCGGCTCGACCGGAGTGATACCACGGCCTCATAGAAAACGTTGTATTTCGTCGTGTGAGTGAGGTTACCGGAGGCCCAATTACCCTCCCCTTCCCCAATCTCCCCAATCCCTGAATCCCCAGCAATCCTCAAATTCCTAATCCCCAAAAGCCGGTGACGCACTTGTAACGCCTCTGGTGTTCCAGGTGTCCATGGGCGACGCCGATTGCTTACCATCAGGTGATCCGTCTACTCGTTTACCGGCTTATGCCATAAAAAATATATTTCAAAATTTGATTTTCAAAAAAGACGTTATTATAATAACGGTACGTGCATAACTGTTTCGCAGTAACTTAAAGCGTTGTTGGCAAATAAAATGTAGTTAACACCTTATTTATTGCCAGTCAGTTATGTCAAGAATCCCATGTAATAGGATGCAGAGACTTGCAAAAATCGAAAGTCGATATAGATAAATAGATAATTCTTCTAATACCGAGAGAACCATTGAACCCAAGACTTTTTATAGAGGCTGTATACCTTCAGTCTGTTGCCTAGGAAGACGGCCCTCTCCCTCTTCTTGTTCATGAAGTCGCTTTGAGTGAGCCACCGATGCTCGTAGCACTCCTCCGCCAGCGGCCGCTTCAGGGGAACCTTCTTGAACAGGAACATCAGGAACCTAGTCGCCTCCTGGAATAAAAAATGATAGATTAGGTAAATGACTTCAAAATGTCATGCAAGATTTGCGGACGCTAGAGGCTAGTAGATACTTGTAGACCCTTATCAAGCATGGAAACGTACTTTAAGAACTGAACATTTTGGCAAATAGAAGACTTGAAAGCCATTGCAAACAAACGGCTTAAGTTCCTACCTGTGTGATTTCCTTGTAGAGATGCTCAAACCGGAACCGTACGAAGGATATGTTCTGCTTGGTCTCTGCATCATCAGCTCCCTTGAAGGGCGACACGCCGGACAACATTATGTAGGTGAGGACACCCACTGACCAGATGTCTGTTTGTGGGTAGGCAGGCTCGTCGTTTATGATCTCCGGGGCTGGGGAGAGCATTGGTTATTAATACGAATATTTATGCAAATTGTTGTTATGTAATTAAAGTAGTAGTAAACTATACCTTTGTATTCCAGGTCGCCTACTTGTGGTACACTGGTTCCTAACTTGGTGACTTTGTGTGCGGAGCCGAAGTCAATGAGTTTGACCTGGATGGACCTGACGGACGCCATCACCACGTTGTCAGGCTGCAGGTCCAGGTGGCAGTAGCCACGCCAGTGCAAGTACTGGAGTCCGTCCAGGATCTGTGTTACTATGGTGGCCACCATCTGCTCCGTGTAGTCGTGGCGACTCGACAGGTACGTGAGGATGTCTGCGCCCTGCAGCTTCTCCAAGATGAACGCTGACACCGAGGAGCCAGGCGCCTGGTACGCAGCTATTAGGTTCGATATCCTCTCGTGTCGCAACCTCCTCAGGCACTCGAACTCCCTCTGGATCTGTACTTCAGTATCTGGTCTGTTCTCCAGGATCTTTGACACTACAACATTATCATTCGCGCGGTCGATGCCCTTCACAACGATCGAGAACTTGCCTCGCCACAACTCTGAGACGAAGCTGTAACGCTCTGTGAACTGCTGAGATGACTCCCACTCGACTGGTCTATCCTCCAAGGAATAGTCCAGCTTGGGTCTGTTCTCCTCTAGATTGACTTCCTGTCCAGATTCTGTGATCTGTTGAAGGTGTTTCATAGCTTTGGTGACTTCGATTTTAGGTGCACCAGATTGTTTGGTCTTGACTAAGTGTGTAGGGATGCCCTTGTCGCTCCATCCGATCCTGTTGCGGGAGGAGAGCCGGAACTGGTAGCTGGTGTCGGGGCTGAGGTCGCGGACGACGAAGAACTCGTGGTCAATGTTGCTGGCGACGTCGCGCCACTCCACACTGTCGCCCGCCTTGTACTGCAGACTGTAGCAGATGACGGGCGAGTTGCCGTCGTACTTGGGCTGCTTCCAGCGGAGCAGGACCTCCGTGTCCGACACCTCGGCGGCGCTGGGGCTGTCCGGGGCGTCCGGGGTCGTGGCCTCTACGATCCTGGTCCGGGCGACGGTCTGGCCCACCTTGTTCCTGGCCACGACCTTGTAGAAGCCGATGTCATGATGCTTGGCGGGTTCGAACTTCAGCGTAGATCTACCCTCGTCATCTTCAATGATCTTAATGCGTTGTCCCTCAGCGATGACCATGTCGTTCTTGAACCACTGGATGGTGGGTTTAGGGTCACCGACAGCGAAGCAGGACAGCTGTGCGTTCTCTCCCTCCCTGACGGGGAGGAGTTGTGGCTTCTCCCTGAAGAATGGCAGTTGTCCATCTTTCTTGGACTCCATGAGTGCCTGTGCCTCAGCGTACGAGTCGAGTCTGGTGCCGAGTTCATGTCTGAGTCTACGGATGGTGTATGACTCGGTGCCGTAGTTGTTGATCCTCTCGCGGCGCTCGTCGTCGATTTCTTCGTCCATAATGTCGGTGAAACGACGTCTCTCACGGATGATGGGAGTCTGTAGAAAATTAGGTAGGTAATATCAACATATTTGTTACTAACATTCCAAAGAAGTCAATCAAAAATATTTTTGTAAATCCAAGCACACATACCCTGGGGTCATATGTATCGAATACGTTGAGGCTGTACCCAGGCGAGCGATCACACGCGACCTTCATATACTCGCGCAGTCGCACCGGGAACTGGGTGTCGCGGAGCTGGAGCAGGTATGTGTCTGGACCGTTCTGGTAGCTAGAAACATTGATAGTATGTTTTATATTTTGTACTTGTGATTTAACTTTAGATGCACAGAGAACTTCATAATTAGTTAATTGGTCTTAATCGGTTGATTGGTTGCAGGTAATTAACTGTACAATCATGTTGAATTCTTTGGCCTAGCTGAATTAACTTAAACAATTGACTTAAAATTTACTGCAGTTTATTGTTGATGGCGATTCGGTTTTTTTGTAGTCACAGTTTCAACCAAATACGATTCTAGTAGCAATATCAATTCGGTTTAGTGACATTTCTACTAACGTCCTAAATTAGCCAGTCGTTCAGGTATCGTTAGTTAAAAGGCTAAATAAGCTCGGCTGCGACATTTATCTTTGCTGTTGAAAACTATGAGTTACAATTGAAGTGTGTGCTGTATATGAACAAATGCAGTTCGTGTTTATATTGTGTATATGTAAAGAATAAATATAGTAACGTACTGGCTCTCGGACTTGGCGGAGACCTCCCAGTCAGGATGGTCCCACTGCTTGAAGTTGATGTCGTGCTGGCCGGGCTCGCGCTCGTGCGGGGCGCGGTCGCGGTCGGGGGTGTCTGGGGAAGGTCGATAAAATAGTTACATTAAAATATTTATAAAGAACCATGATTCTTATCTCCTTAAAAATATACATTTATTTACAATTTTAACGCTTTATTCCGGGAGTTTTATAAAACGACCACCTGATACAAAAGTAGAAGAATAAATTTGCGAACACATAGAAAGAACAATTTGGGAACAATTTTTAACCATAGCGCTATCGTTCTTAGGGGTTTTGATGTACAATAACGCCAGCGGGAAGAAACCAAGTAGCCCAAGTAAAAAATAATGTAACGTATATGAATGCTAACCTTCCGGTGTGTAAGTTTCTCCAGGCGGGTAGACCATCTTGGAGGGATGCTCGTAGGCCCCGCTGAGTGGCTTTCGACGGAACCACGTGCGACATTGTGCGTTGCTGGTCCAGTCCCTGATCCAATCAATGACACCTTTTATGGTCTTCATTTTTATATTATTTTGCACACTTTTTAAAAAAATAAACTGCACTTGTTTTCTGCCAAGATAGTACTGTTTGGCGATGTATCAAAGACACGTCGAGTACGTTGGCTGTACGACCAACATCACTTGGTCCGACGTTAACATGGCCGTCGACAAAATGTTTACCAACGTTTGTGATAAGCGTGGCGATGATGCCAAGCTTTATTTTAGTTTATTGGCTCGGTATAATTGATTGAGTGCTCTGCCAAATATATCGATATGACATAATGATATTGAATCATTGTCATTTCCCGGCTAGGGATGCTTTTAGGGTGGGCATTGAACTGAGCGGTGTGTAGATGCGCGGTTTTACGGTATTGTTTGGAAATGTTGATTATGATACAATTTTCGATCCTTGATCTAAATCGGAAGAGGGATTTAGACCTATCTGATCGATATTAGGACAAAATCTCTGTCTATAACATATCCGCATTGCGTCTACGACTCGATGCGACGAACACGATTTTGATTCGCGCGACGAATTTGTAACAGTCTAGTTATAAGTGCGATGTGCACAAACCCTAGCCCCGTATCAAAGTTAATTAGTAGTAAATCTTACGCCCACACAGTAAGCAAGGAATCTCGACGCATGACAAATGTGTAGCACATCATTCTTGAGGCCAGGATTGTCATGAGACCGGAGTTTTTGAGACTTTGACAGCCAATGCCTAATTATAGGACATTTTCTATTTTATTATCAGAAAGAAATGCTGAAGTAGGTAAGTAGCTTCTTCATTGATAGTCGACGTAATGACAAATGAAAACAAATTGCTTGTAGTTTTGTGCATGTTTTAATACTAAACGCGGTGTGTTTGTGATAATTGAAATGGTGACTGACCTGTACAAGTTGTAGTAGTTCCTGAGCCTGTCAGTGGTGATCTGGTACTCCTCCTGGTAGATCTTGTCAGCGAGGGTCAGCCAAGGATGAGACAGGGCGGTGTTGACATCGATACGTTCGTGCCAGTTGTAGATCAACAACTTGGAGATGAAGTCCCTGGACTCAGTACTGAGGCGGGACCACCACTCCTCGTCGTGCCAGTCCCAGCGACCTTCGCGGATACGTGTCAAGGTCTCGCGGTCGTTGACGCCACGGAAGGGAGAGTGTCCACTGAGGAGTATGTATGTGATGATGCCGAGACTCCAGAGGTCGGCGGCGAAGGACACGCCCTCCCCTGCGGCGACCTCGGGCGCCACGAACTCCGGCATGCCGTAGTCGAGGCTGGCGTGCTTGTTGAACTGAATGCGGCGCGACAGACCGAAGTCGCACAACTTCAGCTCGTCGCTGCCCGCGTGGGACAGGACCAACTCGCCGATCTAATGGGTCACAGGTACGATTTACAGTCAGTTGATGGTACTAATAAATGTGACATGTAGTGAGGTATAGATTATTCGATGACTAAATTTCGATCGTTTATAAAACTAGTTATAACTTGACAGTGACGCCAATGCTTTATCAAAAAATGCATTTCACTTATTGTTTTCTTGTAATATAGTTTAACCTCTTGTCTGTCGATATATGAGACACAATAAAAAACACACTGTCTCGCGTACATCTGCGTCCCGACACTTCACAGGTTAATAGATTTGTAACTGAATCACAACTATTATAAAGTTTAGCTTGATTTTCTTTCTCTAACTCTTAACTGAACAAAGTTTTGACAACTAACCAAACAACCATAACATCATTAAATAGAACTGACCGTCAGTCCAAGATGCGCGACACTGTTATCGTGCATGTACTTGAGTCCGCGCAGTACTTGTCGAATGTACCCGGCGATCTCCCTCTCGGTATAGAACTGATGCCGGAGCAGCCTGTCCCGGACGAGCTCGCCCCCCCCCGCCAGGTCCAGCACGAGTGCCAGGGTGTGGTCGTGCTCGTAGGCGTCGTGCAGGCGCACCAGGTGCCGGTCGTTGAGGATGTTCAGGATGTCCAGCTCGTTCTTCATGAAGGGTTTCAAGGCGGAGTGGCCGTGCATTATCTTGGCGGCGTAGTTGCGACCTGGTGGTGAAAAGTTAATTTTATTTTGGTACAAAATTTATATTGAATTATTCAAGAACAATTGTGATTTTTAAATGACTCAAAATACGTGGGTCTCAGTTTTTTTGGGTAGCAATCGCACTAACGACATTTGTGTACGTCGTGGTGGTGTTTTCATATAATATATTCGAGATATAGTAATACATACCAGTGAGTCTCTCCGCAGCATGGTAGACAACTCCCTGCACTCCCCTGCCGAGTTCGTCTCCGAGGTCGTAGAAGTCTCCGAACGGCTTCGTGCTCGCCTTTATACGCGGGGGATGCTCGCGGATCCTGTCATAGATAGAGATTTTAATATACTAAATAAGACTGGTCTTGATCTAGACAAACTCGCTACATACACGTTACCAGCATGTTGTCATGTTAATAAATGTCGACACAATAGGAAAGGCAGAAAAGCACTGACATAAATTAGATATTGTCCAAGGTTTCCTTTCAATAGGCACATGAATACACTCGCGATCTCAGCATCATATTATATTAGCCACTGCAGCATCATATTAGCATACTGTTGAACATGGTCTATGTTTATCACTATCCCCCAATAAATTGACTGGATGAAAGCACAAACAGCGACTCCTTTCGGCCTTTGCAGGTCGTCTATCTAAATTGGGTAGTTTCCAGAGTATCAAAATTAAAAATCTAATTAGTCCGTCAGTTAGATAATGAAAAAATATTACACACGTATTTTTTTTTCTCGTATTAAGTTGCAATACTTAGATAAAATGGCGCTAAGTTTAGGAGTGGGAGGTCATTACGTCATAACGTGCTACAAAATGTGACAGGCTGTGACGTCACACGATATTTCAAATTAATATATCGTAGAAACTATTTAATTTTGTGAGAAAAGAGAAAATACGTGTCTAAAGTTTTAAATTAATGTACCAGACGGACATTAAAATTAAATTTAGGAAACTACCCTATTGTAGGATTATGTCCAATTTCATTTTTTACATTTTGGGGTATAATTTATTGGGTACCTGTCACTGTACTCGTGCTCGGATTCCTCTACATATATCATGGCGGACGAGCTGACGGAGCCGGCCACGTTACGCGCGGAGATGGAGTACAGACCCTCGTCCTTCAGGATGGCGTCGTGGAGCACCAGTTGGCAGATGTCTGGCTCGATGAATTGGATCTGCAAGGGAATGTAATAGCTTAGTAGTGCGCGATATTGTTGCACTCGAGATTTAGGCTTCGTTAACGGAGATATGGCACGTCTCGCGTCTTTCGTACATTGATACTCCCTACCACTTTTATCGGACTCCCTATTACCGCCCTGGCAGAAATAGAAAACCAAAGGAAGTGGAAGACGTTATCACAGAGAGTTACGAAGAACTTTTATATCTACTACCTTCAATAATGAAGAATATGACTACGAAAAAGGATGTTGAAGAAGAGGGACGCAATCGACCTAACTGTAATAAAGATGATATTGCTTAAAATAAAATTCCACAATAACGCCCGTACCTTGATCCTGGCACTAGGTGCGAGTGGCTGCCAGTCCTTGTACCACTTGATGTCAGGGTAGGGCACCCCAGTGACCCTGGCCTCCAGCCTGCCAGTATGCCTCTGCAGCAGCACCAGTTCCTCAGGTCGTCGGATGAACTGGGGGTACTCCGCCACCTCCAGGCGGACCCTCTGTCGAGCCTGTCCGTGCTCGTTGGTCGCTACGGCCTCGTACCAACCTGCGTCGCGCTCTAACATCCTGGGAGAATACTTGGTTTTAATAGGTAATCAAAAATGTACCTACATTTAATGTCTGTACATCAGATTTACAAAATGCAAACATTGAATAATAAAACACACAAGGATCATCAATTTTGAAAACAAATTAAACAGAAATAAAAAATTTGAGAATCCTACTAATAAAAATAATAATCTTAGGTGTATGGATCAAGGGCCTGATACAGAAGGCAGTTCTCCTAGAAACGGCACGTATCGTGAGGAGGTTTCTGTCTCTGGAGCCCTAACCACCGGTAGCTTGGACCATGCTCTCGCTACTGGTCGGCTCCTATTTTTTATATTTTTAAATATTATTTTTATTTTATAAGTAGTGTTTAAAATGTAATTTACAGATAATTTTAAATAAATATATGAAAATAATAATCAATACATTAAGTTGCACTTCGTAACATAGGTAATTGAAATTCAGTCAAAAATATGGACAAAGATACTAACTTGTTAATAAACAGCGTGGCCTGTCCGTTCCTGGTGTAGCTCCAGTCGTACCGGCCCCCGATGTCAATGGGCTCGTCGTTGAAGTAGTACGTCATCTTGGGTTTAGGATACCCGTACACGAACCAGAACAGGTTCACGTTGTGTCCCTTCACACCGTACTGGGAGTCCGTCTCCTGGCGGAGGAACTTGGGGGCCTGCGCGTAGCCATCGTGGGGGGGACGCTCTATGTCGAAGTCCTTAGGGAAGTAGGGGGAGGTCTCTGGTCTAAAGTCAATGCCAGGTTCCAAGTACGGGATGAATTTGGGTGGGTCAGGCTCCAGTTTGGAGCGGTGTGTGATGGCGAAGGGTGACGGGTCGCTGACTCCATATTTGTTCTCGACCCGGATGCGGAACTTGTAGTCCCTGAAGGGCTCGAGGTTCCGGATGTCGCAGACACACGAGCGGAGCCCCGTCCGCGCCGTGAACCAGTCCCCGTCCGGGACCTCGCACATCTCCACCTGCGGGAACGACGCGCTGATATCATGGCAGATTCATGCTTTCGATGTTTTCGGAATAAAGGCGCTATAGTGCAGTGTAAACACTTTCATGAGGAGTATTTTTTATTGATTTGTAATGACTATTTAATTTTCTGCTCTTAGCAAGCACAAACGTTTTAGGTTTTCGAACATGCAAGCAGAGTTTTAGATAAAAATCTTGTTTCTGGAGTTAACGTGGTAAAATATTTCTAACTGACATGGTAAAAATAAATAATTAATTTACAAAAGTTTAATAGTTGTGACTTAATTTCCACTACTTCCACAATATGCTCACCTGGTAAGTGACAGGGAACCTGGGTCCATGCGGTATGGAAGGCTTCCAGCCGAGTGTGAGGTGTCTGTCTGCCATGCGATTGATGATGGGTCTGTCTGCCAGGGGCATGGGGATGCCAGTCTTCTTCATCTTGTCGAAGTCCGAGTACTGGTCGCCTATTGGACGCTTACTGGTGTGGGGCTCCAGGGCTGTGGGGAAGATACATAATAATAGATTAATCTTATTTTGCAGCGTTATTGTATTGGTAGACATTCGATTTTTGCAAACTTTTTCTCTGATACTTTATTGTGGTTTCATATTCACCACCAAGTAGAATTCATCTGACTAATGGTTAATGCTTATTTTAAATAGGGAATCCTCTAATCATCTTCCCTAATTAGGGGATGTCCCTAGTTTACTAGGGGGTTACTAGGGCACAATCACCTAGCCTAATCTTTCGACTAGGCTAGGTGATTGTGCCTGTAATGACTATGGGTTGTTGCGCAACGGTTGTTGAGAATTTTAATACCATATACACTTAAACTGTCAAACACCAAGCGATCACCAGTGACCGCAACCTATTGTTCTAGAGGTATAATTGTGTCTATAATGACGGTACTCAACGAGTTAATTTTCTTATTGGTTTACTTGCTTGAACTGACGAGCTGATTGATGAAATCAACCCACAGTACTTGACATAGATCTCACTCCCCGTATAACCAAGTGTAGTACTGACTGTCATAAGTGAGTTCCGCGGAGCAGGTCGCGTCCCCGTGCGCGTTGTATATCCTGCAGCGGTACGTGCCCACGTCGGAGGGGGCCACGCCGCCGATGGTGAGCCGGAGCAGGCCAGTAGTCTCCTTGTCCATGCGGATCCTCTCGCAGGGGAACAGACGCTCGTCATTACGGTACCTGGGGACATAAGTAATACGTTATAATCTTATAAAGTAGTGTATAGTGAATAGTGACACCACGTCCTCACAGAAAACCAGCGAAATCTCGCTTTAGGTGCCGGAGGCTTAAATTTCCTCTCTATCCGCAATCCCCAAAAGGCCGGCAACGCACTTACAACTTCCCTGGTTTTGCGGTTGTCCAATATTGTCCCTGGGTGGCATCGATTACTTACCATCACGTGATTAATCTGCTTGTTTGCTGCCTTAACCTATAAAAATATTTCAAACTCCACCATTGAATAGAATATTATGCCACCTACCACTCGACGTCGGGCTCTGGTGTCCCGGTGGCGCAGGCAGTGAACTTGGCACTCATTCCGCGGAACACCTCGATGTCGCCGATCTTCTTCAGGAACTCTGGCGGCTCCACCTTCTGTTTGCGGGCTCTGTGCAAGAAATTCATTACATTTTATTAAGTTTGTAAGCAAATAACAATTTAATATATTGAAACTTTTATTGACAATACCATTTCATTTCAAATTAGTTTATTTGTTGTAGGTAAGGAACCCTACACTCTACAAAGCAAGTAAACAACATTTAAGCTCGCTAGTTTAATAAAGGATTTTGGAAATCCAAAATTAAAAAACCAATCGTTATGAAAGCCTAATGCCATAATACCCGTATATCCCCAAGTGGTCACCGGTGATCGCTCTTCACTAACTACAATAAAGACCTTATTTCCAATGTTTAGAGACTACTTTTGTATGAACAAATTTAGGGGATGATTTTCAACAACTTTCAACAGATTAAACCTTATTGAAACCTTATTTTAGAATTCTCTTGGTTAACGTATATCTAAGCTATGACTACTAAAAAACGAAAGTTGAAAAGAAAGTCGACTCACATCTTATCAACGACCTCCAGATTGGCCTCGCAAGTAGCCTGTCCCTCCCTGTTCCTGGCGACGCACTGGTACCGGCCGGCGTCGCCCGGCGCCAGGTCGCGGACGTAGAGACAGGCCGCGTCGCCGTCTCGCTTCATGCTGTACTTGTCGCTGGGCCGCAGCAGGGCGCCGTCCTTGTACCAGGATATCTCCGGGAACGGGATGCCGAACACTCGCGCCGGGAATTTCGCGTCGAATGTTGGTAGCTGTGTAAAGCGGTTTTAATTAGATTCTTGCTGGAGAGACGCAGAAAATGGCAAATATTTCCTTAATTGACCTCTTTTTTTCTTATAGGTACCTCAAAATAGACGCAGAAAAGGGCAAATATTTCCTTAATTGTCCTCTTTTTCCTTATAGGTATCTCAAAATAGACGCAGAAAATGGCAAATATTTCCTTAATTGTCCTCTTTTTTCTTATAGGTATCTCATAATAGACGCAGAAATTGGTTTATCCCCCCGTTATAATAACCTTGTAGAGTTAATTTATAGGTAGTAAGTAAATCCTCACCTGCTGCAGATCGGTGAATTTCTGTGAGAAGGTAGGTGCGGAGTAGACCTTGCGTACATTGATGTTACCATCGGAGGAGTCCTCCCCCAGGGGGTTCACCAACTTTATAGAGTACACGCCCGCGTCTGGCAACTCCATGGAACTGATCTCCAAGCCAACCTGAGAAGTAACAAAATGTAAAAATGAATACGTGAACTAGCATGTTTGATATTGGACGATGTCACAGAACTAATTTGATGTGTGTTTAAACAAAATCTCCGCATAATCTTCTAATAATTATTTCGGATTTTCAAATAAGTATAAGTCTTTACTCTGGTAAAGGCGATTACCAAGTCTGTAAGTTAATATTTAGATACTTTAAAGTCTTCGTTATCTTAGTTCTTTTATGTGCTATGTTTAAAAAATCCCTTTTTTTAAGTCAGTTAATTAATACACTGAAATCTTCTCATAACATTACGCCTTTTATCCCCGAAGGCATAGGCAGAGGTGTACATTATGCCACTGTAAAATGTAACACCCACTTTTCAGTGAGTGAGCCTATTTGGAATCTTCTCCTGTAATTAACATTTTTCTGAAAACTGCATAAAAATCGGTTCAACCAATCGCAGCTCACGAGTTAATTGCGCACAAACAAACATTGATACATACAAACATAGATACAGATGGAACTGAGCACCTCCTTTTTTGAAGTCGTTTTTTTTTTAAAAAAACGTGGCTCCACACTAGGATTATCTCCTGTGTCGTGGGTGGTTTACAAATATACAAGTTAACATACACAATAACACCCAGACCCGAAACAACAATTTGTGGATCACACAAAGTGTTGTTCCGTGCGGGAATCGAACCCGCGACACGTTGCACGGCAGCCGGTTGCCCAGCCACCGCACCAACCGTGCAGTCAAAAATGTTCGATAAAAATAAAGTGCAACTTACCCTCTTTCCATCACAAGTCAACCGTATCTTCTCGTTAGGTTTGAGTGGCACTCCGTCCTTGGTCCAGGTGACCTCAGGCACCGGGTTCCCGACGAATGGCACCGACACCGACAGGGGCTGGCCCTCCTCCGCGGTCAGATCACGCAGACCGTGGATGAAGCGGGGACGTTCTTGGGGAGTCGAGTCGTCCGTACGACCTGAGTAATGAAATTTATATTAATATCATCACCAGATTTTTTTTTGGAAAACTTGTAGCAGTATAGTCTACACCAGAAACTATGACTATCTAATCTTCTACCTGTCGTAACAATATTTTTATTTTTTACTCGGATGCAGAACCGAGGACGATTGAAGCAAGTAAAACATATCTGCCATTCTATCATTCGTTAAGTTACTTTAAATCCTGGAAAAGAAGTAGGAGCCTTCGACTAGTTTAGGCTAGGCAAACGGTAGTAATTGAATACTGACTAGCGACAGTAAGGTCAGCAGTGCTGGCAGTCTCCCCCTTGTGGTTGGCGGCGACGACCCCGTACTGTCCGGCGTCGGGCGCGGCGGCGCGGTCGATGAGCAGCGCGTGGCTCCCGTCCGCCGCAGACACTACGCGGACGTGCTGCCCGTCGGGGACTATCTCTTTGCCGTTGTGGGTCCTGAGGAGGAAGACATGGCAACGTTGAGAATTCAATGTAATTTTTTTAATTGCACAATACTGCCATTGCCTCTGGAAATTGCTGCAACTCCTGTAAGCCAGAATCTACAGTAGATACAACCATGAAAATACCGGAACACTGAACTTCGGCCTGATCCAGGGACATGAATAACGGTCTTAGATCCCACGATGCAATTTTTTTTTTTCTTATATTTTCTGCAACTTAGCAATCTGTGATCATTCACAATGAGCCATTCAGTTGTGGTCCACGTCACCAGTAGGGCTTCCATCCCGGGAGTCTCGGTCTCGAAAATCCCGAGAGTCTCGACGATTTTTTCATGTTTTCGAGACTCGAGACCTCAGCTCCAATTTTCGAGAATTTCGAGACTTTCGAGAGTTAGTTAAATAATCTACAAAAAATCAAAAAATACCAATCTACTAAAAAAATCTACTAAACTACCATTATTATTTTAATTAAGTGACGTGGCAACACTGTAAAGTGAAAGTTAGGATAATCTGTGGAGCTTGCAACTTAACCTCAAACAACATACGTTCACATCACAATAAAACGCTTATTGTATCTTTATAAAAAGTGTGAATTATATAGCTTGGCAACAATGTGTTCCTTAGCAGAGAAATTGAAAGGTATTTGTCTTATTCATGTTAAAAGTATACGTCACAAACAAAATCATTTTAGTTTAACTATTTTCGTCATATTTTGTAAATGTTTTGGTTTGTTGTGTTAGCTTGATGGCGCTATGCAACGAATTGAATGAATTGCTATAATATACCCAATTAATATTACTAACCATGATGTGCGCTTGTTTTAACATGCTGTTAGATTCTTGTTATAAGTATAATGATATTATCTTATTCAACCCTTTTTTTCGGACAACTTTTTTTTTGTAAAACCCAAATATATTACCGATTATGCGTTATCGATTCAATTTCATACTATTAACAGCGATTTTATTGCAAATGAATTTTTAATCGATTGAATGTAATGATTTAAAATTTTAATAATAATAGTGATTGTTATTTAGTTGGGATAAAATGCTTAAAATAAAATGAAGGTTTGAACAAGATATGTATACCTAATAATTTTGAAGTTATGTTATCGTGTTATGAACTTAAAACATAATTATACAGGTTGATTTTATAAACACTATCATCTAATGACACCATTTTACAATAAAATAGGAAGGTACGAGTAAATGAGTAAATAAAATTTACAAGATATTATGATTTACCTTTGATGATATTTTTGCATGTTTAAGCATACGAGTATGTTCGTTTTTTTAAACATAAACAATTAATAAAAAAAATATCACTGTAACCTAATGGTGAGGACGTAGGTTCGAGATGCGCCCCACTTGTGAGAGTAGTTTTATCGAATTTCTTACCTAAAATATTATACGTAAAGTATTTTTGTTGTTATCAATTAAAACTGGACTAGACTTAACGCATACAGCACGTAATCAAAAGCTATTTCGCGTAGTGTAAGTATAATTTGAGAGGCTATAACTCCATATTTTAGTAACAAGTGCTGATAAAACTAAAACGTACATAATATAGGAATATATTTTTTTGTTGGTGACTATATAATCTACCTGTATAAAAAAATATTATAACATGGTTTGTGCTAACGTGTTTCTGGGTGGTGATGGTTACTTTTTCATTGTTTTAGATAACAGCATGCTTTATTGTGATGTACTGGCCAAAATGCATGATAAGTCTTCGGTTTGGTGTTATTTTTTGCGAGCTAAAGATAATGCTACTGCAAAATGCAAAACTTGCTACAAAATATTTAAGACGTTAGGAGGCAACACGAGTGGTCTTCATAAACATCTTAAAAGTATTCATAATTTAATATTATTAAAGGACGAAGAACGACCTGCAGCTTCCACATCTGATTGTATGTCTCACATAACTCCTACCAACAAAACCACAACTGAAGGTGAACCACCCGAAAAAAAATGTAAACTGACAGATTTCTTTCAAAAAGTTGACGGAATTGAAGTAAAAGTTTCGAGAATGGTTGCACTAGATGGATTACCATTTCGAACTTTCGTCGAATCTAAAGATTTACGGGAGCTGTTCAAAAATCACAATATTCATTACCATCCTCTGTGACTTCGATATCTAAAATGGTTATTAAACAAGCCGACTACATTAAATCTCGAATGATAAATGAAATAAACAAATTGAAGTTATCCGGTATTAAATTTAGCTGCACCCTGGACGAATGGACGTCAACCCAAAATAAAAGATATATGAACGTTAACATTCACTCACCCTATTTTGATGGAGCTAATTACAAAAACCTAGGTCTTGTTAAAATAACTGGAAGTATGCCTGCTGTCATTTGTGTTGATTTATTAAAAAACCGATTGTCGGAATTTAATGTTCATTTAGACACTGACGTTATTAGTCTAACTACAGATGGTTGTAGTGTAATGAAAAAAGTGGGAAAGTCGGTTAAGGCGTATCACCAAAAATGTCTAGCCCATGGTATCCAATTAGCGATACTAGATGTATTATACAAAAAAACAAAAACTCTTACAGTACAAAATGACGAAACGCAAAATATTGACGATGTTAGCGATGACGATGAAAATGATGACGAAAAGGACGAAAACGGAACTTTTAACATAATTGAGAGTAGCAAGCTGCGAAGATATGAAGAAGTAATTTATGAACATGTGATCAATAAAGTGCGAAAAGTAGCAAAGTTGTTCAGGAAATCGCCTACAAAACAAACTATACTGAATAAATACGTGGAGGAAGACTTCCACAGAGAACTAAAACTAATAATAGATTGCAAGACGAGATGGTCCAGTTTAGCAGAAATGCTTGAACGTTTTCTTAAGTTAAAAATATGCGTTCGAAAGGCTTTGATTGATATAGGGTCTGGAATTGAGTTCACCGAATCAGAATATAGTACACTCGAGGCAATTTCAGATTCACTTAATATCTTAAAAGTCACATTAGAAGCGTTGTGTAGGCGAGATGCAAATCTATTAACAGTAGATACAGCATTAAATTTCTGCCTCCAAAAATTAAATTCACTACAAACTTCATTAAGCGTAAGCCTTGCCAATTCGCTGTGTACACGTATTAAGGAAAACAGGCTAATTGAGGCGAGTATTTTGCAATACCTACACAATCCTTCCAAATATTTCGAAAATAAGCTAGATCCAAGGGCATTCAACACTTTAAACAACGACGAGGTTACACTATCATTAAAACAATTATACGAAAGATTGAATAAAGTTACAACTGAAAAATCAATTGACAGTAATTATTCAGAGAATTCTAATGCCAATGATTTTAATGATATTGCAACTGCTGAGCTCACCTGTTTAACTGCTAAAGAACAGCTAGCGTGTGAGCTTGAAAACTTGCTAAAGCCTCAAAAAATAGAAACACAAACTAGCACCCATGACTTGCAAACGACTTTGCATGTAGAAAAAGCTCTCTTTGAGAACGGTGGTGACAGAGGTAAGCATTTAAATCAGTGCTATAATTATTTACTATCCATCCCCCCTACTAGTGTCGAAGCAGAGAGAGCTTTTTCAAATGCAGGGTACTTTTGTAACAAAATCAGATCCTCTTTATCTGAAAAGTCATTGAATGCCCTTTGCTTTCTGCGTGCATATTTTAAAAATGAAAAATGTTAATTTTATATAATACATTTGTTTTTTTTTTGTAATAGTTGATTAATAAAGTGCATAATTGAAACATATTGTTTTATTTGCCTAATTGTATAAACCTTGAGTATGAAACTTATTTCTCGAAAGTCTCGTTTTTCCCGGGACTCCCGGGACCGGACCCAGTCTCGATTTTTTTTCCCGGGACTCGAAAATGTATCGAGACTGGAAGCCTTAGTCACCAGTCTTTGGTCTTACAGTAGGAAAGTTTTGTTTTCCTCTCATAAGCTGTCGAACCTCATAGTAAGGGTAGGAACGCTATGGCGTTTGAGTCTGGAGTATGTGACACTTCCCGTGCCTTCGAGTTTAGAAGCGAGTTCATTGATGTGTGTAGATATTCTCGACTGGTAGTTTTTGCTGTATCTGGCAATTTCCTGCTTGACTGTACTGATGTTTAAATCCTCATGTACCTCTATGTATTTATTACTTACGTAGTAAGGAATATCGAGTATGCCTCTCAGCGTTTTACTTTGAAACCTTTCAAGGATCTCAATGTTGCTGTTGCTTGATGTACCCCACAAGTGGATACCATATGTCCAAATTGGTTTAAGGATAGTTTTATAAATGGCTATCTTGCTTTCTTTCGAGAGTCTTGTTTTGCGACCCATTAACCAATGCATTGACCTAAGTCTTGCGTCTAACTGTTTACGCTTAGTCCATATGTGCTTTCTCCAAGTGAGTCTTCGGTCTAAATGCATGCCCAGGTATTTAGTGTCCTCGGCCTGTGGTATCTCCTCATTGTGGAGACACGTTTGTTTTCTGAGGGTGAAAGTGACATGGACAGATTTACTCTGATTGGCCTTAATTCTCCAGGTGTCCAGCCACTTCTGCACTTTACTGACATGTTCTTGTAGCTTGGCCGAAGCTATAAGTAGGTCGTTGTGTACTGATAAGAGGGCTGTGTCGTCTGCGTAGGTGGCAGTAAGGGTGTCGGTATGTATCGGTAGATCTGCGGTGTAAATTAAGTACATTACGGGACCCAGTATACTACCTTGTGGGACTCCTGAGAAGATATTGTTCAGCTGTGAGGTTTCGTAACATAACATCATAACATCACGCCTTTTATCCCGAAGGGGTAGGCAGAGGTGCACATTATGCCACTGTCCAATGTAACACCCACTTTTCACTATTTATGTTACGAGTCCCATGTAATAGGGGGTGAGCCTATTGCCATATACCGGGCACAATTCCAGACTCCGTGCTACTACTGAGTTTTTTTTTTAAAACCCAGTAATACTTTGCCCGACCCGGGAATCGAACCCGAGACCCCTTGCTCGGCAGTCGCACTTGCGACCACTCGGCCAACGAGGCAGTCGTTTCGTTTTTAAGTTTTACCTCAAAGCATCTCAATTATTATCTCAATTATTCAGGTATGATTGCAGGATTGAGTAAAACGAGTGTGGCAGTAGTTTTTTGACCTTATAAAGAAGTTCCTCGTGCCAGACTCTATCAAATGCTTGACTTATATCTAAGAATAAAGCCGAACAAAATTGCTTGATTTCTAGCGCTCGACTTATCGTATCCGTGGGGCGGTGTACTTGTTCTATAGTCCCATGCTGTTCTCTGAAGCCAAACTGGTGGTCAGGTATTGTTTCTGGTAGGTAGGTACGCATCCTGTTTAGTAGGATTTTCTCTAGAAGTTTGCCTAGCACCGGGAGTAAGCTTATCGGTCTGTAAGAATTTACTTCATGGGGCGGTTTGAGTATCATAATAACCTGGGTAATTTTCCACTGTGCCGGGTATTGACCTAACTTAAGACAGGCGTTAAAGATTGCAGTAATTGTGCGTCAATTAAGTCATAGCCTGGTGTTTTACCTTCCGGTAGTTTTAGGATTTCTTTCCACACTTCTTTGGGGCTAGCACTTTTTAGCGGTAAGCACATTTGTAGTGGGGAATCGAGGTACTCATAAACGTCTTTGTCATGATCTGGGTGTTTACTTGTCAGAGGTTGGAATACATCCTTTAGGTGTTCTGAGTACGCTTGAGCTTTTTCAAGATCTGTTCTTGCCCATTTTCCTGGAGTAGTTTTTATTGGTGGTATGTGTGCCTTTGGCCTTTTCAGTTTCTTTGTTATCTTCCAAAGGGAATAGTTAGTATCTTTGTTGGGAGTAAGGTTGGCAGGTTGGTACTGGAGTCGTGCATTATCTGCTTGGTAGATCATGTCTTTGAGTTCTTCTGAAGCTGGGTTAAAGGCTTTCTTGTCACGAGGATATCTTGTAGAATGCCACCTTTTCCGAAGACGTCTTCTCTCGTTTACTTTCTCCTTTATTGATTTAGCGTAATGTGATTTTTGTGCGTATTGTCTCTGCATAGGTGATGATTCTTTTGCCACTCGGTGGATGAGCTTATTGAGAAATTCAATTGTTGCTTCGATACCTTTCAAACTTCTCAATGGCGTGGTTAAATTTATTGCCTTCGTGATTTCGGTCCTATAGTTGTTTCAGTACGTTTTGTGATTGTAGAGTCTCTCTGGGTAGTCCGTCATAATTGCCTTGCAGTGCAAGTTCATTATTGTTGGTGTGTGATCCGAGGACAAGTCGGTACATTCTTCTGTGTCTATCTGGTTAGATGCTATGTTTTTGGTGATGAAAAAATCCAGTAGGTCTAGCAATTTATTAGGATCTGATGGCCAATATGTGCCGCCGTGTGAAGTGCATTGCAGTTTAAAATCTTTCATTACCGAGTACAATTGCCGTCCACGTGGCAAAGTCACCCTAGAGCCCCAGAACAGGTGTTTGGCGTTCCAGTCTCCTCCACTGATGAACCTGTTTCCAAGTGTATTAAAATAACTCTTATAGTCCTCGCCAGTGATAACATGCCTTGGTGGACAATAAATGGCAGAAACGGTTGTTTCTATTTTGCTGTCGAGGATTTTAATTGACATTGCTTGAATTTTGTCCGTTTCATAATTTTGCAGAGCACGACGCAATAAATCAGAAGATATAATTAGAGGGGATGAAAAAAACAAAATAGTTTGCTATAAAATAGATATTTAACTAAGATGATATGGTTAATTTCATCGTAAGGTCTCAAGTGACTCACCATTTAAGCGTAGGCTGTGGGTGTCCAAGGATCTTGACCTCCAACTTGACTGGGAACCCTTCAATGACCTTGGTGGGCTGCAGCTCAGCAATGAACGCAGGCTTGCGTTCCTTCTGACCTACTTCCACCTTGGCTTTAGAGGCAACCTGTAAAGATTCAAAATTAGGCATAACTGTATGTAAGAATTGTTAATAAAAGTTATAAATTTTTAAGATTTAGTTGGACTTTTAAATCCAATTGATAGAATTGTTTCATACACTATCATATTATACCTCTACATTAAGTAGGTATATCAAGTTTTCGTTTGATGTTTAATTGACTGAATAGTTTAACGAAATGCTTATTAATTATACATAATTTATAAAAAAAGAAACAAAATACAATAAAATTCTAAAGTTGCATTAAGAAAAAAAGAGGAATATGTTCAAGACAATAGTTTCAAAATAGACATTGTTTACCTCTCCGAGCTTGTTGGTGACAGTAAGTTCATAGTTCCCAGCATCCTCGGGCTTGCAGCAGTCGATGCTGAGTCCGACCAGTCCGCCCGGCTGGTTCACGAAGTTCACCGCCTGCGACGGACGGACTGGGAGACCTACGTACACAGACATATATTACTCATTGTACCTACATTCAAATGTACGGTCAAAGTCAAAAGTCCACAACCACCGTGAGACTACTATCGGTTGCGCTGCAGCGCGTATACCCACACACACACACATATTTGTATCCGTGTGCGTACGCGTGCGTGTGTTTATGCACATTAATATGAAATTACTTACGCATTGCCGTGTGAACTTCACTCACTCGGCAGTGGAATTTATATATACATTGGGAATTTTTGACGTAACCGTATAGGTAGGTATTATGTGTATATTGCAGATATTACAATAACATAATGAAACCCACGAATCGAAACGATTTTTTTATATTATACTTTTACTCGTCAACACTAAATGAGACCGAAACAGTATTTAAAATGCACACAAGATTAATCAAATGCCTACATCAAAAATTATATTATATTATCTGTTATAAATTCAACCTTAAAACTGAATGATTATAATAAGGTACTAAATACAAATCAATTCACAGTTTGTCCGCTGGGAGTTAACGAAGACTTAAGTCAAGAGTGAGTGCTGTTGAATCTTGAATGTTAAGTCAACCGATCAAAAGGAATGATCCTTTTGCGACGGATGTGACGTCAAATTCTATAAGTGCCATATTTACTATTAGAATATTCGACACCAAAAAACATAAACACTACCCTTTAAACTTGACTTAAGACTCACCTAGTTTCTTGTTTTAGGAATGAAAGTTTACATTTGTAGGACCACCTAATCCACTTAGGTACACTAATATAATATCCTAGTTTTAAATTAATAAACGTGATTGTATTTTGTTTCAATATGTTATTATTATTAAATACCGAAGTATGTTTATTTCCTGGTAACAAAATAATGAATGACTTACCATCCTTGAACCACTTGATCTCCGGCGCAGGGAATGCCATGACCCTGGCTTCCAACTTGAGTGGTTGTCCGACCACTGCCTTCACGTCTTCCAATTCCTGGCTGAATGACGGCTTCCTAGGGGTAGCTGTAGATGATATTTGATTAGTTGGTATACTGTCTTGCTCGCAAATTGATCCTCAATCAACTTTATACTATTTGAAAGCATTCTCGGAGCGAGCGAGACCACTAAAATCTATTACTTAATTTTTCACGTGGTAGAGCACTGTATTTCGGCACGAATCAAATGGGCCAGATCCGTACTGGTTTGATACCACGGCCAGAAAGACAATATGAAACAACTGTTGCATTATGTAGAACTGTGTGGATGAGATTACTGGAAGCCCCATAACCACTCCTCCTCTTCATAGGCCCAGCTACACACTTATAATCATCTAGTGTCGATAGGCTGTGCCAATTGCTTACTTAGATAGTCCTTCAGATCTCTACTCCATAAAAAACCATAAACGTAAGTACTGACGGTTGACAGCGACAGCACAGAGCGCGGAGCTGTCTCCGTGAGGGTTGGAGATGACGAGTTTGTACGCGCCGCAGTCCGCCGGGGTCACGTGTTCGATGCTCAGTTTGACAGTACCGTCCGGCAGGGCAGTCTGTTGGACGCGGGCGTCGTCCGGAGACAGCGGGGCGCCGTCCTTGAACCTGCAGGTATATTACTACTTGTAGTGGTAGTTACGGTGCGTCTAAAACTGGAAAATGCATTGCTCATATACTTTTAAAGAAATTTGCGCGTTCGCTAAATGAGGACCAAATATAATATGATTGCAAAAACATTTAAGATTGTTTGCTAAAGAAATATTTTGTCAGTGATAATTTCAAAATTGAATATCTTTCTTACTTAAGTTTTGATTTAAATCAAGAAACTGACTAAGAACGTTGGTTGGTAACTAATACACATATCTTGATCACTGGTGATAACACTACATTGAATCTAAATCTACATTCTTGTATTGTCATGATCAATTAATTAGAACAGCCTTCCACTTTCATAACCTTTGAACAAGTAAGTCTCACCATTTAGCAGTAGGAATGGGGCTGCCATCGAGCTTGGCCTTGAGTTCGAGCAGGTCTCCCTCGTCGACATCCTTCTGTCTGTCGAGTTTGTGAGTGAAGCCGGGAGACTTCTGCTCCAGCGTGATGACGGCCTCGCAGACTGCCTCGCCGGCCAGGCTCACTGCGCGGACCTTGTACTGGAGGAGAAGAATATTATTAGCAGTTTTGTATAAGCAGTGGATTCAAGAAAACCTTCTATAAAATGAAGTTTTTATGCTCACAAAATGACGGTAATGTAGCGTAAGGTTCTATTGGTCCGATCACTAGATATTGTATTGCCAACGGTTTGATGCTAACAAATAAATAATATTGTGTTGCACAAACAGGCACTATGCTACATTAGTGGTATCTGGTGAGTATGAAAATGATAAAATCTTACCAGTCATTAATGTCATCATCAAAATGTTATTAAATAAAATCATACTCAATACAAAATTTTAACAGACCTCATAGTTTTATTACTGAGCTATAAATTAATGTCTAGTTATTTTAGCCGCATTATAGAAACTACGATTGATCTAATTACCGCCACCTTCAAACAAATAAGAAAAATAATATCAAAAAGCCATCCTCACCTTGCCCGCATCGCTAGCATTGAAGTGCTTGATGTCGAGTTCGCTGTCGACCTGTCCCCCGACCTCAGTAGTGACGGAGTGTCGGTCGTCGTTGGCCACGAGTGTCCCCTCCCTGTACCACTCCACGTCCGGTTTGGGCACTCCGTCACAGCGGACCTTCAGGGTACAGTCGTCGTAGTCCTTCACTGATTGCTTCTGGAGAGGCTTCGTGAATACTGGCGCTCCGGCTGTGGAGATGGTCAAAATTGTAAAAATTATGGATGGAACTGAGTTTAGAGTATCTAATGTTTTAAAATGAACAATTCAATGCCCGCGATCACGAGTATAAAATGTTTGCCCCAAAAAACCTAAAACAAGAGTAATAATTAGTTACGGTGCAACAAAACTAGGACACTATTTAACCCATATATCAGTAGCACAAGTACCTACTAGAAATATTTGATCTGGTATTTTCTAGGCGACCATATTTTAAAACTACTTTTGTAAATAAGAACAGTTTTTACTCACTATGCACAATAAGCTTGGCCTGCTGCGAGGTCTCCCCGACCTCATTCTTGGCGACCAGAGTATAGACGCCTCCATCATCCACTCCTACCTTCTTGACAGTCAGCTGGTACTTCTCGTTAGCCAGGTCTTCCACTATGTCGTAGCGAGACGATGGCTGAATCACGTAGCCGTCTTTGTGCCTAAGGAGAGCGGAACGAAATAAATGAGTGTTGTAAAATAGCTAACTATTGTAATGAAAATATTTACAAAAATGTTGCACTATTTTACAGTTTTCTCCGGCGTTGTGGGGGCATTTACTAACAATCAATACCCATCTAAATCTCATCTGGGTCTGGTTATCATCGTTAGAATTTAAAACCCAGACCAAGAACAACAACAGTTGTTTATGTGATCCACATCGCATCACCAGCCGAGTTTTATTGAACCTAATGTTAACTTCATTTTTCTGCAGATTTCTTGACACTTACCACTTGACTTCAGCGATAGGGTTGGCCCTAACGTTGGCGATGAAGGTGGTCTCCTCGAAGGGCACTGCGGTGACATCCTTCAGTCCTTCAATCTCAGGTCGCAGCAAGATGTCGAGGCGCGCGGAACTCTCTCCCACTCCGTACTTGTTCGTAGCCTGGATCGTGTACTCACCAGTGTCCGTGTGACGACCTTCAGAAGAATGACGTTAAATATTGAAATTATATTTAATCGCACTCAAAATAGGGTCTCAATAAAATACAGAAAAGGATATTGTATTATCAAATTATTTTAGATATTACGGTGATAACAGCGGCAAGAAAGGAGGCATCAATATTTCGAAATTTTCATTTTTAAGCTGCTGAGATGGTTGTAACCAATCATATTCTTGCGACACCCACTAAACTATGTTAAACACCTTATAGATAGGTACCCATAAAATGTTGTGGTCACATACCAGTAGGAATTTGCAGAGTAAAGGTGCATTCCTTGAGTCCATGATCTAGATCCCTGGTATCAGCGGAGGTGACGACGGTGGCGCTGGGCGCGAGCTCGCCCCCGTCCCGCAGCCACGCCACGTGCGGCAGCGGGTCGGCCGTGCACACCGCCCGCAGCGACACCGGCTCCTTCTGCAGCACGCGCTGGGCTTGCAGGGGACACGTGAACTTTGGCTTGCGGAGCTCGGACTCCGCTGGAGAGGCGAAGACCATGGTTAGATTTAGGAAATTTTAAAGACATATAACCAAACTTTTAAATTGTTTTCTAAATTCGTTTTGTATACTATTCAACCGATTTAATACCTAGGGAAGTTTTACAATACCTCAAGAGCTTCGAAGAGTTTAAAAGACTATGTAAGTGAATGATTATACCAATCATGAATTCAACTTACGTGACACAGACAGTTGAGCGGTCTGCACTTGCTTTCCAAGATCGTTGACGATCTCACACTGCCATTTACCAGCATCCTTCATCTGAACGCTGTCAATCTCCAACTTGAACAGATCTCCATCATTGGTGATGTGGACCCTGCCGCATGGCTTCACTTCCTTGCCGTCGTGCAGCCAACGAATCGTGGGTTTCGGGGTTCCGGAGACTTCTACTGAGTAAACTAGAGGTAGGGACTCGTATGCGTGCCCGTCCTTCATACTGCCGCCTTTGACTGTGGGTGGTGCTGCAATTTGAAAGTGATCGTGTTAAAAGAACTGTTATAAGTCAGGTCAGGTCTCCCCTCGACCTGATTGTTTTAAAGCTAAGACTGCATAGCAATAGGCTGGGAGGATAACATAAAAATAGTTTCGTGATTTTTACATTTTTACGTTTTAGAAGTATTGAACTGATACTTAATATGACTTATATTATTCAGCTATTATACAATAGAAGTAAACTATAGGCGAAGAGTTACATCATTTCTAAGGAGACTAGTGGATTTTCTTACTATAGAGAATGTCATGTAAAATTAAGTTATGAATGAGGTAACTCAACGTTTCCTTTCACAAAAATTAGATAGAAATTGACCAACAATACATTCTTAAGCCCAGAATCGAAGAAGCCCATTCGAAAGTTGTGTATTTACATAAATTGCTCAATATTGTCGCAGTATTTACAGCAGTTATTTTTTGTTCTTACTCAGGATACTTACAGCTGGCTGTGTGTGCCGGGGACACTAGTGCTCGTGTGTTTGGTTTACATGTGTTATTATACTTACCACTCATCGATGTGTGCCTTACAACTAGTGGTCCATACACACGAGAAGCTCAAGTTCCATGCAAGCGGCGCGCTACATTTATAAAATAATTGACTTACTTTGACGATGTGATGATATTCTGTAGGGACTAGTACCTCTGTCGCACCGAGCCCCAAGTATTAGTATGCCAGAAGGGAATGTTATTACGCATGCGTGCTAAAACAAACATACGACAGCATTAATCAAATATGGAGAGACATTTAGAGGAACATTACATGGAGAAGAATCTGCCATTTTCGTCGAAGAAGGAGATTAAAGAGTATAGAGTTTTAGTTGCAGTTAAAAAGAAAATAGCAGATTGTATGGAATTAACATCAGCAATTTCCGATTTCGGATACAAAGCAATTACTTTCATGTTATTCTCCCCTGACATACACTGCGTAGCGTTACGTCATCAATGCCAGCCTCGTCATCGTACAACGTCCCCGTTTGTTTAATATTTTGATTTAACAATTACCTTTTTCATCTTCCACATTTAGGATATCATCTAGTATGCTCCTCTGTCTCTGGCTTCGTCTCAGTAGGGCTTCTACCTCGTCATCCACCTCCTCCTCCAAACTAAATAGCTTGGTTTCATTCTTTCTCTTCCTCTCAACAGTAGTCTCCGTTACATCTTTCGTAATGTTATCGAAGTTCTTCATGGGCGCTAATACTAGTTCTTCTATGATTCTATTTTTAACGTTATCTATCTTTTTGTCGACGGATTTGTATTCGTTTTCGTCGAATTCCTTCGAAATGTGTATGAGTTTCTCTGTGATGTCATTCTCGAATACCTTTTGCGACTTTTCTTTTAAAATCAAAGACTCTTCTTCATCTTCACCAATAATGTAATCTTCTTTGAAAGAAGTTTGGCGAACGTAGGAGTCTTTGCTAAACACTTTTCTGGTTTCGTCAATGTCGAATATAGACTTCGACAAGTCTTCGATCGATATCTCTCTAGAGAGAGGTTCGTTTTGCCAGCTCATCTCATCCTCCGAGACTGACATGATAGACACAGTTCGGCTCGCTCCCATCTTTCCACATCGTGATCCAGCATCAGCCTCCGAGTCAGTTTGTGGTTCTTCAATAATACCATAGGTACCTCGCCTGACATGATCCGGTATGGTATAATGGCCCATCTCCGTCAAGAAATAACTGTGACTAGCAATTTCTTCGACTTCCAAAGAAGTCGTGTGTGGTTTGTTTGGCTGTATTAACCTTCTGCCGCCGAAAAAGTCATCATCATCGTAATAAAGTGATTTTGACGTCATTTTGTGTAAAGTGTGTGTTTCGGCCGGACCTATCAGTTAAAATAGTATTATGTTGAATTTACGTAAAATTACTATGTAGAAGAAGGTATGGTTAGAAAGATGAAGTTACTGCGTTATCCTTTTAGTTTAAAGTTGTTCCTCAAGCAATCTAGTTTGATGGTAGAAAATTAGCTGACGATAGATGGAGGTTAGAACTGGGAAGAGAAGGTAGGAAGCTGGATACTGACCTGTGATAATAGCGCCGTGAGACCGAGTGCTGCTGACTTTAGACATTATAATAGCACCGTCTTCGCCTGTCTTGAACGTAGTTACCGTTTCGAAAACTCGGCCTAAACATAACAAATCACACTTGGGATGTTAAGTAACACAGTGTTAAAGCATGCATAGTTGAGCGCGAAAACATACAATTCTCGCATACTAAAAGCTGTTTGCCGAGTTGAAGAGAGTAAGCGTCGAAGCGAGTAATGTTTATACCTTCAGTTCCAGCACTTAATGGTTCTTCAAGGGATTGTTTTTTAACGGATTTACGCTTGGGTGACTTCAGTTCGTCGGCGATGGGGACCTCTTCTATCGACTCAGGTTTAGTGGCACTTTTCTCTCCTGCGTCTTTCTTGGTAGGAACCTCTTCCACGACAGGTTTCTTGTTTTGTTCATTGTGGTTTTCATCCCAGAATGATTTCTCTTCTACTGTTTCTGGCTCTGAGAATGATTTCTTTCCCATATCAGTAGGTGTCGAGTCGATTTCTTCAATTGTTGGTTTGCTCGGTTTATCCTGTACATCATCCCAGAATGATTTTTCTTCAGCTACTTCGGGTTCAGTAACGGACTTCCTCGCTTTGTTACTAATTGGTGTATCGGGTTCTTCTACAATAGGTTGTTTAGTTTTTCCATCACCAGCATCATCCCAGAACGACTTCTCCTCCGCTACCTCAGGTACAGTGGCGGATTTCTTTGCTTTACCCGGTTTCGATTCTACTTCTTCAATGGATACCTTTTTAGATTGTTTATCGTCCTCTGCGTCATCCCAGAAAGACTTTTCCTCAGCTACTTCAGGTTCAGTGACAGATTTCTTTCCTTTACCTGGTTTTGCCTCTACTTCATCAACTGACGGCTTCTTGGATTTTTTATCTTCATCTGCATCGTCCCAGAAAGACTTTTCTTCAGCAACCTCAGGTTCTGTGATAGATTTCTTTCCTTTAGTTGGCTTTGAATCTACCTCTTCAACTGAAGCTTTTTTGGATTTCTTGTCGTCATCGTTATCATCCCAGAATGACTTTTCTTCAGCAACCTCGGGTTCTGTGAGCGATTTCTTAGCTGACTTGGGTGATGCATCTACGTCACCAACACTTGATTTTTTAGCTTTACCATCTTCGTCATCATCCCATATAGATTTTTCTTCTACAGTCTCCGCTTTGGCTAACTTGCCTGACTTATTATTTCCTTTATCCACATCGTCTTCTAGAGCCTTTTTCGATTTTTTGCTTTCGTCGTCTACTTCACTTTCGATAATCGCTTCTTTATTCAACGTCGAATGAATCTCGCGAGCTATTAAACACAATGAAAAATGGTAACAATAAAACATGGATATTATTGAAATGGACGGAATGTACTGAATAATGGACGTCACAGAGGTTAAGTAAAGGTTTGTGCGGGACACAGTGCATCGATGTTCGTGAGTAACTACTTCAGCATTCCAGTCTATTGAATGCTTCAATGTTTAATTACCATCTCCTCATGGTCGGTATCTAGGACACCAAACACAAACTAACGTGCGTATAATAATATGGTAGTATCTAGGGTTCAATGTCACTACTACGTTAATGCAAACTACGTTACCAGTGTTGCTTTCCATCGAAGTGCCAATTCTGTCCTTTCCCGACAGATTCATATCTAATTTGTTGGAGCTTACCATGTGTATGTGTAGTGCATGTGTGTGCCTGTGTATGTGTGTGTGTGTATAGTGTTTGCAGGAACTCTTATTTGTGAAAAAAATCATACTGAAGTGCCAATTTTAATCCTTATATTATTGTGCACAAGGTAAAAAATAGATAAAATTTTGTGATACGTCCTTATTTGATCGAAATAGGTCCCTACGGCTTGTGCGGTAGATCTGTATTCGTGTGTGAGTGGATACTTACTGTGTACGGTGACCGTGCTCTTAGAAGAAACACTACCAAACTCGTTTTCGGCCCTGACCTCGTAGTCACCGCCATCTTCCTCCTTCACCAGAGTCACTGATAGGTGATAGTTCTCCAATCTGAAGAAGGTAAATTAATATTGTTTCAACTAGGAACTATATTCAATTACAATCGATTTTTTACAGTTGTCGCTGCATTTGATCTTTGATAATGTAACCAAGAATTGAAATGTAGAGAATTACAGTAGCCATGGAACAAGCAAATAGCTACACTGTTAGAGGTCTATCTACCCCTTCGGGGATAAAAGGCGTGATGTTTTGTTATGTTGAAATAACTGATTTGACTTCGACTTTCAATAGTATCTAACATTTCAAAGAATAAAGGCGCGTATTTACTTTAGTTTAGTTAAGTATAAACACGTTCAATGTAAGGTCTCACCTCTTAGTATCTCTCTCGATCTTAATCCTGGCATCAGTATTAACTTCCTTCCCGTCCTTGAACCACTTGACCTTGGGTTCGGGGCATCCCTCCACCTCCACGTCCAGCTTCAGCGTCTGCCCAGCGTCCACCGTCATGTCGATCAGACTCTTCGTGAAACGAGGCTTCCCTGGAATATTAATGTAGACTTTGTAGTTTTTGAAAATATCTCTCACTTTGTCACTGTCTTCTTAGTGACAACTTTTAAGTGTGGGAGAGCCATGCTTGGGCACGGCACGAATGGGCCGGCTCGACCGGAGTGATACCACGGCCGAGCAGAAAACCGACGTGAAGCAACGCATGCGTTGTGTTTCATCGTGTCCGGAGGCCCAATTACCCTCCCCTTCCCTAATCTCCCCAATTCCTGAATCCCCAACGATCCTCAAACTCCTAATCCCCAAAAGGCCGGTAACGCACTTGTAACGCCTCTGGTGTTCCAGGTGTCCATGGGCGACGCCGATTGGTTAACATCAGGTGATCCGTCTGCTCGTTTACCGGCTCATGCCATAAAAAAAACTGTTCGAAGCAAGTTATAATATGTCTAATTTTGAGAATTTTAAGACTAGTAGATTTCCGATGTGTTCCGTTTGTTAACCACGCAGGAACAGTTTCTAATTCATTGATGATTTTAACTACGAACACTTCTGACACCATGTTAGTGTTGGTGGATTAATGAATCATAGTCGGATTTATTTTACGTGGATTTATTATACTCTTTGGTGTACACACACTAGAGGTAGATTATGACAGGTAGACAGCGACCTAATGACGAGTGTCCTACCTTATATAACGCATTATAGTGAGAGGGCCACTACTCACTAATTAGTGATGATACAGACTAAACATACATGTAACAGTATTATTAGATGTAGATCGATCGGTAGCAAATAAATGTAAGTTATATTGAAGTTGTATATATTCTCGTTTATGGTGTAAAATAAAGGGTTTGTCTTATAAGAAGTATGGTAGTTACTGTTGACAGTGAAGGTGGCAGAGCACGAGTCCTCCCCGAGCACGTTGGAGACCTTGCAGGAGTAGTTCCCGGAGTACTCCGCCGACACTTCCTTCAGGATCAACTTGTGAGTGTTCCCGCTGTCCACGCGGGTGAATACTGACTTCTTCTCTGTTATCTCCACGTCGCCCAGGTACCTACACAGGGAATATGAATGTAATACTTATTTTGTTTCCATACAATCATGGAAAAAGAAATGCACAGATGACAGACGGCTCGTTAAGATTCAGGAGCTACAGACTTAAACCTATTAGAAAACACGTTGACAATCTGACAATCCAATCAGTTTCAGGATAATAGTCGAGTATTAATAGTCTTAATTAAGAAGAATGGACAAAGAAAATTATGATGATCTCAACCTTAAACGTTCGATTAATATGGCCAGACATAAGAATAATGAATAATATACGTTATGTTACCATTTGACGGTGGGTTCAGGGAATGCCTCGACGGCGACGGTGAACTCGACGTGGCGGTCGCCCTCGCTGGCGGCCGAGTCGCGCAGTGTCTGCGTGAACTGCGGGCCCGACCGGACCTTCAGCGCGCACGAGTCCGACGTACTGCCGTGGATGTTGCGGATCTGGGACCATATTGTGCCATTCATTTATTTAACATTGTAATTAAACAACCATATATGGTAACTAACTAACTAACTAACTAACCTAACGCTGGATCATCATCGTCAACAGCCTATAAGTGTCGGGTTGGTGATTTCAAACTTATAATTGGAAATTATAAGTCCAGTTTATATTTTGTATATTATAAGAACACAACACGGCTTTGTTGCTTCCAGGTCCACAACAACAAACTTGTTGGCTTTTACAGATCTCTTGGTGCGATGTATGGACTCTAACAAGCAGTGTGATGTTATATACACCGATTTTAGTAAAGCGTTCGACAGGATCTCACATGCCATATTGATACATAAGCTGTCGTTGTATGGTATTACCGGATATTTGTTGAAATGGCTTGAATCGTACCTAACTGAACGTGAATTCTATGTTGTTGTTAATGGTTTCCGTTCCGAGACTTTCCCTATAACATCCGGAGCTCCTCAGGGTTCCCATCTAGCCCCAGTACTATTTAATATTTTCATT
Organism: Spodoptera picta; assembly: GCA_038387885.1. Taxonomy (NCBI): domain Eukaryota; kingdom Metazoa; phylum Arthropoda; class Insecta; order Lepidoptera; family Noctuidae; genus Spodoptera; species Spodoptera picta. The sequence continues at coordinate 90,322 of JAZHFQ010000303.1, forward strand.
AACGATCTCCCCCATTGCCTTCAGTATTCGACTTGTTTTCTTTACGCTGACGATTTAAAATTTGCGAGATGTATCGAATCATCGCTCTCGATATTAGGCTCCTACAGGAGGATCTGAACAAGTTATATGAATGGTGTACTTGCAATCGGATGGAGCTAAATATTAAAAAATGCTTTTACATCAGTTTTTCCAGAAAGAAGATTCTTATACGCTCAGAATACATAGTGGATAATAAGGAGATTAATGGGGTGGAAAGCGCCAGAGATTTGGGAGTCCTGTACGATAATAAACTGACATTTATTCCTCACATCGAAAAAATTACAACAAAGGCTTCAAAAATGTTAGGGTTTGTTATAAGAAATACGACGAGTTTTAAACAGAGTCGCACTAAAATAATGCTGTACAATAGTTTGGTTCGGAGTATTTTGGAGTACTGCAGCGTGGTTTGGAGGCCACACTACGCTACACATATGTTGCGCTTAGAAAGAGTCCAAAAGCGTTTCCTATGGCATCTAGCATTTTCAAAAGCCAAAGCTAAATGCCTTCCCTCATACAACTCCCGATTGCGATGTTTCGGGATGCTACCACTGTCAACCAGAGCGAAAGTTACAGATGCTATTTTTGTGTATAAATTAATCAGGAATATAACTAATTGCCCCATATTACTTAGCTCATTTGGATTTCGTGCGCCTTCCAGATACCCACGTGGTCACATAACACCCCTCTGTCCTCCACTACGCAGAACAGTTCTTGGTGCAAACTCAACCATTACCAGATTAGCGAACGTCATAAACAATTGCAGTGACGCGATAGATATACACCACGACAGCCTTGGTAGTTTTCGTAAATCAATTATTACATTATGCTCCCAGGGTCGCTTATAATAATAATAATTATCTAATAATAATACAATTTTATATCAATAATTTAATGATATCTAAAATAATCGCAAGTATTCTCAATTAAGTGTTCAATTGTTTCAGTCAATTAGTATTCAATTGTTTCAGGTGCCTAATTACGTTAGGTACCCTTGTCTTGGTTGTAATCCTACACATATCGACTCTAATGAATTTCAAATTTGATTTAATTTAATCCCATAATTAATTGAATTAATCGATCGCAACTTTTATGTTATGTTGCTTGATCGTGTTCGAATGTTATAATTTTTTTTTATGTAACTTATTCTAACCGTTTTATGTGCATGCTGTGTTAGCCAGTAAGTAGTCGTTACACTTACCAAAGTATTATTTGTTATGATGTAATGAATGTATGGGTGTAAATAACTGAGGCCTTAGTACAAGTTTGTTTTACGTTTAAAGTATTCGAAACGAGTATGCGTTCGGCACTCTGATTGGCCGGCGCCAATGAACCAACCAATCAGAGCGCCGAACGCGTACTCGTTACGATTACTTTAAACGTAAAACAAACCCGTACTAAGGCCTCTGTTGGTTAACCTAATAAATAAATAAATAAATAAATAAAAGAAATAAGTAATTTCTTCATGGTGTTTTCCTTTACCGTTTATAAGTGGTGTCTAAATAATCTTAGAAAGTAGGTACATATGACTTGGAAAAATCACATTAGTAGGTTTCGAACACGCATTCTCATGCATGAAAAGCGGGCGTTATAAAACTCTGCGCCACAACGACTAATGCTGAATGGTAAATGGTCATATTTAAGATTTTATTAGTAGGTAGACTGCAATAAATATAGCCCTATAGGCCTTCATTATCATCATCTACAGTCTGTACTATACAAACCACCACTGGGCTATGGACCTCCTTTAACTAAATAGGGTTTGTCATAACATCCACGCCAAGCAGGCAACTTATAGATTGCCGCTTAAAGCTGCCCAGTCGATACCTAATGTGTTGGTCTTTACAAGGCTGTTACGATACTTGCGAGAGGAACAGAGTTGGTTACAAATGTAATAATTAGGTATTGCCTCACCTCGCAGGAGTACTCGCCGGCGTCAGCTTTAGCGGCCGATGTGATGACGAGGGAGTGCGCCTCCCCGGCTGACGAGATCTTCACTGTCGAAGACTCTGATAGCTCTACTTTGTTCTTATACCTATAAATATGTAAATAAACTTTATTATTATTACTAGTAATTATTTTACAGGTAATAAGAGGGATTTTTGTATAACATAAAATGAAATACAAAAATGACTCTAGATGACGCGACGTTAATAAGGCGATTATTGGATTGTATTAGATACCTACTTAAATTCATTAATTACAATAGTATTATCATCTTTAAGACAAGCGTTTACATAATTCAATGGCTAATGCTCTTTCAGCCTAGCTACTACTGCGAATGTATACAAGACTCTTACCAAGACACAGTGGGTGCGGGTTCAGACTCAGTCTCGACCTTGAAGGTGACAGTCTCCTTCTCCTCGCAGACCTTGGTCTCTCCCATCTTCTTGATAACCTTGGGCGGTGACGTCACGTGCCACTGCCAGAAGTCCGAGCACTGGTTCACTTCGTTCCTAGGAGAAGTTTCCAGATTATTCATGTATTTTGTGATGCTTAATTGAGTAGCAAGGGTTTTATGGACACATGTAGCCTTTTGACAAAAAGGCTTAAGTTTTTATGAAGGTCAATCTTAAAATCGATGCTCTGTATCATGTATGCTAACTTCAGGCTGAGCTTTCGTCTGTTGTAGGTATCATACATAACGGAAGCTAATGTACTGAGATGATTGTTTTAATTGTCTTTCGAAAAATTAAAGCAGAAACTCAAGGATCTAAGATCAGACACAATTAGAGAGCTAGGAGCCATATCTACGACATATGACGCTTAAAATTTTCCTATAAAATAAACACAACTTACTTGGCGACCACGGAGTAGGATCCAGTGTCAGTAAGCTTGGCGTCCTTGATGGTGATCTTGTAGACCTCGTCGGACTCCTTCACGATGGTGATCCGCTCCGAGCTCTTGATCTCGACTCCGTCCTTGTAGAAGGTGACGTCCGGAGCCGGTGCACCTTCTATCTCGATTGTTACTGTGTGGGTGGAGCTCACCTAAGGGAAAAGAAGGTTGAATAAGATGATGAAAGGAAGAAAAAGGCATTTTGATTGCCAAAGAGTACACGACAGTAAGATAAGTATAATAAAGCAAGTAGGGTACAGGTACTTTAGGTACCTAGGTAAATAAAGTACCTACCTATATGTATTAATTCAAAAGGTAGGTAATAGGTAACTAAGCTACAAACGGTAAGTATAGACAGGGGTATGTTACCGTACCCGGATAAATACCGTCTTCTATGTAAATAAGTTAAAGATTAATTCGAGAACTGCATTAATATGTACAGAAACTGTAGGGTCTGCACTTAGCCAAAGTCGAATAGTACTGTACCCATTACCCTCTACAGTATCTAATAAACAATATGCTAATATACTATATTTCGTATTTGTCCCATTGTATGCTGAACCGTAAGTAGATCGAAGTGACAGGCAACGAAACAATTTCGAGAAATTTACCTTTATTTTAGTATACCTTTATTTTGATTCACACCTACAGAATACCCAATACAACTGTAAGTCCTCACCATACAAGTCTGGTTCTCGATCTTCTTCTTGATCTTAGGCGCTGCCTTGACGACTAGATGCATGGTGGTGGTATCCTCTCCCAGCTCGTTGGAGGCGGTGACCTGGTACTCGCCCGCGTCTGCCTGCGTCACGTTCTTTATCACCAGGGACATGGACTCCTCATCCTCGTACAGGAACCTAGAGGGAACAGTGTATTATTAGTTTTGTAGTGAATCAGATTACTGGTACCTATAGTCTACAATTCTTGATTTTTTTCACTATACTATACTAATAGATACTAGCAAAATTGTGATTTCACATTGCTGTAAGTAATGTTTTAAATATTGCTAATTGTTTTCTGAGGTATTTCAATTATAAAATTAATTGATAGCCATGACGGCTATCGAGTGCTATATTTAAGTATTTTGTTATAATATTGCAGAAACCCATCTAAGCAAGATAGAGATCGAAAAAGATCGGCGACCACTATCAAATAAATGATTACTTATTTTATGTTAATAAAAAAGCGTTAAATAAGATTGATACGTTACTTAACATATACTTAGCGTATTACATAAATATAAACTCACTTGTGCCTAGTATCGGCCTCAACGTCTTTTCCTTTATGCTTGAAGACGATGTTAGGCTTGGGGTACCCCTTGCAGACGAGCTCCAACATGGCGGACGCCCCGGCGGACACGATGGCCTCGCGGTGCTCTATGACCAGCGCCGGCTTCTCCGGCTCCCGGTGCAGCTCGTGGACCGCGCCTGCATGGGCGGTCAAATATGATGCGAAGATTATACAATGTATTTTCAATAACTATTAATTCAAAGTCAGAGTCAAATTTATTTAAATTAATTCTAAATTAAACACTTTCAAACGTCAGCATTTTTACTGCCCGTTTTGTCTGTCAGTGAAACTAACCGCTCGTTCCAGACTGTAGTTTTGAATGGAGAAGAACGAGTATAAAACTCCATAGTTACCCCTTTAAAAACAATGTTCTCAACCTTGAGTTGCATAATAAATGCAACTCAAGGTTAGGTATCTTAATATTTTAAAATGGTGAATAGTGAACCATTTTTTTCTCTCCTAAAGTAATAGTAATGCACAAAAGTAATTTTAATATTCGTAGTAGTAAGTATTGTACCTTGCACAGTAAGTTCAGCGGAGCAGGAGATGTTCCCAGTGCTAGTCTTGGCGACGCAGGTGTACATGCCGGCGTCCTCCGGCCTCACGTGCTGGAACACCAGCGCCAGGGAGTCCTCGTCGTCACCTAACAATACCTGCAAGATGGATAGAAACAGGTTTCATTCAAATACTTCGACTTCAACTATTTACGACTTAAGTAACTACTTATTCATGTAGAAAAAGAAGCCATAATGTTAGGTAATTCTAAAAAAATCATGGCGATAAACAAGGCAATCACTTCTTTCAGATCTTAGGATGAAGAACTACATTATTTTTAAAACGAAATGATTCCTTTAACTTACCTACCTAGTAGAAAAAATGCAATAAGTGTCTAATATGTTTTAAAAAGGCGTCGAATTTTGCTATTTCTACTTAATAGGGTAACTACAAGACAATGTGCATACCTTAAACCTCTCTTCAGGGTCGAAAGCCTGTCCATCTCTCTTCCATGTAAACGATGGCTTCTCTCCTTTGGCCAGCAGACCTTCGCCGCCAGGTGGGAGTTCGCCGAAGATGTTCTTGTCATCTAAATATAAGAAAAAAAAATATTATCAAAAATTTTATTATCAAATTAAAAATTGTCAATAGTCCAAACTGGTATAACTACCATATAGCACTCTATATTTCAATCAATATTCAAGCTTATGTATCATCAATATAATGGTTGCTAGATAGTGCCCTATACCGACATACTTTTGAAAGTAAAAATTAACGCAATAAAATTACGGCATTCTTCTAAAAAAATATAAAATTACGACATGAAAAATAATGTAAGTGAAACACAAGAAAAGTATTACAAGTTCAGTCTAATTCGGGTAAACGATATAAATAGCGGAGTGATCCATAATCTACAGCTGGAGGATGTCCAAATGTTTTACAAACTTATTTTTAGCACTTTGGAACAAATTCTTCATTTATTACGAGACTTTTGATGATGCTGTTAATTAAGGACTGTGATGGAATGTCGATGATATTTATCTAGATATTGGTTATAGCGTGAAGTGTTAGTTTTCGTGGGTGTATGGCAGTTTTCCAGGCTATTACATAATTTGAACCTACAGCTGGAAAGCTGCACCGTAACTCGTTTCATATCGAACGAAAATATACATTATTTTCTTGATTCACCATTGACAGATTGATTTATCTTATAAATAGTTTCAATACGATCTTTATCTAGCCGAATTAGAATGTGCCAGAAAGTTCCCGAGTTAATTTACATTACTATTCAAGAAATGAATTATTTAGAGATTCCAGAATGTAGCTATTTATGACATGTATAAGAATATCTTACCTACCTACGAGGTTTTAATATTAAACTGTTGAGTACGTTTAAAGTTTAACAAACCCAAAATTGAATAGAAAGGCTATCCTATATTATCTATATTATTTATATTACGTATACCTATATTATCTATATTACGTATACCTATATTATCTATACTACGTTTCTAGTAAGTTTAAAGGATAATTAATATTTTAGTTATCAAGATCATTCAACTCCTATTAGCTACATTGGATTTATAACCGACACTATAGAGCACTCATCTTTATCTACCACTTTTTAGAACAAACGCCTTAATTAGACTGAAGTTATAACATAACATCACGCCTTTTATCTCAGAAGGAGTAGGCAGCGGTGCACATTACGGCACTTAATGCCGTACAATGTAACGCTCAGTTCTCACTATTTATGTTATGAGTCCCATGTTATTGGGGGTGAGGCTGAAGTTATTTCAAATAATCACAATTATGAGATATTGAGATGATGTTTAAATTCTACTCAATAGGTCCTCACCGACTACAGTGACAGTAGCCTCCGAGGTGACCTCTCCGTAGATGTTCATGGCCCTGCAGGAGTAGCGGCCGGCGTCAGAGGGCAGCACGTCCGCTATCACCAGCTCGTAACATCCTCGCTCGGCGCGCGTGCGGATGATGGACACTCGGTCGGACTCCGACGTTGTCAGGATCTCCTTGTCGTCGCGGTAGCTGGGGATTAGAGATTGGTGGTGATGTTGGTGATTATTGATATAGTAGTTATGGTGATGTAAGTAAAATGTGTGACCAGAAGACCGGTAACGCACTTGTAACGCCTCTGGTGTTCCAGGTGTCCATGGGCAACGCCGATTGCTTACCATCAGGTGATCCGTCTGCTCGTTTACCGGTTTATCCCAAAAAAAGCAAAAAATTTATAGAGTATGTACCGATCAAAATTGAGACTAGAATTAAAACCTACCTTAAGTCAATTATATATATTTCATCTTATTTGGACAAAGAAATACGGCAACATTAGATTCAATAAAATTCATATTGAACTAGCGAGGTATAAAACAATAACTATAAAGATTTTACTTTTAGATCTAACAAAGTATAGGTAAAATAATTTGACAAACATATTTCATTCTACTTACAACTTAACCTCAGGGTTAGGGTCGCCCTTGACCTTGACCATGAAGCGTAGATAGGTGTTTTCCATGATCTCCGTGTCCTTCAACGCCACGAGGAAGTAGGGCGCCTTCAGAGCATTCCTCTCTCGGCGTTCCTCTGCCGTCACTATAAGTTGTGTGGTATAACATGTTAGTATTATGTCTAGAAGGAAAGGGGACCATTTGAGGCAGGTTTGTCTTAGAACTTATTTACATTTTGACTGTAAGAAAGTATAAAGAAAGTGCCAAAGGTTTACTTAATTTTGTGTATTAAAGGTAAGTTTTCGAAGGATTTAATTGTGTGCCTAAATTCTATTGTAAACATCAGAAGTTTAATTCGTTTACTGTAAGATTCAAGAGGTGTTTACAAAACTTTTGTTGTTATCAAGTTAATACTTTACAAAGTTTGGTTTTAATGAATTAAAGTTTGTCAAGATCGAGTTATTAATATTATTTAAGTATAGTCAGTGTAGTTGTAAGTTACCATTAAATAACATTGAGTACCTATCGAGATTAAACAATTTTGGGATAATTTGCCTCAAATGGTGGAGTATAAAATTAATATTATTAATGTTATTGTTTAAGTAAGTAAATACGTGTGTACAACAATATCGAAATAAGTGCAAAATACAGGAAAATTAAATAGAGAACGGATCAGATTTCAAACTACGTGTTATACGCCTTACAATGTCTTAATCAATGATCGCGATGAGCATGCGCATACAGAGGGGTTCAATTTGATCAAATAGTAAACTGTAGGTAACTGTCATTATAATAGTGTTTCATATGTTATCGATTGAGTTTGAGAAAATACAATGTATAATAACTTTAAATGGCAAATTGTGATAATTAGGAATTTCATAGTCTAGAGACTGCAGCCTATACCAACAGGTATAAATGCACATTACGTATTTTCTCAAACTCGTGGTAATAAAGTAAAATGCGACTCACACTCCTGCACGACTAACTGTGCGGTACAATGGGCATTTCCCTTGACATTCTCTGCGATGGCGGTGTATACTCCCGCGTCAGACTCCCTGCAATGCTTCAGTTCCAGTTTGAATCCCCCGTCGTCCTCCAGGGAGATGGAGCAGCGGTCCATGAGTCGGTCCGTCAGGGGCTTGTTGTCCTTCAGCCACGTCACCTTCACGTCCTTGGACTCACGCAGAAGACATTCGAAGATTGCGTTTTCACCAGCTGAGGAGTCAGAGTATGGTTACAGGGAGAGTTCGTACGGATTCGGCTACCTTTGTCTTTTTAAACTTGTAATTTTTATATGATCACTGAGACTCTTATGTCTTGTTTTCGTCAAGTGATCTTTTAGTGAAATTCTTGTCTTGAACCGCGAATACCGTTCGAACTCTTACAAAATGGACAGGAACGAATGTTCTGAATGTACAAAGCGTTGTTAATGTAATGTGTAGTGTACGTTAGTGTTCTATAAGCGTTATGTACAAGCACTAATAGTGTGTCTACTTCTATGTGACGTGTTCTACTCTCGGGTGCACTACTTACGCTCAATGTTCTGGCCTTCTAAAGTTTTCGAGAATACTGGTTTCCCGTCTTGAGATTCAGATTTAGAGATGGACCTCGCTGTTTCATAGCCAGTGCTGACTGAGCCGTTGGCGATAGACTTCTTTGAGTACTTGCTCTCGTAAGACGAATCTCCGTTCTTTACAGTCTCGTAGCTACTCTCAGTCGTAGAAGAAATAGACTCGACCTTGTCTCCTTCAATGCTAGCTTTGATACTATTTCTCTTTGAAGCGTACTTGGACGCGATGCTGTCAATTTTGCTTGTGGTGTCGGACTCAATGCCGTAAGCAGAGCTTTCTACCTTGCTTTCATATTTGGCTTCCAGACTTGACTCGACCTTGCCACCTTCAACGCTAGATTTGATGCTGTTTCTCTTTGATGCGTATTTTGAGGCAATGCTGTCAATTTTGCTAGCACTGTCGCCCTCGATAGCATAGGCAGATCGTTCAGATTTGCTCTCTACGTTGGATTCGATGCCGTACTTGGATGCGATGCTGTCGATCTTGCTAGCACTATCGTACTCGATTCCGTACTTGGAACCAGATTCAGTTTTGCTTTCGTAGCTGGACTCAATTCCATACTTAGATCCTCCTTCAGCTTTCGAGGAGTACTTTGATTCGTAGCGGGAACTTGCAGTTCCCTCGATGGCACCTCCTGACTCGTATTTGGAGGATTCCAGACGTGAGCCGCTTTCACGTCGCGAGTAAGAGGAAGTCAGTCCACTGCCATCGTATGTTGACGATGACTCGTAGCGACCTCCACTTGATAATTTTCGGCTGCTACTGGAGTACTCTGTGAAATTAACAATTAATTTGCAATAATGATCCACAATTACAATTTATTAGATAAATTAAATTAAATATTTACCTCCAGAGAGCCGCGTACTGCGGCTATACCTAGACATCTCGTCGTCCCCAACTTCCTCTGTGGTTACAGTTTGACCGATACCAAATGCTTGCTCCGTAGACTCGGCGCCAGTGGAACTGACCTGTTCTACTGAACTTTCCTTACTTTCTTCTACTACCGATTGTTGTGTGGTTACTTCTTGTACATTAGTAGATTGTTGGGACGCTACAACAGTTGCCTCAACTGTTGTCTCCTTCACAGATGCTTGTGTCTTGTATTCAGTAGCTGTTGCTTGCTTACTAGATTGTTCAACAGACGAAGTTTGCTGTATAGATGTAGCTTCTTGTGTTTTTGATTCAACACTGGTTGCTTGAGATGACGATATTTGAGCAACTTGTGTACTACTTTCAATTGATTGTGCAGTAGACTGTTCAGTGACTGATGTCTTCTGAGAGCTTGCTTGTACTGAGCTCTCCTGAGACGATTGTTGAACAGTGGAGCTCTGTACAGACGTCTGTTGCGTCGACTGCACGGATGTCGCTTGCGCAACCTTTACTTCTGATACAGCAGCGACTACAGTAATTTGACTAGTTTGCTCTGATTGTGAAACAGACGCGGTTTTCTCAGTGACTTTAGAGCTTTCACTGACTGAGCTGACTTTGACGGATTGTTGTGTCTCGCTGACTGAAGATACCTCGGTAACTTCAGACTTAGATATTTTAGTCGCGACCTCACTTTCTATTGATGCTTTCCTCTTTGTTTTAATTTGTTGAGCCTCTTCTGTAGTTGCTACTTGAGTAGTTTCTTCAACGCGTGTGCGTTTTTCTTTGGTATCTACTGCTTCTGCTTGTGCAACTTCAGCGTGATCTCTCTTCTTCTTCTTCTCCTCAGGTTCTGCTGGAACGCCTTCAGGTGGTAGTACCTGGAGGTCGTCTGCTGCGTGCTCGGCTAAGGCGACTGAAAGGACAAAGTATCCGTATAGTATATATGTTTGAGAAATGATGTCATAGTAAATTAATACCACAAAACATATTGTCTTACCGAGGTCACTAGCGTGTTTTCTGATTTCAGCGAGCCAATTGGTTTTGACTTGCTCCTTGTGAGCAGCTAGCGTGACAGTTAGCGGCGGGTCTTTCTGACAGAGTGTGAACTTTAGGGGCTCAGCAGGATTTTCCTTGATTTCAGCCTCCGGTAGCTAGGAGCAAAGATTGTTTATGAAGTACTTTATAAAAAACAATTCATCTTATTTCTTTCGAAGTATCTAGCTAGATGTTATAACAACGAGAGAAGCAAACTGATTTTATCTACCAAATCTCACGAAAAAGTATTTTCTTGGATACTACGCGTATTATTATAAAACAGCCTTGTGACGTCAAATAATATTGTGCAACGTTGTAGAAAATTGAATTTTGTATCAAAAATGTGAGATGTGGTGAGCTCGCCTCGCTCAGAAATAGCGAAACTCTATTAAACGTTTCAATGTCGTCAGCTGCTATTTCAATGACACGGTGTCAATGTCTCCTGTGCAAGTATTTCAGTCTTATTAACTAGACGAAAGTTGAATTAGCAATAACAAAGGAACTACACAATACTCGCACATTCCAGACGCGATTCTGGAGTATTTCCAAATGGTTGGATTCTTTGAATTGACCTATTTTTGGGGGTTGTATTCAAGAGCGTGTGCCGGCAGCCGGCAATGAATGGGGATATAGTTAGAACGTGTAGGCTGGTTCAGGGAACCGGTTGCATTAAATGTATAACTACAGTTTTGTCATGAACAAGGTCCACGAGAGTTACGGCGTACCGCATGCAAACCGATTCTAACACGACCGAATCACGACAATCTAACAGATTAATATTTGAAAAAAAATCTGATTGACACAACCTTGGTACTTACTAATTCGAAAATACAAACAGAATTCTGCATAAATGAGATTTATCAATTAAAAGAAAGAAATACAAACCTTGACAATATCCTTAAGCACGAAGACTGAGCGATCGTCTCCGACTTTCTTGACCTTGCAGATGAGGACACGGGCCTTGAAGAGGAACACGTATCTCTCCCTGGACTTGCCCTCAGTATCAGAGACAGTGAACCAGTCGTGGGTGAGCAGTCGACCGAGCTTGTAGATGTTACCACGGAACCCTTCGATGCTCGCGATAAACTTGTTGTCAGTGGCTCGGTTCGGGACACTGAGGAAGAGTTCTAATGCCTTCTGGAGGTCGGAGCAATCTTCACCTAGCCTTTTTGAGTATTTTACTAATTCCTGCAGAAAAAATAAGATAAATATGAGGAGGGGAAACACGTCACTACTGAAGTCAAGTACGTGTAGTTTGATTTAATCACGTTTAAATTGAGTTGCGGTTCCGGTTCCTGAATAGTTTAACGGGAACTAATCTATGATGTACGTATCTGGATTTTATTAAGAGAAACAGCTGTTATTTTCTTTGTTTAAAATAATAGGTGATAATTAATAACACATACCTTCAGCAGTAGTTGGTAGTCGTTGATTCTTTGGATTGGCAGCTTCAGATGTTCGGAGATACCTTTGTCGTCACGTAGGCTATCTGCTAAATCCTGTTGACAAACATTTTATATGATAGAAATATGCATAAAACCTTTAATATTTTAATTACCAACGTAAACGAGAACTATTAAGAATACACAATTTGGCGACATAACAGAAAACGATAAAAATGTCAATATGTTTGCCAAAAGTGTTTGTGAACATGAACTAGGCATATTAAAATGTGTACTAAGTACTTAAAAATGTGATATAAATAAGGTTTAACTAAGGCATTTGTAGAGAATATAATAAAGATGGTACAATCACTACAAAACTGTTTTGCTTGAAGTTTTGCACAAACATCCTCGCGTCTACTTAGAAGTGCAATGTAAATCAATCAATCAACTCTCAGTTTAGCCTGGCCAGATAATATTACACAGGTTTATGCTGCAGTATCCGACATGAACCGATGAGCATTACCCAAACCATGTTTACATGATCACAAAGATTTTTTTTTTTCACTTAGATATTGTAGCAATTTTTTAGCCCCTTTTTCTCTATAAACATATAAAAACTCAAGTTTAGAAAAACTTTGAACAAATTCAAACAAGTTATTGGCATTTTTAATATTTATGTTAGAAATTTCGTGAGACATATACTACATTAATTTAGACATAGTGTTCACGAGCAGCATTCCGCGACCCGCGACGTGGCGACAGTGATGATATGAGCCTCTAGTATGGCTTGAAACTAGTCGAGTTCCTCGTCAAATAATTACGTGAGTTAGCCACAAACATAATATTTTTTTTAATAGTATTAATAAAATTATAAGACTTTCATAAATATTGCCGTGATCATAATATTTATTGAAACTACAACAATAAGGCGTTAAATATTCATATCCGATCATCCAGCCGCCATTATTTAACATTTGGTTAGAAAACAAAACAATAAAACATATCGATCACATCTCGTTATTTTAAGAACGTCATTCCATTTCTCCATGAATCTCGTGCGGACGATAAAATTAAATATAAATGTTTATTTTTAATGTTCCCACCGTTGGCCTTGTGACGACATTTAATGGGGAACATTAATAACAGCTTTCTGGGTCGTTATCTAACTGAAGGAGGTTGACATAGGCAAATTGATTGGTCATACAATCTACAAAAGAACTATGTCAGAAAAGATTTGAACTGATATTTTTTATTTATATACGTATTCATTGATTCCTTAATTGCAAATAATATTGTTATCTTTAAGACATATTTCGACGCTTTTAATACCTAATATAATACCTAAGCTTTCAACTTCTAAATTAAAAAAGACAGTGTGTCGAAAATCGTCGCCTTTTCCACAGACTAGAGGTATATCAACAAGCAAAGATCTTATATGATTTTTGTAGACAGCTTGGACCACAGACATCAGCATTTTTTTAAGGGGGGAAAATCATCGAATGACTGCTCCCGCCTAGGTGAGGCGGGAGGGAGTGTCAGACTCTTACTGGCTAAAAACCACCCCATTCCTTCTCCTGCACGTTGAGCCGGAGCCCCGGTTACCCGTTAGGTTCTCCGAGACCAGACATCAGCATAGCTTTCGTTCTTTTGGAATTCTTAGAAGATCTCTGCTTTAAGTAGGTACCAGAGAAATGTTGCAATGTTACGAATATTAGGATAAGATTAAATTAAAAAACCAATATCCATCTAATAGTCTAATCAAATCGAACGTCCATGATTAATTCGTCGAGTGTAGGGAACATTCGTTGGATGTCAAGCTAATTGTCCCTCAGTGTTGGCAGCCAATCAAACGCGACACCGGTTGAACACCGTGTTGCAATTACTGCCCATCGCAACTATTCTTTGTAAAATTTACTTTCAATTATATGTGCAGAATGATGTCGGTTAATTGGTATTTTAAGAGCTATTAACTATTATCGTTGAGTTATCGTATTGAAATTGGTTTAGGATTGCGTTCAGTGTGGTGTGTATCTGAAGATAATAAATGATCAGTAGACAATTTACCATTTTTTATGGGATAAGCCGGTAATCGGACAGACGGATCACCTGATTGTAAACAACCGGCACCGCCCATGGACACCAGAGGCGTTCCAAGTGCGTTATCGGCCTTTTGGTAATTGGGAATTGGCCTTCAGTAACCTCACTCACTCGACGTGAAACAACGCAAGCGTTATTTCACGTTTCTTTTCTGTGAGGCCGTGGTATCGCTCCGGTCGAACCAGCCCAATCGTGCCGAAGTATGGCTCTCCCACACTTAAACCTAGATATGATATTATATTAGGTACTTATAATTCTTACAAATGATTGAATGATTGCGTTGGCAGATTACAGTTAGAAACAACTTATATGATGGTTTATGAAGACGTTCAGCAGACGTGATCGAGATACAATTCATGTGAGTCATAGTCATCACAATCAGTACCTAGTCATACAGGTATTTTGAATCAATAGTGTTGCGCTTAGTAATTTTATATTTTATAAATAATCTATGGCGGGAGCAGTCATACGATGATTTTCCCCCTTAAAAAAAAATACCTATGGGGAACGGCAGAAGAAAGAAAAATAAAAGTGCAAGCTAAGAAATCTGAGAAGAAACTGGATCTGAAGTAATAATCCAAATTGACACAATCGGTACAACACCGGGCAATATTTAACAAATTGAAACCTGCCTAGTTACCTATCGTGCGTAACTCCAAGATGAGAACTAGGTACACTAAATTCCTATAAGCTGAAACAGTTCGATAAATATTGTGTGGTACACAGAGCTTGATTGTGACGTCAGCAACGAAAGTGAAGATCAACAACACATGGAGAGCATCTGTTATTATCATGGTGAACGTCTTTGGTAGTTGCAAATACTTTGGTATTATCGATTTTAAACGTCAGCTTTATACCAGTCCTTATTATAACCTGCTAGGAGTTAGTAGCCAGTAGTTAGTTTCGTTATTTTGAACTCTCTAATTTAAAAAAAACTGATGTTATTGCGTTTTACTTATAATAGGGTAGATGCCTAATTTTTTGTTTTAATGTCCGTCTGGTCGATTATTTTGAATCATTAGACACGTATTTTTTATTTTCTTACAGAAACGAATACTTTCGACGATATATTGATTTGAAATGTCGCGTGACGTCACTTCTATGTACCTACATTTTATACGTAGAAATGACGTTTTAGCCCACACTCCTAAACTTTGATGTTTTTTATCTAAGATTTGTTTAATTATACGACAAAATAAAAAAATATGTGTCTAATAGTTTTTCATTACCTAACTTACGGACTAATTAGATTTTTAATGTTCATACCCGGTCATCATTGCACGGGTAACATTGCGCTTAGACATTTCGGAAAAAGCACGCCTGAAAAGCTGCGCACTGGCAAGAATATTAATCTTTAGAAGACTTTTCACTTTGTTTATATTATCTATGTGCACATTTCCGGTAACAAACATAATTATCTTTTCTATACTATGCATTGTAAAGAAATCGATAACTAACTGCAACCAATTACAAATTGAGCAATTTAAGTAGGTAATATTGGAATCGGCAATAAATCATAACGGGGCGCCCGGACGCACGCTACAAGACGGGGAATATATTTGGGCCACCTTGACACATTGAGCTAGCTACATGTACTGCTTACCTAACACAGAATCTGCAGCAATATGATATATTAAACTGGAAAATAAGAACGGAAAGCAATATTTAGATGTTTCCGTTCACTTTTATTACAGAATTTCAGTAATATTTATCGATTTGAAACGAAATATTTGGGTAAACGATTTCCTTTGCACTGATTGCTGTTTGTTTTGTAAAAACACTGGCATATTTAACGTATTCTAATATTATTATACTAAAGTACTATGTAGCTATTTTGTTTGTAGTCTTTCTCATTCTCATTATTTCTCTGTCCACAACCACGGCGAGTGTCACGTTTTTGAACATAAAACAAGAGAAATAAACAGGACATAAACACAGGACAACATAGGAGGAATAATAAGACCTTATGAAATAAATGTCTATAGTAATTTATATTTAATTAGTGCAGAAGCTCACCGTAAATTAATATTGAAAGCAGATTTAAATGCGTCTTCCTCATACCGGAGGATTAAACTTTACGTTGTGTGTAATTTACGACTGTAACCGCTGATGTTTCATTTATTCTACACAGTATTTCACTTATTACTTTATATTTTTATACATCAGAGACATTGTAGAACTACTCTTTTTTCTAAAAGAGCAACGATTGGAGGTTTTTTGTTCGTTCTTCTCTATTCTTCTCTACATTTTGGAATGAGCATCTAGCTTCACCTACATAGCTTCACTGACGGACGGATTTCAAAGGACCAAATTATGGTTTAATACAAATTATTATGCTTTGACTTTGAATTTAATAAGAATATACAACAGTTCAAAGCTCACTGTTCTACGAAACTACCCAACATGTACAGTATTTACCTAAATTGTTTAGATAACAATTCAAACGGTTTTTCACTCATCAACTAATATCTTAGGTACTATGTATGATTATAGTTACATTTGATTCATTATGAATACAGGTTGGAAATAGTTAATAGATAATATTGTACATTACAATCGTACCTAACTGTAATTTGTAATTATAGGTACTTGACACGTAACTGCAAAATTATTTTCGACCATAAAACGTTATTTTATTGCTAAATAATGAAGACAGGGAATTTCTATTTGCTTTTCTTTATATTTTCGCTAAGCTTGTAGAATCATCACTGATTGTTGGAAGTGAATAGTCCGGGATTAGCGTAAAAAATTGCGATGTCGTAATACCTCTCTATAAATAATTAGGGCAATGACTGTACCTCTATAATACATTCATCCATTGATCTTATTGCATTCTAATATACGCTTTATTTCAACATTGTAGAGTTTACAATCCTATTTCAATTCATTGGGATGATGGAAAACATTTAAAAAAGAAATATTAGTTGTTTTTTTTTCGTCTTGACAACTTGAAATGGTCCATCGGTATTACAATGATGATGTGAAACGCATTGCGACTTGTGACAAGACTTGCTTGCTGTACTTACAAAAAAAAAGAATATTCGCGATAAATATTTAACTAGTACAAGGTTATAGAGTTCGGAAATTCGAGTGTTTTGTATTATATTTTGTTGGTACCTATTCGTTTACTCTTTGATGTTTTTCTGAAAGGGAAATCTTGTCAAAATCTCGTAAAATTCACTATTAAGTATTAAGTTTTGAGGAATACTTTTCACAAATAAAAACAAAATCTAACATGAGTTGGTACATACATGCATACATACTTCTTGGTTCAGTATTTAGGTATGGAGCTGTTTATAACAGTTAGTTACTGAAACTAATCGGTTCGATGTTTGCGCAACACTGCGCCAATAACAAGATTGCTTGGCAACGAGTTTATTTTGATTCGAGTATATTAAGATGCCATTTAGTAAACTTGTAAACAAAAAGATTCCCTAGACATGTTTTTATATCCTTGACAGTGTGAAGAGGTCACATTACTCGCAGCAGTGAGAATGCATCACATGTAAACAGTACTGCGACTGCGATGCAAGTCCAAGATATAATTAGCACTGCTAATCCCTAAAAACATATGTGAGAATTGGGTCAAGGTCATCCCGCGCAGCTTTAGCACAGATCCTGCGCGCGCGCCGCTCCACCGTGCACACAGCGCGCCGGACAAGAAAAATATAACATTGCCGCGAAACTCATCCACCCACGCCGCACTAGAAATAAACCAGACGCGTTGCTGGTAACACTACACCCGTAACATTGAAACAGGGGAAAAATCGCGGTATTTTCGCCACAGCCCACAGCCAGTCTAATAATAAAGCGTCCATCGGTAATGCATGGTAAGTCGTACCTGAGCGCGTGGTCGGCACAGGTATCACGAGAACACAATCACAGTCACACACTTCACTCGGGCGAGTGGTCGAGGGTCGTACATGCGCTGGAGCGAGCGAGGTGGTCGCGTCCGCGTCTTCCAAGCGACTGCTGAGCTGCTGGCCCTGTGCTCAGCGCCCGCTAAACATAGCACACCCGCACACTCGATGATTTTTAGAGGATAACGCCATTTCACCGGTGACGTGTTATCTGCCGGGGAACACGGGACCGCTCCGGTGGGCAAGGTCGACAAACAAACCTTGAGCCATCCTTGATAACAACACAACACGTGCATGTCGCTGCTGCACCGACTCGGATGTCCGGCACATTTTAACAGCATTCAATCATTTAGGATTAGCTAAATTGACACGCAAATACTTCAATTCTTTCATTACGGAGAGTATAGAAATGTCTTCTAGATTATTGTGTAGCAATCCGTTCGGAACCAATAAATGCATTGCTGAAAAGAGGATGTGTAGCATAAGGAAAGAAAAGGACTTTACAAAAGTGACCAAATGGGTACTTTATTGCACTTGAATCATTGTTTTAGAATTTTGAATTGATTATACACTCGACTTTTTATATTACTTATATGTTTTACTAGAAACTTGATAAATCTTATCGCTTAAAAGTACAATAATAATGATTCAAACTGCTATCATGAAAATAATATCTATATCTACGTAAGTGTAACGTCTTCGGGAAACCACAAAAGCTTCTATGTTCTTGTAAAATACAAATAGAAGTTTTATGTGTTCCAGATTTATAGATTTACTGAAAGAGCCCCATAAATACGATAGTTAAAATTAATAGGTAGGTACGTGGGTACGTTACTTTAGTAGACATTACCCCATATGAATAACGATCCATTGAATTATCCAGTAGATATTAGCGAAGGAAAATTCGACTGAAAGTTGCGCTATGTATACTTATTTTGCCTTGAATATAATTATCACCGAGTTTTACGTATTTCTAGAGTTACCATTACATAGAAGGTGATAGCGAGGTCAGTGAACTGCAGACTACTGTAAATAAATGTTTATTCGTCAAATTAATTAGTTTAAGTGGACAAATGTCGCTGTCTGTTTTCCGGACTTAACAGTCGTCTGACACCCACGAAGAGCGCATCTATTTGTGCACCAGACGTGCAATGTTAGATAATGGCATAGAATTAAAGCAATGTGAATAATAATAAGCTTTAAATGAGATGTCCAAATTATTGATTGCGGGATTTGGAAGTCCTCTGTCTTCATAGTGTCTACTTTGGCTGCATTTCAATGTTGTACCTCTAGAATTCATATTAGAGACATCACCTAACTATCTCTAAAACTATATTTGTAGATGCAATTGGTGACTTGCATTGTTTTGATGTGCGGAGTCATTCAGGGCTTAGCAAGTTTGTATTTTAAATCCAAGGAGATTAGAGATACAAATTCTAAAACAAAAGTTGTTCAGTTTCATGGTCTGAAGTTCTGTACCTGCATCTCTGAGGACTTTAGTTTCTCTAATTACATTTTAAATAGCATGGTTTTATACTAATGTAAATGCTAACGAAATTGCGATGGGATTGGGGGTCGAACTTGACATATTTAATTGACCGAATTCTTTTCCTAGCTATTAGATAAATGTGTGTGTAATCATCTGTTGGTGAAATACATACTTGTAACTAATGGACGCTACTACTGCCACTATTACTTTAGAAATTAATGCATTTACTATAAGCTTTTTTAACAGATATTCATTCTTATTATAACCAAAAATACCACTCTCAACCGTCATTCTCAAAATCAATTTTGTACAATTAGTAAGAGGGAATTCGTCACTATATCCTATGACTATAGCTGACTTATAATCACACAACCAGCGTAGACACATGAGAATAAAATCAGCCGTTACATTATTTCGGGGTTTGACTCAAGCATGACGAGTTTCAGTTGCGTAGGATTTTATACCGATGCTTATTTTGACTAAATACTCATAGGTGGGGCATTTGAAATGATTCGTTTGAGACCTGTTAAATAACTCTTCAAGGGTCGAGTGAATACGTTGCTTATGGGACGACGTGCTCCATCGTAGACCGCATCATCGCTTAGGTATCAGGCGAAATAGCTGTCAAATGTTGGCGCATCAAATATAAAAAAAGAAAACTGTTAGTATAGATTGAAATATAAATGGTTGTAGGATGCGATAGTTCGAGAAATATCTGTATTCTGCATACGAATGTGAGCTTTCCCCTCATTTCCTGTTTACTTGAACACATATAACATAACATAACATAACATCACGCCTTTTATTCCCGAAGGGGTAAGCAGAGGTGCACATTATGCCACTGTACAATGTAACACCCACTTTTCACTATTTATGTTATGAGTCCCATGTAATAGGGGGTGAGGCTATTGCCATATACCGGGCACAATTCCAGACTCCGTGCTACTACTGAGAATTTTTTTAAATCCCAGTAATACTTGAACACTTATGTAATTGTTTATTTCAAAAACAATAATATTATTTTGTTTTTAGTGGAGAATCTATAAGTATCTCGTGGTTTGAGTGATATGATTGAGATTGTCAGTCAGTTCACAGAGATTCAGAGCTAATAGCCTGTTAAACATCAGCTATGAGGCAAAGACCCATGACTTCATTCCCTTTGAACATAACATTTATTGGAAATAAGATTTCAGCTTTCTAATTAATCATGTCAAACTAACCATAAGAAAATATTAACATCATTTAGTTAAACAGTGATTAGTTTTAAGAATATCTACCTCTACAAACATCGCCTGACCCAATCACAGATCTTGGCAATCATTCTAAAGACATGTTTAATAGCTAAACGAACAAATGTGAAATTATGTAAATCACATTCCTCTCGTATCGGATCAATGTCGTTCTAATTGCGTTTGGAAAAGTCAAAGTCGGACATAGCTACGCTAACATACTACCACGCTTGGCATAAATCCACAAGCCTATGTAAACAGTGCAGTTTTACCTCAGAAGTTGATTACGTATTTGGCAACCGCCATATCTGTTTTAACGAGCGTCGAAAACCGGAGCAAAGGTATATTGTTTTTCGAATTTTCACAGTTGTTCTTTATTACATAACATCACGCCTTTTATCCCCGAAGGGGTAGGCAGAGGTGCACATTATGCCACTGTACAATGTAATGTAACACCCACTTTTCACTATTTTGTTATGAGTCCCATGTATAAGGGGGAGCCTATTGCCATATACCGGGCACAATTCCAGACTCCGTGCTAATACTGAGAGTTATTAAAAAACCCAGTAATACTTTGCCCGACCCGGGAATCGAACCCGAGACGCCTTGCCCGGCAGTCGCACTTGCGACCACTCGGCCAACGAGGCAGTTGTTCTTTATTAGTGCGCGTTAATTGGGGCAAGGATTGATGTGCCATGGTTTTTAAATTTATGCACCGGATTAAAGTTCATTACAGAACGATGATGTTTTGTTTAATAACTAGTAATGGACTAAAAATTATGTAGTTGCAATACTTACATAGAGGTAGGTAAATTGCTAAGTTATTCAGTAAGTTTCAATTGGAAAGATCGAAGAGAACTTGATCGCGGTCCGCCATATCATTGCCTGTGAGAATAATCTCGACTTGACCAATGACGGGCGAGAATGCAATCGAGCTCATTTCGGAAGTTCGAAACAGTTTCAGAATAGCAGAGCTGATCAGTATAAAACACAACTTTTTCTAAAAGCTTCAACTATTCCGATACAACTTTTCTCACAAACCCACGTTTGATTTTTATAATATTTATATTAGTTCCGCTAGTACAGCTAAACAGTATATTCGTTTCAATGCGGATCTCTGAAAATACCCATTGTGTTTTGAATCAGATCGTACTTCGAGAAATTCTTCGGTAAATCAATATGGGTACCTATATAATTTCAAATGTCAAACACTGAAACATGAATATTTCATCAACTTTTTCAATTTACGTTTGAAATAACAATCTGTGAGATCATAACGATTTACGTCAAATGGCTTTTAGTTATAAAAAAACAGTGTAGAGTAGCGTCATATTTAAAAAAAAATCTCGAAAAATCTGTCTAACTACGTTATTTCAACGTAATCGTTATGTAGTTTGTTGTGTGTCTTCATTCCGCACCTCAATAACTGAGTACTGACGTAAACCATTTTTGTTTATCGCGTCTTAACTGTCTGTTAGCTTAAAAAAAATGTTAAAAGAATTTATTTTATGAAAAATACATTCTATTAACATTTTTTACATACATACATACATACATAACTTCACGCCTGTCTCCCATGGGGGTAGGCAGAGACTAAGGAACGCCAATTACTACGATTCTTACATACCTCTTTCGCTTCATTAACAGTCATCAATCTTTTCATGCATGCTCGTCGGTTAAGGGTACTTTTAATTTGGCCCTTCTTTAATATATCGCCAATCTGGTCACTATATGTCCGTCTAGGGCGCCCTCTACCGACGGCCCCATTCATATCCGCTCTGTATACTTCCTTCGTTACTCTACTTTCATCCATCCTTTCTACATTTCCAAACCAGCGTAACATTCCCTTTTCAATCCTTGTCACTACATCATCTTTCAATCCACACCTTTCTCTAATAACACTATTTTTCACTCGATCACTCAATTTTAGTCCACACATACTTCTTAGGGCTCTCATTTCCACCGCATTAATCCTGCTTTCATGCTTCTTCTGCCACACCCATGATTCACTACCATACATAAGCATTGGTGTCAATACACACTGCATTACAGCAAGTCGAGCTTTGCTGGATATTATTTTACTCGACATGACAGAGTGTAAAGCACCATTAACACTATTTCCCGCTTTCACTCTCCTTTCAATATCCCCGTCACACTTTCCATCTCTCGTAAATAGTGATCCCAGATATACAAATTCATTCACTTGTTCCAATTTTTCATCACCTATCATTACCTGACATTCTGTTATCACCTCATTTCTTTCTATCACCAACACTTTCGCATTTAACATTTTTTACGCACCTTTTATCCCCGAAGGGTTAGGCAGAGGTGCACATTATGCCATAGTACAATGTAACACCCACTTTTCACTATTTATGTTATAAGGCCCATGTCATAGGGGGTGAGCCTATTGCCATATACAGGGCACAATTTCAGACTCCGTGCTATTACTGAGAATTATTAAAAAAACCCAATAATACTTTGCCCGACCCGGGAATCGAACCCAAGACCCCTTGCCCGGCAGTCGCACTTATCGGAATTTTTCACATTGTATAAAATATAACTTATCAAATCATGTCTGTTTTTACATCAAAAGGAAATAAATGACAGTGGATATTTAAATAATCTATAATATACCTCTATAAGATACAATCCTATGCTACAAATTCATGTCATTAATCATTATTAAGAATCTTCGATAAGACGGATCCGTTCATATATTCAATTCCTTCAAACCTTCAAGAGAAGAGCGTACTCCTTTTTAAAGGGCCGGCAACGCACCTGTGACTCTTCTGGTGTTGCGGGTGTCCAAGGGCGGCGCTGATCGCTTACCATCAGGTGATCCGTCTGCTCGTTTGCCTCCTATTCCATAAAAAAAAAAATATCTATACATAGGTATATGAACCTGTCATAAGACTTTACCAGGAAGGCCTTTCATATTTTATCGAGACGAGGTAAACAGCAAGTCTGAATGTAGTGTTCATCTCTAATTAATTAAAAATGGCGAGACACTTCTCTCAAGTACTATCTTATGAGACCTGTTCCAGTGTAGTCAATAAAATCTCTTACATTTTAGATCTATCTAGAAATCTTGCACAACTCCAAAGAAGTCAGCTGATTAATTCTAACTATTAATCATTTTGCGAGCCAACCATCTAATAATATTATCGTGTTTATAGTTGAAATAGTGTGATTGCCCCCGATATGAGTGTTCGAATTGACAACACTCATACTGCGGCTCGACGTGGCATCCGAACTATTCTAGTTCTTGGCCGATTGCCTAACTCCCTGCCGGCGCCCGGCTATCTTCACGCCATCAAACAGAGGGGCCTACAGATCAATTGTTGAGGCGGAGTCGGAATCTCACTAATTTAGGAACTACCTCTAATGTTATAAGTTTTATATTAGAGAGTTAGAAATAATTGTGTTTTATTCATAGACAATGTATTCATCTTCGATCGATTCGATTTCGCAATTACGTAGATGATATTCTCTACTGATTCACTCTAAACCCAAAGTAATAATAGATGGGTTTCGTTCAAAATTGTGACACTAGTAACGCCATCTCTGGCAAGTTTTCAATTTCTCATCTGAAAATCCAACATGGCGGTCGTCGTCGATAGATGTCGTTACCTATACGAAAGCTTAGGTTTTGTTTCTCAAGCGTGTGTAGATAGCGTTTACGGTACTTTATACAAATTTTTACAGCACAAAGATAGATGGCAGTTATTGGATAAAATTAAATTGAAGACATCAATAAAGGTACTTGAAAAACATACCTCTAAAATATGGACTAACCTGGAAGTACTTATTGACCACGGGATCAGTGGCCAGCAGATGCTGTGCTCTTGGCTCGTCGCGGCAGTAGCCGACGTGCTTGTCGAATTCTCGCTCCATTCGTAGAAGTGCTCGTCCGAGCATTTTCGGTTCGCTGGCGTAGTATTTTATCCCCTCTAGTAATACACTGGAAAAATAGTGCTTATTAAGATTTATACTGTTTTATCATGATCACTGAAGGTGTCGTGTTGTCAGTAAGAATGCACATAGTTGTTATCCTGCTTTTTGCATTAGGTTAGATTACTTTTAAAGCTTTTGCGACTGAGCAGTTTTGTGAGTCTACGAATTTCGAAATTATTAGGTACTTAGCACTTAAGCGCTAGCATGTCATCTGTAATTAGACCTAGTACATGACTCGTACTTGTGATCTATCCTTTACATGTTTATGTGAGGCCACATTTTAATAAAAGTTACTCACGTATTATGAAACTCGCAGATTTGCCTGAAGTTGGAGAACAGCAGCTCCCGGTTGTCGAAGACTGCTTTGGGCGTAGTGGCCTTGTCGATGGGCTTCATGTACCTCGTCACCACCTGCTGCATGTCGCGCCCAAACTCTTCCTCCGTCTCTACTAACTCTCGTACCACGGCCCTGTAGAAGAAGATTAGATACATTTTAATTTCATGATTTGATCTTTTTATCATCTAGTTTTACGTAGGTTTTATTGTTAAAGACGTTTCTCGACCTCAGATTGTCCGTAATTAATTCTTTCCAAAATAATTTTTCGAGTGGGTTTCCTTTATATTTATTTTCGTTTTCAAAATGTATTTGCTTTGTTCTATATTAATAACAGTTAACAGAAATAAAACTCTCAAAATAATCCTTTTCAAATATTTTTTATCAGAAGAAATATAATTCAAAAATTATCAAAAGATTATTCAACCTCTGAGAGCCTCACACTAAGCAACTAGCGCTTTCAAGATCAATGGACACATATTTCGATTAGCAGCTTCTCTAGCGATAATGACGTCACACGGAGGGTTTAAATGATAGACATTATAATAAATTAGAGAGTGTTTTCCTAGAGCTTGAGTCAGGTAGAGAGCACGCGGCCACGCTGTGCTGCCAAGAGATGGCGACGTGGGAGTATCTATGTATATCAGTGAATGGAAAGGTAACACAGGTGTAGGAAGGTCATGATTTGCTAGATATCAAGGTAGGAAGCATATTGCTGATTGTTATTTCCTCCTTGATACTATTTTAGTAAAGGACTGTAAGGGAGTGATCTTCTGAATAAGTGACCGATACTAGTGTAAAAGACAACTGAAATTAAACAATATAAAAATCGAAGGAATAATGATACGAATTATCATAATTAAAACCAAACAAATCAAACCAGACTTTTATATCCAATAGAAATCTGGAACGTTTTGGTTACCTAGTCGAAGAATGTAAACCAGAACCGCCAATGCATTTGCCCACTTATCACCAGATCTTACAACATTACGACAAAGCGGTGAGACAGCAATCTTCATTCATTCTTATTTTCTAATACACATTGACTTACAACGTTTTCTAACATAAGTACATATTTCCAAATATGCAACATTAATGCCAAACATAGACAACCAACTAGTCACGAGTTCAACCATCTATCATTCGAAAGCAGGTCTTAAATCCTGACAAATCAACTGGACAAGTTGTTGGCAGTTTTGACTAAACACCTAATAGTGGAGTGCTGGCACCAGCTGATGCAGGCGGACATCTGGGAATAATTGGACGTAATGATGATGTATTTGGTGTTCAAGCAAATGTGCATTTCCACAATGAATGATTGTCTTACGAGCTGTTTATTGCGCACTTGAGTGCGCCCATTCTAATAGTAGCCGTGATTCATGCTAAAGCTGATGGATTTTGGAAAGATGAGCCGTTTGAGAATGACGTAGAGTTTTAGGGTGGTTTTCCAACGAACACAATGTCAATATATTGGTCAGAAATAAAGCAGAACTGAAACAAACGGCAAGTAAGTACTCTACGCAGTACCTAAGCTAGTTAAGCTTTAAGAATGATCAAAATAGGGTTAAAAATGGCAAGACTTCAATTGAACAATATGTTTATGCAGGTATTTATCTATAACGAAGGAATTTCCTTAGATACGTTATTTACTGTCAAATCTGTACTTATCCCAGTAATCTCAAAGCTTAAGATGTAGCCGTTAAATAATTTAAATGATGGCAATTTGGCTCAGTTTCGATAAGTATTTATTGTGGACATGGTTCAGGTGTGTTCAACGAACAGTTACCATTCATCAAATATTAATGATGGCGTTAACGACACCATTTGGTCGGCAGTCATCCAAAATAAATAATGTTAAGGTCAACCATCAGAACATTTGTCAATAACTGTTTTATCTTACACGATAAAAGCTTCTACGTATATAATCTGTGCTTTATTTGATTAGGTAAAATGGTGTCAATGGTATAAAGCATCATTCAAATAATAACGAAACGAAGTAAAAATTTAACATTCAACAATTTAAAAATAAAATTAATTCGATACAGGCAATAAAAGAACATTCCATAAATAAATACATTTCCAATAATTCCAAATACAAAAGGCTCGAATTTAAATTAAAAAGAAAAAGCCGAACGCTTCTTTAAGAAACAAAAGCTTGAGAACTGTCAGTTTGTTGACACAGAAAGCAATGTGGCTACAAGGAAAAAAGTAAGCTGCCAAATTATGACGTCGATGATAACTTAATACATTGTCCTGAATAACTTGGAAATTCATGTTCTCTAATTATTTTTAAACATTTATAATTTGACGACGTTTTGGACGCAAATGAAGGGGAGTTATGATGAGCAGTCGGTTTTAAGAAATGAATATTTTAATAATTTTTTCCGCGTTGATTATAATTATGTTATGTTTTGAAATTATTCGTCGTTTCTGACAGTTTATTTCATATGTTTTATAAACATCTTGTAATTTATTTGCTATAAGTTTATCTTGATATAATTCATAGTGATTGTCACTGTTCGTCGTCACATTCCGACCACCGACGTTTAAGTGTGGGAGAGCCATGCTTCGGCACGAATGGTCCGGTTCGACCAGAGTGATACCACGGCCTCACAGAAAACCGACGTGAAGCAACGCTTGCGTTGGTATCGTCGTGTGAGTGAGGTCACCGGAGGCCCAATTACCGTCCCCTTCCCCAATCTCCCCAATTCCTGAATCACCAACGATCCTCAAACTCCTAATCCCCAAAAGACCGGCAACACACTTGTAACGCCTCTGGAGTTCCAGGTATCCATGGGCGACGTCGATTGCTTACCATCAGGTGATCCGTCTGCTCGTTTACCGGCTTATGCCATAACAAAAAAAACCTTACCAAAACAATAAGCGATTTTAAGACCCTTTTTTAATTAGGAACGTAGCTGATTTGTTACAGTTTACTGAGCACACGACGTTTACAAGCGACTAACGAGACTATTTGCGAGTTAAGAGCTGTTTTTGCCAAGAAGTAAGGGAATAAAACGAACTAGAAGTACTTACACGTGGAAATGAGGAGTACATAATAATAGCATCTATCGACATGCATTCGTTTCCTCTTCATCGTTTTGTTTAAGTATTTTTTTCATATTTTACTCACTCACGACCTATAATCCCTCTAACTAACAGTAGAAATTCACAGCTTTAAATGTGGGTGAGCCATGCTTTGGCACGAATGGGCTGGCTCAACGGGAGTGATACCACGGCCTTACATTAAAAAAGCTTGTGTTGTGTTTCGTCATGCGAGTGAGGTTACAACAATCCTCAAATTCCTAATCTCCAA
Organism: Spodoptera picta; assembly: GCA_038387885.1. NCBI lineage: Eukaryota > Metazoa > Arthropoda > Insecta > Lepidoptera > Noctuidae > Spodoptera > Spodoptera picta. The sequence continues at coordinate 118,592 of JAZHFQ010000303.1, forward strand.
AAGGCCGGTATCGCAAATTGGCGACGACGATTGACATGAAAAAACCCTCGACGCAAAAAGAGAGGTGTTATATTTAATTGTGTCACATTCTAATTAGCATAGAAAAACAAATTTATAATTATACTTTGTGATAACTCATTTTTCTTACAACAAACAACATCTACAATTGGATGTTTATAAAAATACACGCGGATTTACTTGAAATTAAGAATCCTTCCAATAAATCTCTCATCAGTTTAGTGAGATAGAGAGAATTATTGCGTACCATTTCAGTTTTGTTTTTATAGTTATAAATATTTGCTCTTTTGCTCAAGTCCAAGGTTTTAGGAAGTGTGCAGTGTTATAAACTCAACCTTCTATTGTCATGACATTTACCTTGGTAGATACATGAAAGTATTTTGAGAGAGGTGTTGATGCATGATATTTTATTAGGACGAATATTTTTGTGGTACATGACCACCTCATATTATTTATGAATGATGCCAAGTCATGCAACGAATAACGATTGCAACTAAGTTTTGTATCGGATCTACTTGACTGTTTTCTTATACGGAAGTTCGATATTTGTTCGAAACTCAAAGTTTAATGACATTATTAATATTTTACAATAAACATAGGTATTTAGTTCCGGACAGTTCTAGTCGTCGTCGTAAAGAAAATAGGTAAGCACTTTGGTCAAAACTGCAGTTAATGTCGGAATCGTAAGTTTGAGAATTATTATAAAAAAAGACTTTGACGTCGACGACATGATAGCGACAAAGACAATCATAAAACGTTAAAACAACACACTTCAAAGATGTTCGGACACTTGCCATAGTAATCGCCAGATGTGTATCTCCTTTCAAAGTTTCAAACAATTTGATATCCTACCATCGCTTTATGAACACAATGTAATTATGAAGCTTACAACTTGCGTCAATTGAGATCGCATATTTATGAATGTTGACGACTGAAACATTCTTGCCAGTATGAATTTGTGGATGTAAGAACACATAAAACGAAAACTTTATGGCACCTCCAAAGGGGGCTATTTTATGGCATACCAGCAGACGGATCACCTGATGGTAAGCAATCGGCGTCGCCCATAGACACCTGAAACACCGGAGGCGTTACAAGTGCGTTAACGGTCTATTGGGGATTAGGAGTTTGAAGATCTTTGGGGATTCAGGGACTGGGGAAGAGGTAATTGGGCATCCGGTAACCTCACTTCATTCACTCACACGACGAACACAACGCAGTCGGATTACCGTGTCTTAAATCACCAGATGACGTATATGTTGGGATGTTTTTTGTGCAATCACGGCAGCTGCGTCATATTAAACGTCCAACGGTGTGACACTAGCTCATTCGCTATTGGATGAATAACAAGAGATGCACATTAACACCAGCTGGTCGGCAAAAATATGGTAGGCCCAATTCTACTGTTCATATACAGACAGATTCAGTATATAGACTTCATTATTAGCTTAGAATAATTAGATGGCAACCATGATTTAAACGGTATTGTGCGTTATCTTACTGTCTTCTCGCGGCCAGAGCAGTTTGGTCCCTCTCAGCAGTCTGCTTCTCCTTGAGCACGTCGGCGGGCACGTACCCTTGCCGCGTGCGCAGCTCGCCCTCCTGCACGTCCTCTATCACGCGGACTAGCCATCTGGAAACAGGGGAAGATGTTTTGAGTACTTTAGACTTAAGAACATGGGTAATAATAAGGTCAAGTTCTCACCGGCAACAGCACAAGAGAGTGACATGATATACCGAGGATGTATTGAGTACTTTAAAGTATAATCATAAAATAGGCTTTTCATTGACAATTTTTGGAAGTGTGAGCGATACGACTTTGTATCAGTCCACAGCATTTTTTATTCGATGCTAATCTAAAAAGTATAAGGACTGTGGCTAATACCAACTTCTAAACAATTTGTTACTTAATGAAGTACGAACTTTGTAGAAGGTAAAAGAGAACCAAGACACAAACGAAATCAAGGACTACCTGGACAAAAGAATCACTGATTTAGAAATAAATAGTATATCGCGAAGCTTGCGACGAGGTAGGTATGTAGATCGTTTTGTAGTTTTTTTTATATCATAAGCCGATAAACGAGCCGACGGATCATCTGATGGTAAGCAATCGGCGTCGCGCATGGACACCTGGAACACCAGAGGCGTTACAAGTGCGTTACCGGCCTTTTGGGGATTAGGAGTTTGAGGATTGATCGTTGGGGATTCAGGAATTGGGAAAATTAGGGAAGGGGAGGGTAATTGGGCCTATTAGTTACTGGAGAGTTACTGTGATTAGCGAACAAAAGTCTTGTACAATACTTATTAAGCACTTAGGTGTCCTTGTTTTGAAAAACAATAATTTTATTAGCAAAGCAGCTGGATTATTAGAATAAAATTAGATACCATAGCAATATTCCACCTAGTATGGGTTTCATATTTATTATACTATATAATTTTAACGGTAGCACGGTTTCAAAATAATATTTCCTACGCAGTCGTAGAGCGTCACCTGGACTGGAGCGCGGCAACTGCCATTTAGACAATGAGTCGCAACTGCCATTTAGACAATGAGTCACTGATTTGAATTTAGATCTAAATATTATTGTTGTGCCTTTATTTCTTATGATTGTCAGAAAAATCAGAACAGGTTTAAGCAAACACCAGATTTGATGAAATACATATATATAACGCCCAAAATCGTAAGTCTTACCAGAATTTAATCCCCATTTTAATATAAATTTTCACCAATAAACGTAAAGTCGGTTAACCTAAAAAAGGCAAGTATCATCAGAAATATCGCTGAGCTACCCAAAAAGGCCACCGCTCCGCGGTGCATGTTGTTCACAGTGACCTCCCCTACAATGAATACATACTCTTCCTTCTTACACAAAAAAAATCTCTTACACTGAATATGCGTCTTATTTCTTCAGTCGATTCAATAGTTTTTAAACTTCAGATTTTCAACTGTTGTTATCGGCGTTGCATAAACAAAGGACTTCATGAGACCTCGCGTAATAATACCATGTTCCCAAGGCGTTGGATTGGCGGATTGTCATGTATTCATCGTAGGGGTGGTCATTTTGTACAGAATTGTATAAATTAGGATATTTTTGAAATCATTAATATAATAAATAAATTAATAATCAAATTATTAATTAATAATCAATTTATTAATTTATATTCGAGATTTTTATAAGTAATTTAACATTTTTGGGTAGCTAAATAATCAAGAAAAATTTTCTAATAGTTAGTATGCTTGGTGTCCGAATTGATGACTCAAACCAAAATTTGATAAGAGTTTACTTGCTATTTTTCAACGAATGATATTTCTGCCAGTATACTACGTATTGTATGGTTATTGATATATTGACAACCGATAACAACTAAAGCAACTTGAATCAAACCAGTAGCTTTTTATTTATTGATGTTTTTGTAGTTCGAGATTTTTTGACCAAAACCAAAATGTTGAATATCTCAGAAACCAGCCACTTTCGGACCAGAGACCTCAGGGCTAATTTTGTAGAAAATTGGTTGTATTATGACCTCCCGAGAGGAATACGTCGAGTTACACGTCACCCTGTATATTTTTGGCAAAAGAACTTATGCTATCAAAGTATTTTCTGGTGGTCATAATATTAAACCCACTGTTTATTCAGACAACTCGTTCTGGGCAGGTTAATTTACTTTATGTAGCGATCCGTACTTAACTTTCTTCGCCTAACTCTTCACAAAAAAAGCATGATTTTATTTTATCTAGTAAACGGAAAATTACTAATTAAACTTCGCGGAAGCTGTCAATCAAATCAGATGACGTCACGCGATCGTTGACCTAGGTCGTTAACCGAGTCTAGTCTAGATCTAGCTTTGTCTAGAATCTGGATGTTTATAGCCTAAATAGTTGGTGTACCGTAACACAGTGTTACTAGCTGTCTAGCAGTTTGAGTGACACCGACAGCACGGGTCAAAGGACGTTTAAAAAACGAAGACGATTCTTCTTAATGTACCTATTTCTCGGCAAGTTAAAAGTTTAACCCAGAAATGAAGACCAGTTTTTACGACACATTTGCCATCACGACTTTATTACCTCTCTAAAACAATAATTCGTAACATTTTCTTACCTTCGTGCTCTTTTATTCTCATGATAAAACGCGAATATTTTAAAGCATCACTTTGTTACATCGAAGTAGGTAACCTTATTCGCTAACCTAACACTAATACATGAATATGTCATCCGGATCATATCTACAGAATCTGTGCCTCATTTGTTTGAATTTTTAAAAAGTTAATTCGTATGATTTATTGTCTATTTCTCGGACTGACTGGTTGGAAAATTTCAAATCGAGTTTCATTTTTTTTAAAGGAAACTTTTTTCTGCTGTTTTTTCAAACGTGAAAGCTTTTTGCGTAGGCGTAAAATATTGAACGGAAACAGATGAATCTAGCATACAGATTCTTATTTCAAGATGAATCTATGCACCCACTGACATTAATCTTTAAAAGACTCGTAAGGGAGCACTACCTTTCCTCATCTTGTTCAAATTAGTGTCATATATATATATATATAGGTATGTATAATATGTTTATTTGTAATATACTCCAATATGTGTATTATTTGATGTGTATCTATCATATGTATGTATAGGTTTATGTATTTTATTGTGATCTATTTATTTAATACATTTCATGTCATGTTACGCACAGTGTCTCTGTTTTTACCGTTTTTCCTGTCGAAGGACTGCAGGAAGAGATTCCTTCGGGAATATGTAGTACCTATGTACCTCCAAAATATTTATATATGTGTTCTCCTGTGTACTGTCTGTGTGTTGTGCATAAATAGATAAATAAATAAATAATTTTGCGATTTCATTGTTTTTTTAATATAACCTGCAAGTGAAGCGAGGAGTATAAGATTATATTTGTAGGGATTGTTAAACTTATTTTTTTTCAGACTAAAGTCATAAAAACTGTTTTGAACTAATAATTTTCTTAATTTATTTAAACAATAAAACTAAGTTGTTTTAAACGGAGCGTCATTAAATTGTATCCACAATGTTTATGTTCATTAAATACGTGTAAAAAACTTGGTTGTGACTGCTTACTGGGATGACATTTACGCCGACCGTAAATAAAGTATTAAAAAGATCGTAATTGTGATGTTTCAAATTGTAAAAAGTCATTAACGTTTTAAATTAATACAATTGTATTTACCTATCGATTTCCGTAGAAGTGTTTCGAAACTTAGTAAATAACGTTCAATTTATTAAAAAAAAACATGTAGTATGTTCGATTTTTGAAATGAAGCAGTCTAGCAACATGTTCGAAATTCAAAAGTTTGGCCTTAAATTAAAAACAGCTAGGTGCTAAAGATGGAGTAGTTTATATAAAACAAATGAATAAAACAGTACTAATCTGTTACATTTTGAATTATTTCTGATATTTACCTATCAATTTATCTTGGAGGTGGAATATCGCCAAGTCTCAATGTATATCATAATTTTTGTATGAACGTTTCTATGTACTTTAGTAGGTCGTTCATGTTTTGTAGAATACATTTGGACTAAATTATTTGTAATTTTATGAAAATGTTAGCAATAATAGAGTAATAGCTGTTAATATTTCATTTAACCCATTTACTTTGAAGAATAAGCCGAGGTGGGCACAAAGAGGTTGCCAAAGATTTATGTAAACCACAATGAATAATTAGGGAGACATCTATAATTTATATCTTTCTTATTTTTTGTAATTTTTTTAAAATACCAGGTACTTCGTTGATCTAAACTAAAGGGCAGTAACATTTGCTTAAATAAATATCTATTTTTTATATATACAATACATATAGGTATAATTAAACTGTAGAAGTGTAAATTCTGTATTATCTTTTTTTTTGAGTGTCAGACTCTTACTGACTAAAAACCACCCCGTTCCTCTGGGCTCGCTGCCATTGCAGCGGTAAGTCCCCTCTTTGAGGAGTGGCTTGAGAGACGCTACGGCGTCCTCACCTACCGCCTGACGCAGGTTCTCACCGGACATGGAAGTTTCGGGAGGTACCTGTGTCTGATGGGGCGGGAGGAAACGCCCGGGTGTCATCACTGCGAGGACCGCCCTGAGGACACGGTGGAACACACAGTGGGAGAATGCCCTGCGTGGGCTGAGCACCGCCGTGCCCTCAGGGAAGTGATCGGCGATGGCGACCTCTCGCGTCCGGGCCTAGTGCAGGCCATGATGCGGAGCGAGAGGGATTGGGATGCCGTGTCCTCCTTTTGCGAAGCAGTCATGCTAGCTAAGGAGGAGGCGGGACGCGTGAGGCAGCGAAGCGCTGCCTCCTCGCAACCCAGCCATCGCGAAGGACACACCGGGCGTCGGGGATCGCGGGACGATCTCCGGCCACCGTAAGCGCGGGCCTGCGGACGGCGAGCATGGGTGGCTCCCCGTCCGACCAGAAACAGACCCGAGCGTACGGCGCGTCGCGTTCCGCACGCGCCTCAAAGAGCCATCAGACCACCACAGATGGGGCCCAATACGGCCGATGCCGATTCGGAGTCGCGGAGAACCTAACGGGTAACCGGGGCTCCGGCTCGACGTGCAGGAGAAGGAACGGGGTGGTTTTTAGTCAGTAAGAGTCTGACACTCCCTTCCGCCTCACCCAGGCGGGAGCAGTCATTCGATGATTTTCCCCCCTTAAAAAAAAAAAAAAAAAAAACCCCTGCACTTCGAGCCGGAGCCCCGGCAACCCGTTATGTCTTCCGCGGCTCCGTAAAATTCTGTATTACCTGCTAGACAGACACCGAACCCATAAAACTTTTTGTCTGTATATCTGTCTGTATGTTCACGAATCACGCAAAAACTACCAGTCTGATTACGATGAAACTTGGCATGACTATAGATAAGTACTTTAATATCCTGTGCACAATACTGGGTACTTTTTATCCCGAAAAAATACATACATGAACAAAGAAACATAATTGTGCGGCTCAATCCCTAGACACAGTTACTGTAACCAAAGCTCAAATATAAGTTTGTCAAAAGTTAGGTTGGCCGCAGTGGACTTTACGCTGTAACTGTAAGGCCGATGGTTGTAATTAGCTTGAACAGATAGTAAAAATGTAAAAATATGTAAGTTTGTGTGTACCTATATTTGTTACTCAGTAACATCAAACGGCTGAAGGGACCGGGATGAAATTCGGAACAGAGGTAGATTATAGTCTGTAGTAACACATAGGGATAGGCTTTTTACCCCTGGGAACATGGGCGAAGCCGCTAGCAGAAGCTAGCTATAAATAAAGCTTGTAAGTTGTAATGAAATATCACTAATACTAAGAATAAGAAGAAATTTATTTTGTAGCCTTTCACCAGGGTTTCTGTGTCAAAAATAAAAATAAGCATTTAAAAATTATAAGTTTCTTATACAGATTAAACAGCATGACTGCCTCGTTGGCCAAGTGGTCGCAAGTGCGACTGCTGGGCAAGGGGCCTCAGGTTCGATTCCCGGGTCGGGCAAAGTATTACTGGGTTTTTTATAAATTCTCAGTAGCAGCACGGAGTCTGGAATTGTGCCCGGTATATGGCAATATGCTCACCCTCTATTACACGGGACTCATAACATAAATAGTGAAAAGTGGGTGTTACATTGTACAGTGACTTAATGTACACCTCTGCCTACCCCTTCGGGGATAAAAGCCGTGATGTTACGTTATGTTATTAAACATTAATAGATCATAATTATTGGTAGACTGCCTCGTTGGCCGAGTGGTCGCAAGAGCGACTGCTGGGCAGGGGCCTCGGGTTCGATTCCCGGGTCGGGTAAAGTTTTAGGTACTGGGTTTTTTTATAAATTCTCAGTAGTAGCACGGAGTCCGCAATTGTGCCCAGGATATGTGCAATAGGCTCACCCTCTATTACATCGGACTCATAACATAAATAGTGAAAAGTGGGTGTTATATTATACAGTGACTTAATATTACACCTCTGCCTAACCCTTCGGTGATAAAAGCCGTGATGTTATGTTATGTTAATAAACAGCAATAGATCATAATTATTAGTAGAAATGTAGGTTATGGAGATTGGTCGTAAAATCCTTGATTGCACACGATTCATTGACCTATACCCAGTGACGTCACAGGCCACAAGGTTCCACCGCCGGACGCAATGTTGCACACCATTGCTCAACTCTGCGCAGTCGGGTAACGTGTACCGTCAGTATTTCAGGCGCAATGACGTAATGCGCATAATGATAGGTGCAGCACTCCTGATCCAAATACTATGACAGATGAGATTTGAAATCAACGAGATCACATTTGATATTCCCGGTCGTGATTTGTTGAATTTTAATTAGAAATCTGCTTAAGCTTTGAATAGAGTACCTACTACTCGTACTAGCGTAGAAATTCATGTTATACATATTTTAAAATGAATATTGGTGAATATTATGAACGAGCTTAAAAGTATTACTTACTATAAGTAAAGCATTACTAGGTTTTAAAAAAAAATCTCGGTAGTGGCACGGAGTCTGGAATTGTGCCCGGTATATGGCAATAGGCTCATCCGCTATTACATGGGACTCATAACATAAATAATGAAAAGTGGGTGTTACTTCTGTGTGCACCTCTGCGTGATGTTATGCACGTATGGACGAGCTTATTTTTAAATGACTAACAGAAAGAAAACCACTGTCTAGGAGAGGGGTGGCCAACTTATCAGCCATAAGAACTACTCTTTAGTAACGAAACCCTGTGCAGTCTACCACTTACATACTTCTTGAAATCTTAAATGAAACAGCATAGCTTTTAGTAGATAATCATAAATAATTTTTAAAAATTACACAAGATGGTGCTGTAGTAGTTAGTTGGTAATTATGTTGCACAGTGTGATGTTTATTTATAGTTTTTTTGCCTTTCCACGATCGACGGGACTTATGGTAGCGATCGACCTGTTGACCACCCCTGGTCTAGGACTACAGTGAGGTAGAGTATAATGCCCTCTGGCTGAGTGGAGTGACGATATCTGACTGACGACCGGCAAGTGGCGTGCTTTTGAGGGAGTCATGTCAAGCAATGGACGGATACGGGCTGTCGATGAATGAGTAACTCCCACTTTACCTTTATTTAGAAAATACAGTAGGTCTGTAATAATTTGGGTAGCTATAAGTGCTGTCCTGGAAAAACTTCAAATCTTTTATCTCTGGACCACAAAGAGAGAAACGATTGAGGTAATGTTACTGCTCACCCACTCAGCGTTAATGTGGGACGCAAAGACTGAGAAACTGGAAAACAAATTTTTTATGTGTTAAAAGTTGGAATGTGGTCTAGGGAGACTAGTACATACAGGAGATAAGAGTGATCTTTTATGAATCAGAATATTCTTAAAAAGTTAAAACAGTTTTTAATATGTTTTTATACAACTGGGTTAATAATTTATTTGAATGGAATAGCTGTACTTTATATTGTATGTGATCTTGTATATTTTACACGCACCCACGACACAAAAGAAAATCCTAAGGTGGAGCAACGTTCTTCATAAAAAAAAGATATTTTGTTGGTGATCTTGGGTTTGGTGAGTTTTGAGTTTAACTGAGGTTTTCGGTTGTTTTATTCAACCAAAAGCAAAAAATCACTAGATGAATTACAAGAAACCGTTGAAAAATAGGTTAGAAGTAATTTATCTGGGCTGGTACCTACTTATTTGTGATAAGCAATAGCCCAGAAACATAATACTTAAGTAATAAAAGAATATTAGTATCATTTGATATCAAAATAATCTTAATATCCATCATAAATATTCATTATATAATACGTTAAAAAGGTTAATAAATAACGATAAAATATTTTTACTACAATATTCATTGACTGGAAAACAGTCGATAAATTTGATTACATATCTAACATCCGATATGGTCTAGTGGCTAGGATACCTGGCTCTCACCCAGGAGGCTCGGGTTCGATTCCCGGTATCGGAATATTCTTTTTGCTGGTTTTTACAGTGTCTACGAACTCACCTACTTTTGCTTTGCCAAAATTAGTTTTAATTACACTGTTACTGGGTCGAGTTTAGCTTTTTTTATAGCATATTTATTTTTAACGCGTCTCGTTTGACAGTTGACACTGATAACTTCAGTTCGTTTAATGGAACGATTTTTCATGACACGTGTTTCGTGAATTTAAATATTTGCAAAGATTTAGTTATTTTAGTAATTAACTGTTTTAATTGAGTTGTTGGAAACCATGGTAAATTAATTTCATTGACTTGACGGTCTTTAGCAGCTTTTAGTTTACCTAATACATAGAGGTATACATATTTCGTAAAAGTTTCTTTTATAATCCTTTTTTTAACACTACCTGCAACCTTCAAAATACGCTAGGGAAATCAGACAAAGTTTCTTCAAAACTTAAATACACACATATTTTTTTTATTCACCACCAGGCATGGACCGCCGAATATGAACACACAAAATTACATTGAAAAACAAAAATAAAAAAAAACAATGAAGGCAAAAAAACAATAAACAAGCAAAATAAAAAAGTAACAGAGTGGGAGCATGTCCACGACGAAAGGGCTCGCCAACTCAGTGTGAGCTGTGCACGAGTAAGTACCCGACACTGGTTTTCAGTTGGCACCCCTGCAGTGATGCACGGGCGGCCGCAATGAAAAATAATTTAAAGGAAAATAACACGATTACATAAGACACATTTAAAAAAAAATTCGAAGTATCCTACTATGTGGGTAAGCTGAAATCCAGTAAGTTTATAATTCTAAAACTAATCGCCAAAATATTAACAAAAATAATTCAACAAAAGCTTCCAACAAAAATTATTATGTCCGCCATTAAAAATAAGATATTAAAGCGAAGTAAAACAAAAGCGTCCATACATTACACGAGGAGTTTTGAAATCGTGTGGTGTTCACTACACTTACCCTACTTCTCATAATCCCTGTATAAATTATTAGCGCAAATTATTTACTCTGAGGAATGAAGATAAAAGATAAAATATTACTGTACGCTTCTTTATTGGTTGATAATCAGTATTTTTCATGTTTTCCAGTGGGTGGCTCTTTGTAGTCAACATATTGTTTGTTATTTCAGTGGATGTAACAGTTTTAGGAAAAAACTTAAGGATTATAATAATCGACTTAGGAATAGGGTGGAATCGTGACTAAAAAACCACTAACACATGCACTGTTAACGCGTTCAATATTGATCAACGCTAGAAGTGGATATGCCAGTTCGACAGGTAAAACTTGGATTATCGACTTCAATAAAAAAGGAGGTCTCAATTCATCAGGATATTTTTTGTAATGATTTCAAATTGTTCAGAAACACGAAGCACATTGTGACAATAGAGTCGGCAATATTAATTGTATCCACTGAGAATAAAGTATGCAAAGCAATGTGTCTTCCCTGTCAACAGAATACAATTCGAATTTATTTGATAGAAGCATAAACAAGAAGGAATTTAATTTTCCTCAAACATGCTAGCATATGAAGCTAGTTCTATTTGTTAATACGTTTAATAGATTGTGAACTTTACCATTTTGTGATAAGGAAGAAAATGTTTTGGAGAAAGTTGACAATTTGATGGCTGGTGTTTGAACATAATAAAATTTGTTCGTGCAGTTGTAAATTGGCAAGAATCCGGAAATGTCGTGGCTGGGTGTCTGTCTGTCTGTCTGTCTGTCTGTCTGTCGGTGTCTGCTGGACAAGCAGACGTCTGTTTCAACTTGTTCTCATGACAACTTATACCGTCCAATAAATATTCCTTTATTTCATACTACTGAAGTGCCCATCCGTTCGTGACATTTACGCCAATCATAATATTTTGCCCCATTTCTGATTTTCAGAATGAAAAATAATGTTTACACCAAGTACCCAGTACATACTGGTTCAAAATATTTTTCTTGTAATAAAATTTTGATCCGAGATCGAGCTTATGAATCGAGATTCAGGTTAAAGAGTGAAACAACACATTTTTATAGTTGTTTGCTTAAAGATGCAAAACAAAGAAAGAGAAAATAAACCTAAAATTCCCCAGAAGTGCCTATTCCAATCTTTTCGCATAGTTTAAGCCGACCTGAACCAGTAAACCAGAACAATCAATGCATAAAATATAGTGGGTTGAAATACCATAACACAATATTACTCGTCCGACGAACTCACCGAAGAAGATCAACAGGCACGCGGAACTTTGTCACAATCTCCCAAAAAGACACAAAAACGGAACTAAGTTTAACATCTTTAAGAAAACACATCAAATGTTGGACATAGTAATTAAATGTTCGCAATCAACGGGAACTGTTTACGAAACACCATTTCGTTATAAATAAATTAGTTTTCGTCCTAGATTCATCATCTCATTCGGGTTCATGGCACAGGGTTAGAATAATAACCTCCAACCATGTACCCACGTAATCGTCATCAAAAGAAACGTGCAATAAATCATTTCCAACGATAATTTATAATAAACGGAGACGGAAGGCGTGTGCTAGTATGCTAGTTTCTGGGTCATGTTGATCAAAAACTGATTTACTAGATTCACTTGCATTTATTGGTTTCATGTTTGTTGCTGTTATAGATTCTCGTTTTAAAGTTTCATTGGGTTTATTATCTGCTGGTCTATATATCTAAAGAATCTAAATTCCGAAACTTCCGATGGAGTTCTACAAATTTTGGATTCCTACTTTTGAAACCGAAAAAGGTAGATAAGCAGGCAGTAACTTGTGCAGTTATTGTCTGCTACCTGCCTGCTTTTAGTAGTTAAACGCTATCTTTAAAATTTACGCGTAGCTGAACCCTTTAACGAGTAAAACTGAACCATCAAAATAACAGCATTTCTTATTTTAATACACCTGAATTTCAGTTCATTTTCATTTCATTTATTCACGCCCATGGATAGTACGGTATACAAAAAAAGTAGCATCATACGCCTACGGATACTGTAGTATCCAAAGCGACGATTTGTGTTTTACTCCATCTAGTTGAAAAGATATCTATCTGTCAAAACTCACCAAACAATACCGTCTACATACTACAGCTGTATATCTATACAGCTGATGAAATAGTTCGTCTGTACATCTTTTTTTTTGTATTTTTTCTTTATCCTAGCCATTACGGTTCTACGCTGAAGTTGCGACGTCGCCGTGGCCGGACGTTAGAGTGGTTAAACCATTTACATTGTATCTAATATCTTAATTCTTGTTATCTTCTTCTAATTTCCTAGCTGTCTCAGTCAGGTGTACATTTAGGAGCACTAAACATATTTGGCTACAAGTTTCGTGCAGTAGGCGGCTGGCCTGCTGCCCTACATTACAACTTGTTTGTTGTTTCCATTCTATTTTATAGCACCTACTTCGATTGTGTCTCAACACACGACTTATAACCTGTTGCATTATGTACCTACCTTTTAATTTTTAATCCAAATAAAAATATGGCAATCGATCTAAAATGTTTGTAAATGAAAGCTAGGCTTATTTACCAGTTCTTTTATTCGTTACGATTTGCCGATGTAATAGATACAAATATGCCTATTCATTTATTAAACACGTGTTAAATAACGTAAGACTCCTTATACCTGTGTGACTAGCGCCTAGACTTAAAAGATGAGATGAATGAATTAACAATATTCAACAAATTAGGTAAGTACTCAATAGTCAACCCGTAAACAACATAGCAGGTGTCTTGTATGGCATAGTTCAAATTGCAGACAATTAACATGGAAAATCCTTTATACAACTCTTTTCTCTTTTCATAACTCTTAAAATCAGTATGTAGGTTATAAGAAAACTCTATCAAAGAAAACTAGGGACGTTTACCAAACAGGCAATGAAACACATCCTAGTTGAATGTAGGTATACGTGTGACCTGTACGTCATTAGAGCTACTAGATCTGGGTTTAACTAAACTAATATAAAAGTTAACGACGCCATTATTCTAACGCGCTCTTTCAAAATCACATAAAATGTTACGTCGGGTTTGTAGGAAGCGGGTGCTTTGTTCTGCAAAGCTTACCTACTTTAGTTCATAATATTTGCATATGAAGAATTGAAATATACTTTTTAATTTTTAAAGAATGTGAGTTTTAACATACCTATTGTAAGGTTAGATTACTTGTTACTAGTAGGTATGAATGAAATTCACAAATGAATCAGTATCTTGTATATTAAAAGACAACTTTCGTAACATTTTAAAACATTAAGGAAAGGCATAGCAACGATCAAAACGAGAAAATAAATATTAGAAAGAAAAGTCAAAACATCAGGAAATCACGAATGCATTTAACAGCGAGTTATAAACAAAAGAAATAGGGCGAGAGAACACGCGGTGGACGCTGGTACTGCCAATTATAAACATGACATTCAAGATGTTGGAGCACACAAAATTTAAATTAGGCCTTCTCCAGCGATCCCAAATTAGCCACATAGGTGGACGGTAACTGGGCCAGACAATAAGAGAATAGTGAAACTATATTACAGGACGGTTTGTCGGCGAGTGAGAGCAAGCCATCTTAATAACGCTAATAATGTACCGTAGATTATTTTAAGAGCAGCGACCAAGCCAATTTTTAAAACCACTTCATGTCGACCCCTACCTTCTCCTTTGAAGTTTTACAACAATGAAGTGTCCGAAGAGGTTTCCAACAAGTTGGCAGGTCGCCTGAAACTGGCGGAGCTCACGTATCCGCGAAATGATTATGTAGTTGCGAAGTTTTCTCTCCGCACAGAGGCCGTTGACCAGCCGTAAAGTAATGAGATTATTTATGCAATATAAAAATGCATTTCGTAAATTTGTTTAAAGATTTACGTGCTCGAGTTATTTATGATCCATTAGTTTGTAAACGAGGTCTGTCTATTGTTATAATCGTTGTTTTGATGGACGAATACTTCTCTATGATGGTGGTAGTTGGGTCTTTTTTTTTTTTTTTTTTTTAAGGGGGGAAAATCATCGAATGACTGCCCCCGCCTGGGTGAGGCGGGAGGGAGTGTCAGACTCTTACTGACTAAAAACCAAGTAAGAGGTTATTCACACGATTTTTTCAATTTGTTTAATGGCTTCATTTCATATTTACATTACGAGGAGATTCACCATGAACTTCACGGTATACCGTAAACACTTTTAGAAAGTGTTGAGCTAGTTAATACCAGTTAATAACAGTTGTAGATATGTCTACCAATGCCATCTCATTTAGTAAAATTTTAAAACTAACAAAATGTAATCGCTTATGCATAGAATCAACAAAATAATATTTCGACGGGATACTTAGGCCTTGCATAAATCATGCTACAGTTCCCAGAAACCTTAACGGCCGCGAATGGTATCGCATTGAACAGAATTGTGCAAATGTTCTGAAGTGGGAAGCTAAAGGTGGCAGCGAGCCAAGTCATCACAGTAATGTAGACATTGCTATAAAAGTATGAGAAGTGGATACAAATAAAGATGCCTTATTTAACTCTGGAGCGTGTTGACTTAAATGTGTACTAAGTGAAGTGCTGTAATAATATAACAAAGCTGTTATTAGTTTAGCTAATACACTGTGTAATCTGTTTATTATTAGTTATGAAACTGTTTTACAAAGGTCTAGTAGGTATTTTAGTTTTTATTTGAAGTTATATAACTTTAAAGATTTCTATTCCCGTGATTTTGTTGTATGTGGCATTTAAAAGATATATAGACTTCATTTGATTCTACAAACACGTGGGAAACTCATTGCCCATAGGTGAATCACAGCACTACTGTGCCCATCGCGGCATTGTACAATGAAAACATTGCTTTTGAAAAGAAAATACAATGTATCAGTAATCTTCATGACATGTGTGTAATAAATTCGATTAAATTTTCATAAGCGTACGACATTAGTCACTATCAATGACACATGTTGAGTGCATGTGCAAGGGCTCGCCAACGCACCTGGCGGTGCTTTCACGATCTGGCGCCGTCCGCTAGACTATATCAAATTCCTGGTGTTTAATTTTAAACGTAAAAGTTAATCGATGAGTAGTATATGGGTAATCTTTATCAGATAACTTATTGATATTTAGATCAGTTAGCGGATAACTGAAAAATCCACAACACAACACAGATGTCAATGAAATGAATAAGTCAGGCACTAATGTTAACCGAAAAACTAAGCCAGGTTGCCCAACTATAGGGATGGAACCTGAAAACAATTATGGAGTAAACATCTTTAACATTCAAATTCACAAATTCTGTTTTTGGTGTAAAAATCAGGTCTCTAGATGCTCATATGCATATGTACGTGTGTACATCAATCCAGGTAGTACCCATTGATACCGGTCAACCATTCGGTTACGCTCGGGGCGACCGGCCGTCTGGTTTCCATCAGGCCACATTACATTCGGCTATACGGAACATACGTCTTGAATCTTTATGTTGGTACTTTAATGTTCCAAGAGACTGTACGTACTCATCATAAAAACGCTGTTCATATCGGTGGAGTTACATTTACTGAAGTTAAGACTCGATACCGAGAACGAAACGAGGAAAATGTTTTAAAGTAAGCACCTAATGTTTTAATCTCTAGTAAATGGAAATTTTCAATTTGGTTTTCCTCTAACATTGACGTAGTTAACATACCAACGACCAAAAAAAAGTTTCACTCAAGTATGTGGGATTGATAGAAACAAATAAATCATTGGATCTTCAACCAAACATATCAAGCGCAGGAAGGAATAGACAGGGGAAATATACACAGGAAAATTACTTTGTCTCATGTGTTCTGTACTGAAAGGTCAAAGTTTAAGACTTATAAGTCAGACTTATTATGATGGATATAGAAGTCTAGAATTAATAACTGAAAGGTAGTCACGAAACAGTTAGCTACACTACAAGCATATATTTTTGGAAACGTAATCCACTTCTGATTTGAAAATATACAGGCGACAAGCACATTAATTATTATATTTTAATAATCAGCTAGACTTGTCGACTATCAAATAAATAAGATCAAAGCTCGAATCTTAATTTAATATTCGAAAGTATTAGTTATTGGGGACGAACTATTAAAAACTGCATCGGGCATGTTCGGTCACGCTCGGATCTTGACCGACATCTCGGAGTGGTTACTTGTGTACTCATATTTTTATGTCAAGCTGCTGGGAGAGGAAGCCATTACTAGCCTGTCAATGGCGGCTAGACTAGCTTTGCTATGTGTACACGAGGGCTGTTTGTCTGTATTTCTTGCTTAACTTTGTTGTTATCTACATACTTTACCAAAAAGTGAGTATTATTTTTACAAAATGGCCAACAATTCCTTTTAAAGGACTCTGTCTTTTTTGGTCGTTACTTAGTAGAACCACTTGAATAAATTCACAGCCTCGCAGGGGTTTGTAAAGACTCGCATTAGAAGATACCTACAAGGATTATTAATAAAAAAAAAAACATTTACTTTAATAATTTACTGTTACTTACTAATTTAGTTTAGCATTTAACAAAATTCTGAGGTGACACCGCGTGTCACCGCTAGGCAACAGTATTCGCAAATCACGCGATATTTCGTAACTCTACGTAATGAGGTCGCCTAGCTTTTAACCGCACACTAATACATCATTGTTATGTAACAGACACATTATGTACTTAGTTATATACTGAGACGAGACAACACATGAACACACGCCCAGATGTTAACACGGTCACGACAACTTGTTGCTATATTGTTCTTTCTGACAACTCCATCCACAGGAACATTCATGGTGACCATTTTTTATGGGGGGAAATCATCGAATGACTTCTCGCACCTGGGTGAGGCGCGAGGGAGTGACAGACTCTTGCTGACTAAAAACCACCCCATTCCTACTTCTGCACTTCGAGCCTAAGCCCCGGTAACCTTATACCTCTACGTTCTCCGCGGCTCCGTATCGGCATCAGCCTTATTGGGCCCCATCCGTGGTGGTCTGATGGCTCTTTGATACCTAGGTTAGATTGTAACGTTGAAAATAAGTGTGGAGTTAAAAGGACATTAATACTTAGTGTCGATTTGATACCATTCTAAGCTTTCTAATCATAAATAAAGCAAAAAAATGTGACAATGGCGAATTACGGAGGACGATAGCCTAAAGTGCCGAAACATAAATAAAACTATACTTGTTTGCTATGTTTTTATAATAACTACCGTGAGACATACTAAATTAAATAAAATCGTGGGTTACTCAAGTGAATATACTGAAAAAAGCTCTACTAGTTTCGAACCACAGAGGGGTTCTTCCTCATGAGCAGCGTGCGCGGTCGCGGCGACGTCGCGCAGCTCAGTGAGCTTACATAAAACTATATTGAATTTAAGTATTGCCAAATTGCTTATCGCGAAGATTTCTTCCTTAATTGTATTTGTGCAAACATTTCCGTTGTGGTCCTTTTATACCTATTTACTATGTATCATACATTATAAGCTCTTTCTTCTGCGCTTCTTATTCTAATTCCTCTTACCTTCCTTCGTCATCAGTCTTGGAGGTGACAGTTTTTTTCCTGGGGTGGTTCTTCTTGGGTCGTACAGCCAGCTTGTGCTTGGCAGCGGAGGCGTCCAATAGTTCGGCCTTGATGTCCAGCTCAGGGTCGAGCCGGGATTTCCTGGACGGGTAGGGACCATGTTATTGGATGAAATGGTTGTTAGTCTCCATTCATGAGGGGACACGAGTTTAAAGAAGATTGTATTGGGATCGATTTGTAGTATTTGTAGTCTGTTCTTCTTCTGTTTAAAGAGTCTTGTTGGAGTTTGAGTTGGGAATTTATTTATGTGCATTTGATTGTTTATGGGCATGGCTGAGTATAACCTGTTGAAAGGTAGGTACATCTACATATTGTGTAATTGTAGTATAGCTTATGATGGGTACCTACCTACTTAGGTAACTATACTTATTCCTAACAAAGTTATTGATTAGCCCTTGATGGTAAATGGTCTATCTATATTATAGAGGTAGATAACGTTTGTTTAAAATAATGGTAGTAAACTATTCAATATTTTTGCTATTTCATATGTTTTAAAGAATACAAAACTTTTACAAACTCTGTACTTAAGTTTAACTTTTGTTTAGATAAAACTTTAATATCCTGTTACGTATTTAAAACTTCCAATCGATTTATAGAGAACTTGTAATCTCGATAAGCAATTTTCCGGCACACTTACAAATCATGACGAATCCACATACAATTTTCCTGCTTTCCCTTCATATTATAAGAAGAATATCAATAATCTCAGCCAACTACTAAGACGAACGATGACTAGCCAGCTCAAGTACATTATACTCAGAAATTGCCCTCATCTGGGTACCGTGTGCACCCTATCGAGTGATTCATACAGCCGTTCATTTAAAAAGGAAAATCTTTCAAAACATTTAGCGGAAAAATTCGATACGTCTGCCAAATGAGTTTCAGGCAAATTCCTCATGTTCGTAGGTATTCATAAAAGTGTGTTATTTATTTGCTTGACGTAAACAAGTAGTAAATATGTAGAGGTACGTAGCGGTCAGCTGTAACTGAAGGAAATATTATCTAAGTACCTAATATATTGTTGAGGCGATTTATTGCATAGTTTCTAGAACATGCGTCTAGGTAAAGTCGGAATTACGTTTAGATGTGTAAGGTATAATTACATGCACACTAATAAGTATATGAGTACCTAAAAAATAATTCTTCTAAAGTTTTCATCATTCATCATCATCAATTACATACATGGCTTGCAAGTGCTAAAGCTTTACCTTTAACGTTTATTTCGGTTCACGAAACTTTTTTCCTAGTACCTAGGAGTACCTGTACTTTTTTTTTTTTTTTTTTTAAGGGGGGAAAATCATCGAATGACTTCTCCCGCCTGGGTGAGGCGGGAGGGAGTGTCAGACTCTTACTGACTAAAAACCACCCCGTTCCTTCTCCTGCACGTCGAGCCGGAGCCCCGGTTACCCGTTAGGTTCTCCGCGACTCCGAATCGGCATCGGCCGTATTGGGCCCCATCTGTGGTGGTCTGATGGCTCTTTGAGGCGCGCGCGGAACGCGACGCGCCGTACGCTCGGGTCTGTTTCTGGTCGGACGGGGAGCCACCCATGCTCGCCGTCCGCAGGCCCGCGCTTACGGTGGCCGGAGATCGTCTCGCGATCCCCGACGCCCGGTGTGTCCTTCGCGATGGCTGGGTTGCGAGGAGGCAGCGCTTCGCTGCCTCACGCGTCCCGCCTCCTCCTTAGCTAGCATCACTGCTTCGCAAAAGGAGGAGACGGCATCCCAGTCCCCCTCGCTCCGCATCATGGCCTGCACTAGGCCCGGACGCGAGAGGTCGCCATCGCCGATCACTTCCCTGAGGACACGGCGGTACTCAGCCCACGAAGGGCATTCTCCCACCGTGTGTTCCACCGTGTCCTCAGGGCGGTCCTCGCAGTGATGACACCCGGGCGTTTCCTCCCGCCCCATCAGACACAGGTACCTCCCGAAACTTCCATGTCCGGTGAGGACCTGCGTCAGGCGGTAGGTGAGGACGCCGTAGCGTCTCTCAAGCCACTCCTCAAAGAGGGGACTTACCGCTGCGATGGCAGCGAGCCCAGCCCTCGGTTGCGACAGTCGTTGCTGCCATTCCGCCATGAGATCGCGCCGGAGCTCATCCCGCCACGCACCTATTTGGCGCGGCAGCGGGGTTTCGCCCCGGCGACGTGCCTCCGCGAGCATGCCGTACACGCGCGCGAGCACCTTCGCCTCCAGATCCCACGGCAGGAGTACCTGTACTAGGAGTAGATGGAAATACACTACGTATCTAAATTTGAACTCACGTTTATCAAAAACACTGTCAATAAATGTGCCGCCGCCGAACGCTCTAAGCTATCTCACAATTCTACACTTTGTACTAAGGTTAAGTAAGTCATGCTTATGCTTTATCTACATACATAATATGACAAAGTTGTCATATTATGATTTAGTTAAAATGGGTAAGTACCCATTTTAACTAAATCAAATTGCGAAAGCTAAAGCTGTGAGTTCGGCCGTGATGTTTCGAACCACCGTGACTCTGTAATTCTCTGTAAATCACTATGTTTTATGACTATAAAACATAGTGATTTACGGTAACTTTTTGACAAACAATACAGGCGATATTTTATAATAAATAATGTTCGTTTGGACAGGCGAGGCTGCGGCGTGTCGTCGCCATGTGACATGGTGGGACACCTCACTGTCATGGCTGAACTGGATCAGGTTGCATCATGTGATCTGTCGTAGATACACGATCGGGTTTCCCACTTCTTGGCAGAAGCACCTACTTAAACGTGCGCATCCATTTTTTTATTTTCCTGGGAAATTACAGTGCTTTATGCTACGTACTCGTAGCTAGGTAGATATATTAACGTGATTTGTCTAGTTTGATTGAAGAAACAAATCTTGTTACTTCTATGTTTAAAGTAAATTAATAATATCTTCATGACTAAGTGCGTGCAGATTCAATAGGAGAAAGTGTGGATTTAAATATTGATTTAACAATGCAAATGGATGCTTAGGATGAATGACCTTACCTAAATACCTACTAACACTGTCACTGAAGGTCACTCACCAAGTGCAATCCATCACTGAGCTAATTATGCAGGTGATGTTGGTGTCACTGGCGTTGTCACTTAAAGCAAGTCTTATTTTTTTGTCTAGACACAATAGATTGATCTACCTATATAGTTATTTCTCATTGCTTATTTTTTACTAAAAGTATGAGTTGAGTACCTACCTATCGGATTTTAAACTATTAGGTAATTATGCTGAAATGAGATTATCAAAGAACGTAGACATGATTTTATTCCGATGTTTTTGCTATATGACATCCCCTTAGTTGTAATTTTCTTCTCAAGATTTTCCTGCTACACACAGCAGTATTCATAGATATAATACAGATTTTTTTTATTAAATTATTTTTTTAAAACTAGGTCGGTATCGTAATATCTCGTACTTTGTAGGTTTGTACGCTTAGATTGACTTCAACCTAGAACTGCAGATATTTACTTTTACCCATAACATCACATTGCACATTATGGCACTTAATGCCACTGTACAATGCAACACCCACTTTTCACTATTTATGTTATGAGTCCCATGTAATAGGGGATGCGCCTATTGCCATATACCTTTCATAATTCCAGACTCTGTGCTAACTACTAAGATTTTTTAAGAAGCCCATTAATATAATAATAATTTATTTATTTATTCAGATAATACAATCCATATGGTTAGTAAAGACATCTACAACTTATAAACTAGTATTAGTACATCAAACCTCATCATATAAAATTAAAATAATTTGTCATATGTAATATAATGATAATTTAGTAACAATACTGCTGACTCTCACTACTTCTGGGCATGGTTTGTAGGCAACACTTGCGTCTTCGTCCAGTGTTTTAGCATAAGGCCATCAGTCCTATCCGCCACTGTCATCAGAAGACTGTTGGCGCTGCCCCGCACCCGCTGCATCAGGGAGGCGACACACTTTCTTATGATACTAAGCCCGTCCCGGGAATCGAACCCGAGACCCTTTGCACGGCAGTCGTATCTGCGACCACTCGGCCAACGAGGCAGTCATAATATTTACTTTTATTTTGAAAATGAAAATGAAAATATTTATTTGTAAACATAGGTACAATGGGATGTTACATTTCATGGTATAATATTGACCATCTATGTTTTGTGATATGTCACATACAAATTAGGTTAAACATTTAAGTATTTAATTTAATAACGTCATTAATATTAATTTCATTCGAATAAATTATTACAATAGTCACGAATGTATATAAAAATAAAGATAATGTCCTTGATGAAAATTTTAAATATTAATCATTAGCGGATGTCAAGATGAACGTGAAACAGTTCAAGATGAACGTGAAACAGTTCAAGATGAACGTGAAACAGTACATTTTTTTTAAGTCATATTGCCTAGTCAGTGGGTACAACATAGTAAAAGTTTTACTGATAATTTCGTTGTTCCTATATAAATCAAAACAAATGCCACCAATGCAAATCGGATCCAGCAGGCAGTCATCTTTCATCCAAAAATTCCTTGATGGAGTAGTAACATTTTGATACCAGGTGTACTTGTAGGGACCTTTTGAACTCGTCTACACTGCTGATGTTAGTTATAGCATTTGGTAACTTGTTGTATATTTTGGGTGCCATACCCAAAATGTTGTTATTAAATATGGCTTTTTTGTGAGGTGTTATGCATATTTCGTGTTTGTGTCGTGTGCTCTTTGGATGGGTATATATGTGTAGGTTTACTTTAACAAAAGTGGCTACCTCATATATGTACAGAGACATGGAAGCGTAAGCAGCTGTAGCCGCTGAAAATGTGGTTTACAGCTCTCTGTATTTTGTATGCCGCATATGGCTCTGATACACTTTTTCTGTGCTTTAAATGCATTTTGTTTATTTGGCGAGTTGCCCCAAAATTTGAGTCCGTATCTTAGAGTGGATGCAACATATCCATGATACGCCATTATTAATTTTTTATGAAAACATTTTTTGTTTCATTTTGGATGAGAAATGTTACATGGAAATTGCATCATCTTATATAGATTTTAGGCATTTGTTTTGTAGCGGGAGGGTGCATCTAGTATGAAGCAACTATAAATGAACTATTAGATATTAATGTCTTAATAGTTCAATGACTTTTAAACCATAACTATAAATATTTTCATTAACTAAACTTGAAATATTTACTTTACACAAATAATTTACGTGTTTCACTTCGTCAGGGAAATACTGAATTTAGGCCACGTTTGATAAAGTCATCGCACCGTGCACGCAGACAGGCATCACACACACATCACAAAATGTTTGTACCATCACTAATTAAAGAAGTCAACGTGTTCCTATTTCCATCATCCATCTTCTTGGGTTAGTCATCATGACTGGCAAATATCTTTACCTAATTTCTTCTTTTTTTGAGGGGGGAAAATCATCTAACGACTTCTCTCGCCTTGGGTCAGGAGCGAGGGAGTGTCAGACTCTTACTGACTGAAAACAACCCTGTTCCCGTTCCTACACTCCTGCTTCGCGCCGGAGCCCTGGTAAGATGCTGGGTAGCTAACACATATTCGTTTATTATTCGGTTCGTCAAAGTATCCAGCAGTCATTTAAGGCACAGTACATCCTAAGTTGGCGTGTGCGGTTATTTGTGGCTGTCCCAGAAACGACGTGACGTCAATACGACACAGTTCGAAATGGGGTTAACTCGTAATTGTTGGAGCTACCTCCCCTTGATAAACTTGTGCAATATTATAATTATAATGTAAACTGTTTTCGTTTTACTATGTTGATGTATTGAATTTGTATCAGCATACCTAACAATTTATAGGTATTGGCACTGTATCTCTACAGACAATAAGTACGTACACTAATGGATATGACAGTATTTTAAGGAAGGCATTTTCATCTTTCTGATTATTCAGCTACATTGAAATCCTCACATTTTATCTCATTAATTAACTTTTCAGACCAAACTTAAGAAACCTTACAGATAGGTACTAAAAATCTTTTCTATAGAGGTACATGTATTTTTAAAATGCTTAATTGAAACAGAAGCTTGAAATTCATCAGGTGAAAGATCAATCCTAAACAGATGCTCACAATATATTCCTAACCCAGAGCATTAGCATCTCTCATTGCGGCAGACATCAGAATTTTTGTGGCATACCTCATTCTTTATGAAAATACTTCCAAAAGACCTTATGGTAAAAAATACCATAATAAATAGCACTGGTATACTCAATCACAAGAAGACCTTGTAGAGAGGAAGTTTACGCGAGTGAACTAGGACGTGCTGTTTGCTGGACTAATCCGGTTGGGTGAGGTCAGGTCTAGAATATTAAGGAGTCATTTATAACTGTTCCAGGGGCGATCTATCAACTTAGAAAATTTGCTCTTTATGGCTTTACATCTAAAATTATACGTGACATATTGATAGGTATTGTAAGTTTTCGTTTTCTTCAGGTTCAGTTTATTGTTTATAGACTGACATTGCCACATACTCTATAATATGAAGTACAGCGGAGTGAACTTTATGTCATTTAACTTACTATTATTTAACTACATTTACAGGATTATACGCAATAAATATAGTGGCTTAATAACTATGTCTAGGTCTATTGTAGGAATGGAATTTGACTACTTCATCCACATCTGAAGATGCCAAGATGGTACGTGCCTACAGTTGATCAGAAATGTTAAGTTCTTCCAAAGTGGTCACACGCGAATCATATAAATATTGCAAAACGTGTGAGTCGTATGAATTAATTCTCGTGTACACTTTAAGAGCAATAGAAGCGTCAAAAAGTCCATTACAGTGGCGTTGGAAGCACAGACTATTTGATATGAGACTGTAAATGTACGTGCCATTGCCAATGTGTTACCTGGACGAGACTGGCAATCCGCCAGACCTGCAGACTTCATCCTATACCCTGCCCTGCGGTTCTACCTGGGAATTTTCCCGATATTTCACAAATATCCTCTTAAATGCTTCATGTCCAGTTTTATTGCCACTGCTGGAATTTCCAGATACTTGGGTTCCGAGAAAGAAATGATGCTTAGTTTTATAGGTTTGTTGATTTAATAGGGTTTACAGATATCTGTTATTTATAGTGTGCTGCTAATAAAGTTATGGTGTATTAAACTTATAAGAAGGTCGCTGACCTACATTAGTTTGAGGATAGAGGTTTAATAATATATATTTTTGTTAAGGAGGGGAACTTCCAAAAGGCACCTTGCTCTTTGTAAAAAAAGACTAGAAAATGTGGGATTTTTACCTCCCCGATGGTCACCTAAACAAGGCACCGGGTCGTCTTTGTAGTCTAACCCCAGAGCCCCCAAGGTGGTAACTCCTTATACCTAGCTACCTGTCGCGGAGAACCTAACGGGTAACCGGGGCTCCGGCTCGACGTGCAGGAGAAGGAACGGGGTGGTTTTTAGTCAGTAAGAGTCTGACACTCCCTTCCGCCTCACCCAGGCGGGAGCAGTCATTCGATGATTTTCCCCCTAATAATAATAATAAAAAAATACCTAGCTACCTACCATAAATACTAATTTTTTGTTTATTACACAATGATAAAACACGTGTATGTACACGAAGGATAAATTGTTGAAAATAATATCATTTCGTTCAAAATGATATCTGTGACTCAGAATTCTGTTTCTCCAGAAAAAAACTCTATATTTCTCATAAAAGTCAGCCATAAATATTAGCGCGGGAACAAGAACACGGCGCTTACGTGTGTCGTGTGCTTCTACGACAAGAATAATAACATCATCTAAATATACTAACATTTATTTTACATTCTATCACAAGAATTTGATTCCTTATTCTTAAATAATCCTTATAATATAACTGCATAGAAATAATCAAGTATCAACTAGATATAACTAAATAGATACAACGTTTAAATCATAACATATAACATCACGCCATTTATCCCCGAAGGGGTAGGCAGAGGTGCACATTATGGCACTTAATGCCACTGTACAGTGTAACACCACATTTATCACTATTTGTGTAATGAGTCCCCTGTAGGGCGTGAGCCTGTTGCCCTCTACCGGCTACATTTCCAGACTCCGTGCTACTACTAAGATTTTTTTTAAACCCTTTTATAATTTGCCCCACCCGGGAATCGAATCCGAGACCTCTTACTCGGCAGTCGCACTTGCGACAACTCGGCCAACGAGGCAGTCATTTTACGAGACATCAGCGTTTAATTCATTTGTTCATGAAATTAGTAATCGTGACGTTTTGTCTAAATTATGGTAGACAAGTAACTTATTGTGGTGTATTATTTATGATTCAACTACCAAATAGCTGAAATTCAAATAAATATCTTAGGATTCATTGGTACACAGATAACTTATTGCAGTAATAATTAATTACAGAATAGATTTGATTTACTAATTAATGTTACTGTCAAATAGGACAACCATTTACCATCAAGCGAGCTACATAATATATTCAAACCATAAAATTAACTTCTAGAGTGATGTCCGATATTATGTGTAGGCGTATCGTCGTGTGCAATGTTGATTTACTTCGAGCGAACTAAATACCAGACATATCGGAATTTTATTTACGTTATGAAATTGTATACTCGCTGCCTAAACCATTCTGCATTGAAAAGAAACTCCGAGAACTTTATTACCTTTATTATAAATGTTCCTAAATGATACACAAACGTTTAAACATATAACATAATATGAATGTGTCAAGCCACAGTGGCGTAATGATACAAAGTTATCACAATACAGTAATATGTCGATCACAACATATAATGATAAATACAACATACATGACCGTGTGCAAGCGAAGATATATACAATGCGACATGATCCGATCTTCTGTCTTCGATATCAATGATAGTACATTTTGTAGGTCGGAACGCTAAACACATAGTCCAAGGATGGACCTCTGGTTTTGAAGAAATGATTCTCGTAACAATATACGCGGCCTCTGTACCTGCATCAACAATGTCTTTATTTATTACGTCATCAGCGGTGATCGTGAGGCAATGGTGGTGATCTTAGTACGTGGTGATTGTTCAGCGGTGATTTATTATTGCTGTGGTATTGATTAGTTTATGTGGTCATTACCATATTTTTGGTTTTGAAACGTTAGAGACAAGTCAGCTAAATGCATCATTCTTAATTTTGAAGATCAATGTTGATAGAAGTTATGGAGTATGTGAATGAAACGCCTCACAAGGTCGTTTAGCTCTTGAAATATCCGAGCATGTTCAGTAACCCAAATTTCTCGATGCAAGAAGCTGTCCCTTCGATTAATGCCAGATTCCAGTGGTAGTTATTCAAAGGCGTCGAAATGATAATGGATATTAATGTGTTCACATGGGAGATGGAAAAAACAAACGTGTAAATTAAGATATATTATAGTGTGTTGCGCAAACGGCGGTGCAACGAACTCGCCGCTAAAATTACACAGTATCGAAGTCGCAGCAGGAATGCTGGACGCATCGGAGCTATTAAAATGCATTCTTGACATTTATACTCCTTCCGCAACACATTCCTGCTGGCGAGTATGATACTGCCACTCGGAGGTGTCAGTGGGCTGTTATGTTCTACGTGTGGAGTTTACGTGTATCGTGTTACATGTGCGGCGCCAGCGCTGTGGGAGCTCCTCGCGGCGCCGGAGTCCACTAGTTACATGTGGTAATGCCGTTATTTACAGATCGGTTATGAAAGTCGTATTGTTATACATATTTGTGTTATTCAACTGGGAAATATGATCGAAATTGTAAATTCAACACTTAAAAAATATGAACAAAAATTAATTATTTACACAACTAGATAGATATACACATGAACAGATGTCGTAAGATTTTGTACTTCGGTTATATTTCGAATTGGATGATTGTTATTAATAAATTGGTGTATGAAAAACTATTAACTAAATATTATTTTGGTAACCGAGTTTAGAGTTGGAGTAACGATTAGTTTCACATCGCGCGCATGTCTGTACAGTTTATTTACGAAATACATCAATGAGGGCACAGTTGTGCAAAGCTCATGCCAATAATAAATATGTACTCACTTTGATCCGAGGGCTGACTTGGTGTCGAGAACCTCTACGATGTCGCCGGCCTTCAGAGACACTTCGTCGTCTGCAACAGCTGAGTAGTCAGCTGATGCAACCACAACGTCTTCTACCTGCAACAATACAAAATAAATTGTTCATTTCGTCCTAGGTATTGCAATAGGCGTTTACGCGGTGGTCGAAAATATTACCTTAGGCGGGCTCCTACTACAACTAGACCTAGATCTAGAACTGGACATGGAACGAGAGGGGTATCGTTTATAACTTGGCGTCGTTTCCAAGCTACTCATTCGACTCCTAGTGTTCTCTCTGTCTAACAAGATGCCGCTGTATCTGCGCGACCAGCCGCCCAGTCTAGTGATCTTCTGATTGTTGCTTATGTTGCAGTACCCGGTGAACGACTGCAGGTCTTCATCATCATCATCTACTACAGGACAGCTGTACATCGAGAAACGATGTGCTGTTGGCTGACTGAGGTTTAAAGCTGAGAATACGTGTAGTGGTTCAAAATGTCGAATTCCATTTTCATCGAGTACTGTATACGCCACTTCACCGGTCAGTACGGAGCGACTAGCTTCACGAGGAACCACCGCTTGCAAACCCTTCTTCATAATCAATAAAGCTCCTTTCTGTTTTCTTCTTTGGAATAAAAAGTCTTCCATTGCCAGGCTGTTTTCTGGGTCTAGTAAATTCAATGGAACGTCTTCAGAAGTCATCAATGAAGTTTCCTCTGGAACAATCATCAACGCAGCACTTTCTCTTACTAAATCCCTTAGTTTAGGATCTGTGCGAGCCAGTGATGGGTCTGTTTCCAGTTTGTGTAGCGCGGAATGCAAGCTCGGTGTGTTTTCAGCTAGTTTTCGCATGACAGTCAGTCTCTTCAGAATGTTCAGGCTTGTAGGGTCAGATGCTATTTTAGACATGCTGTCTTCATCATTTATCACTGATATTAAATTAGCGGCCACATCTCTTAGGCCGAGAATTCTCGCAAGTCCGACAGACTGTGTAATTAATTCTTTAAGACTTTCTTTATCTTTGTCTTGGAATAATACTTCCAACTCCTTGGTACTTGCCTCTTGTACCGCACAGACTATCGCCTTTTGTAATGTTTCTGTGACTTCGCGGTCAGATTTCACGAACGAAATAGATTCTGAAATACGACCAAGAACGTGATGAAGGAGGCTAGAGTCGATTTTTGAAATATTTTTGAAGGCTGGCCCCAGTACTTCATTTTCACTGCTCAGATATTCTCCGAATTTTTCAATTATGTCATCTTCAGTGAAGGAATGTTTATGCAATGTATTGTTGACGGCAATTTTGATCAATTCAACCTTAGGCTGGGAGGAGTTCTCAAGGATTTCTTCACGAAGCAATTCTTTATCTTCTTCCTTTTGCAGAATATTAAACATAGCAGATACAAGGTCTTCATCAATAGTTTTTCCTAAGATAGTGTCAATGGACTTTAGAATCATTTGATACTTTTCTTTACTATTGTTATTATTAACTTCCTCGAATTGTTCTGCAGTAACCAAAGCAGCTAGCACAGCAGCAGCGATAGAGTTTTTAACATGTTCTTGATGAGCTGATTGTCCATTGCCGCCGGAAAACCCAACATGGTCTTGTATATCCATTCGTTTCTTGCCATTTTTCTTTTTCATATCATTTGGTAATCCATTTTCTTTGTGGTTTTCGTGGATTTCGGATTTCAAATGAGCACTCATTTCAATTATCGAAGTAATCACATCCATCAATTGATTTGCCACTTCATCTTTTAAACCAAAATCTGTTACAAAAGCCTTCAATGCTTCAGCATTTCTTGTGTGATTTAGTACAACGTTGATAGCAGGTAACTCAGCGGGTACTTGTCTACCAATTGACATTCCAGCTTCAGAAAGTTGTCGTAGCATGTTCGTATCTATAGTCAATTCTCCTTTTGTTGAAGTTGTATCGTTCGGGTTTGTTTTGACTTTGAGTAACTTTAATTCTTCAGGAGTAACAACAAAACTCTGAACAGAAAACTCAAGTCCTTCATCACCCTCAGTAAGATCGGGAGCAACGAACTTTAATCCTTCCGGAGTCTGAACAATTTGTCCAGGAATAAACGTTACGCCATTATCATCAGTCTCTATGACTCTACCGGGGACAAATCTTGGACCTTCCTCGGTATCAACTACTTGACCGGGCACGAACCTAGAACCTTCATCTTCTGTGGAAATTACTTGACCTGGGATGAATGTTGGACCTGCTTTAGTTTCAATAATTTGGCCTGGTACGAAACGTGGACCATCGATTGTGTGTATGGTCTGACCAGGAACAAATTTAGGTCCAGATTTGGTATTTACAACTTGTCCAGGAACAAATTTGGGTCCATCAGCTGTATCAACCACTTGACCGGGAACAAATTGTTCTCCATTTTCCGTAAACACTATTTGACCAGGAACGAATATGCCTTCAACCATCATTCCAGGAACAAATCGAGATTCATTTGCTTCATTCTTTACAAGTCGCCCTGGGACGACCTTGCCTTCTAGTTTTGGCATCCTTGGTCCGGGATAAAATTCAATTCCTTTCGCTGTTTGCACCATGTGTCCAAATACATACAATGATTCTTCAGAAAGAGAACATGTTTTTATATCAATAGGTAACCCTACGGGTGCACCTTCACTGAATGTGATATCTTCAATGGACTTTGCAACAGAAAATTCAACATGTCCGTCTGCTTGTACGATTGTTTTTCCTGGCATGAATTTTTCACCACAGTCAGTGTGTACTAATTGTCCTTCAATAAACTTCGGCCCATCGATAGTTTCAACAGTACTTCCAGGAACAAACTCCAGCTCATCGTTGCTTCTTGTTTTCGTAATGCCAGGTATAAAACAAGTTTCGCCATCAATAGAAACTGTCTGACCTGGAACAAATTTGAGACCATTGGGTGTAGCTATCGTGGCTCCTGGTACGAAGTGCAATTCGTCATCTTGATGCAACACTTGTCCAGGTACAAACTGCCACTCGTTGTTAATTTTTGCATTTTGTCCAGGAGTGAATGTTATGCCATCATTTTCCATTATTGTTTGTCCTGGAATAAATTGTACTCCTTCGGGTGTCATCAAAGTTTGTCCAGGTACAAACACATCCTCGGGACCAGTATTTATTATTTTACCAGGCACGAACTTGAGGCCTTCTTCAGAAAGTACAGTTTGGCCTTCAGCAAAGCGATAAGTATCGTCTTTATTTTTTATTGTTTGCCCACAAACAAATTCTTCCCCATTTGATGTTTGCAGTACTTGACCCGTAAGGAAGAAAGGTTCATTTGTGTTTTCATTGGTAACAATGTGACCAGGAATCAATCCAGGACCAGCTGGAGTATTTACACTTAAACCAGGAACAAATACGGGGCCGATAGGAGTGTCAACTGTTTGACCGGGCACGAAAACAGGACCTTGTGGTGTATTAACCACTTGGCCAGGAATAAATGTCTTCGCTTTATTTATATCTAATGTAAGACCGGATATTTTAGCCACTTTTTCTCTCTTTCCTTTTTTAATATTTTTCACAACTTCAGAAAGATGTTCCATTGTTGGAAGAAGATCAACTTTATCACTTTCCACTAACTTTTCTATAATATCTGCGGTATCGGTCAAACGTTCTTTTGGTATTTCCTTAACGGCACTCAAAACTGTTTCCGTGGGACGTGTCTTTATTGGTTTTAAAGGATTGACACAAGGCACTACTTCTAATGGTATGGACACTTCACCGACATTTCGGTCAACTTCATAAATTTCCGCATCACAGTGGTGTGGAGTTATTTTTACCGGCGTCGGTAATTTAGTTGCTTTAGGTACGATGCGCTCGTTAGTTACATCTTTCTCAAATGTTTCCCAATCCCACGTTTCGATAATTGGGTGCATTTGTTCTCTCCATTCACTAGCGCATGCAATAATACTTGACTTTGACCGCATGTGGTGTACATCAAAGCTGTTATAGCTAAATGTTTTGACATCATGTTTAACTTCTTCAAACTTAGCCTTTTTCGCTTTTCGTTCGACACGTAACTTTTCTTCTTCAAGTTCTTCTACCTCTGCTAATTTCTCTTTGTTTTCAAATATTTTCTTCATAGAAGACAGTCCAGCAGCTCGTTTTCTCTTCTTCTTCTTTTCTTCTAATTCTTCAATTTCTCTTTGTTTTAGCACCTCAGCATTAGGTCCTTCACCTTCAAACATTTCAACGTCTTCAGTGAAATCCTTGAAGTCCATAGAGACACTGCGACCATGCTTTGTTTTTATCAACACAGTATCAGAATCCTTAGCCAGCATGACATCTCTGACGTCACCATCTCGCACTGCCGCTTCCATTTGAGCGGAAAACACCAAACTGCATCTTCTCTCTTGCACTGTATACACGTAACGCTTATCTTCTGTAACTTGTTTGCCGAGTAACATTTCCAACAGGCTTTTCTGTGCTTCCGTAGAGCCATCGAGTACAGGGAAAATATATCTGTAGTCTGGAAGAATCTCGTGTTTTCTATTGCCATAGTTTATCTCAGGGGAGTAGTGATGTGGTCCCAGTTCGCCGGATACGTTTGTTATTTTACATTTTGCCTTCGATGAGCGGGCGGTTAGAAGTACTGGAATGTAGTGGTGTGAAGGCAGCCCATAGGATTTTCCGGTGATCCTGCAGCATCGCTTGGCGTCAGCAGGTGAAATAGGGGCGAGTAGCGGGAAATAGTTGGGCTTCGGTAGCCCTCGACTGCGGCCAGTTATTCTACAAAACGACATCTTGATTTATTTATTCGGGCATATTTGTTTATAAAAGTCCTCAAAAGCTTATAGATTATTTTAGTTTGATAATCGCGATCGTAGCGGGCGGGAGACTCGCGTGCGCGTGTGAGCGCGTGTGCTCTGTGTCGAGTGTGCAGGCCGACTAGCGCTGCGAAGCTTTGTGGCTGAGCTTAAGGCGCCCGCGCATCGATTCGCACCTTCGCTTCAGACGGTGTGCCGTATATTTGTTCCGGTTACAGGTTATTTATAAACAAAAGAAAGATGAATTTATTCTTTAAGCCAAAATATATGACACAGTTTTACGCTGAAAACAAGTAAACGGCAGCTTAGAGTTTTAGTTTTAATTTGTCATCATGAAAGTTTTAAACTTTCATTTCGTTTTTGAAATTAATTCAAGAATATAATATTCATCAGTTCGATTATGTAAGGAAGGTCAAACTGTCTGTCATCTCTGTCTGTGATGTGAAATTAAAACTAAAATTAAGAAATCTACTATTAATAATATCGGTCCTGTCACACGCAAAAAATACTCGAAGAGTTATTAAACCAAGTGTCATTTAGTGGTTGTGGTTTTGACTTGTGAAGAGAAGCGACAGTCAGTTGTTAACCTCGTCAAACAAATAGTTATTTTTAATTTTCCAATCTAAACGTGGACCTTCGCGGTGATTGCAAACGGGCACGGTCACATCCACTGTTTATTTTTGTTGTAGAAATTCATAGAAAGTTGTCAACATGATGAAGGCGAAGTACGAACCTAAATGAAAAGATTTTAAAATAAACTGAAAATATTAATGAAAGAGAAAAAGCGGTTTAATTGAGCTACAGATCGAGATCAAACCTTTTCTTCACGGTCTTAAAATAAAAATAACACCATGAAGTGTAGGTATCTACTTAGCAAAAAGATATGAAAGTCATTATTAGGACCTAGATAGGTACTTATTACTTAACTGCACCATATAAAACTAATACAATTTGTTACTGCAGTTTCCAGTGTCCAAAGATTTACGAGTTTCAAGAGAAGATTTACGAGTTTTATTCATAAAACCAGTTTAAACTGATGACATTGACACCACTTCGCGTCATAAATCACCAACAGGCATTCAAAGAATTCTAATTTGAGAATAGATCGAACTGTATTTCATAACTAATACGTTTGCTTGCCTTTACCTTGATAATTTACCACATTATTCTAGTTTCCTGTTACGCATAGTTATTGAAAGTATACATATGTTCTTTCAAGACGTGCAACAAATGTTTTGTAACTAAACAAGCTATTTAAAACCTGTAAACGTTTACTACAGTAATATAATAAGTATAACAAACTGTCTCTGAGGTTTATTACCTGATATCTAATTTTTTCATTGTACTCAGTTATTATCAAAATAAGTGGTAACTTATACGACGTTTTGAATATTATCCTATGTTCCCTAGTTAGAGCGCAGTTTCAAATTCAAAATTCAAATTCAAATTTTATGGCTGAACACAATACATTTGATACATTGCAAGATGTTAGATGAATGCGCAGTTGACCATGTTCCACATGTTCCACCAATCAAGGCATGCAATTATTATTATTCGTAAATTGATGAAATAAAAAAAAGTTTTATTGCTTATTGTGGTTAAAACAGTTACAGCACACACACTCAGAGTTGAAGACAACAACACATAGCGCTCGATGTACACGACTGTTAATTTTGACTTCTATCTAAAATTTCGTGGAATATCGACCTTTTATTTTCACAAGAAATATATTAAAATTTTCTTTAGATATTCTACAAAGAACAAGTCTATTAACGTCTTTTACAATAAAAAGGGCATGACAATCATCGTGGGCGGCCATTTTCCGAACCGTTTAGCAAATGGGGTCGCAAAATAATGTTGACACTAGACATATGGCCGTACAATCCTATATAATTTCACACCAGATTCCAATGGCACGGCTGACTAATGACTTGCAATTTTTCCACTCCGATATAATAGTGTAAAATAGTAAATGTTCACTACTTTTATAAGATTCGTTAAAAGCTCTTGATAAATGCTGTAACGTTTTATAAAATACTGTTCTTATTTACAAACGCTATTTATTAAAAAGTGTGTCTCTTCGATGGTCTAATTGTCAGGACTAGGGTAAGCTGAACGAGTTTATTCTGATTAAAAAAAAGTATTTTAGGTCACGTGTGTAAGATTTCTTAATAGATACTCTTACAAAGATTGGCAGTAGCGAATAATGGTAATGAACACTCCATAACACTGACCGCACCTAGTATCCAGCCAAGCCTGTCTTTTCAAAAGTTACCGTAATATGATGTAACTATTTTAAGAATTATGAAGCTCAAAATGCGTCAATTTCTCGGTACCAATCTAAACCGCGATATAAATGAAGAGGAAGCGATGGTTACAGTGTGCAGTAACGGTAATTTACCTCGTTTCAAAGGGTATTTCATTGGAACTGCTGCAGTTTAATGTAGCGGCTTGTTGCTACGAGCAGTTATATAACTTTAGCTATAATAATCTAATACTGGTCATTGACCTGTGAATTTTCAGTTCTGTCTAGAACCATAGTCTTATGGTTTGTACGACTCACTTTTAAACATACTTAGATGTAGTTTTTGACATGGAACATGTCAGTATTGTAAGTAATACTTTTACTAGTATTTATATAAAAGAAATCATTTTCAATTAACCTTTTGGTCATCGTAGACAATTGTAACATAAGGCAAAGAACTAGATATGCAACAAAAAAGTTAAGCTTATTTCTTATTAAAATAGGAACATAAGGAAATCCACATTAGATACAACAGCACTATGAGTGCCATGCGATAAGGAACTAGAATAATACCATAGAGATATTATTGTATCGCACACAAACCCAGTTTATCATCATACATCGTGAAGTAAATATGGTGGAATTGATAAACTGATGAAAACTATTAGTGCTAGCTTTTGCCTAGCCCTTTAAGGCAAAGCAGCAGTCGGCCGGCGCTGTAATATCTCATAGGTACAATTTGTATGATCGTGTGCCAAGCTTTCATCGCACGGACTTGTATGAGACATCCGCATCTCTAATTATGTCTGTCCTAATTACATTCATATATTTTCATCACTTGACACGTGACTCTAGTCACTTGATACATAATTTATTTAATATTTCTTATTGGTCGTTAAATAGTCATGTTATTAATTATTAATTTCTAATTCCCAAAAGACCGACAACGCATTTGTTCCTACGCTGCTAATGTCCATGGGCAGCGCCGATTGTTTACCATCAGGTGTTAGAGGTATGTCTATCCGGCCTATACTTTAAAAAATATATTTGGCAGCCAATTCTTATGCAAATGTTTTATTTTTATAGGTTTCAAAAGTTGTATAAAACTTGCATAAAAAGTAACACCTCTATAGATAAAAGCAAACAGATACAATTTAGTTGTACCACTTGAAGAATTGAAGAAGTTTTACTCGTTCTACTTTTACATAGTACCATGTGTTAGACAAACTACTTAGTCCAGTATGTTTACACGAATGTGACCTAACTCTTGACGTGGAACCTTGAATATATTTTATTTTCAGTATTATGAGAATAAATACAGAAACATTGTATATAATTGGGTCAGGTGCAGTGTGTGTTACATCTAGACTTCAATAACAAGATTCGATTGAAAATAACTGTAAGTAAATGTTATGTAAATAATTATCATCGTTCAATAAACAATACAATTGTTATTTTTGTATCTGGTCTCTGGGTTGTGGTTTATCAGGAATTCAACTCGAAAAGTAGAATGTTGTTTAGAATCTATTTTTTTACTTTATTTTTATTGATTTCTTCTGAGATCTTTCAAAAGTCCGAGGTAGAGTTTAGCGGTGGACAATCCCGGGTTTTTGATGATTAGAAAAACAAAGCCGATTTTTAATCAATACCAATTTTATTAAACTCTAGCTGTAGAACAATACAAAAATATTCACGAACAACGCAATACTTATTTTAAATCCTATAAAATATAAAACAAAACAAACTTTACAATTCCTTTAAAAGTCCATTACAGACGTTTCGCTGAAGCAATAAACTGAACACAAAAGCCAGAGCCGATATAAAGGCAATATTTCAGGCGATTGAACTTCAATTGATAGTCTCCTGAAACGTTGCATACTGTAGCGAATGCTTTGATCAGGTCACCTTGGTGTTTCGCGGACGTTTGAGGTCAAACAGACCTTATTCGTCCTCTTTTAGAGTTGTCATCGGACTGTCGTATATTAATGTATACCGTAACCAGATTTTAGATTTAACAAAATTAGTGTTCATCTAAGATGTGGTAGGGAAGTTTTAATTAGTATTAAGACTTGTGTCTGGATAGGACAATAACATGTGTGAACACAATTTAAATATTGATGTTTCAACAGAACAAACCAATACACAGTGCTTAGGTATAGTTACATTTCAACGTATTTTTCCTTTACCTGAAATATATTTATGTACTTCAAAACAATTTACTTAAATGCCCTAGAAATAAAAGTGTTCATTACGTTTATATATCGATTGCACTTCCCAAGCCAAGATAACACAAGTTTAAACCTTAATGGTTTTTGGTTGCTATTTTAAATGGATCATCCTATATTGTAAATATGATAAATAATTGAAAACTCTGACAACCACTTTCCTTGTGTTCATTATTATTTTAACCCGAGCTGAAGTGTCAGCCATTCGAGCGTCCATTGAGAAAGCGGAAACGTCGCGAAGCTCAAAGTAGGCGACACCTGCGCACGCGCCACTTCCGGCGGACGTCAGGTGCCGCCCGAGGTAAGAATAGACGACATTGCTGGAAGTATCAAGTTCAATTTAGAATGATTCCCCTTTGCGAGTTTCAATTAATCAAACCAAATATAAAAATAAATCGTACATCTGTAGTGTTTCCAAAAGAAGAGAACCTAATTACATTATATAAAAAACTAGACTCATGTTGACGATTTTCATAATACTCGGGATCTGACTCGATGACCTCAGAGCTTTATAATGACTAAACCGATGACATCGACTGAAAATTTTCTTTTTCCCCATTGAATTTCGTAACAATTTTGCATATCCACGTAATCTGATGATGTGCCAATAGTTTCATAAAACTCCAGTTGTTTTCAGAATGTTACATTGCTTGTAAAAGTTCTAGGAAAATTGTAGGTGGAATAGTTTCACGGATTTTATCACAAGCTGTTAAATAAAATATCTCCAAATGATACGGAACTGGCCGATTGGCATCGTTGAGTCACTGTTTTGACTCACAATGTTGCAATAAAAGAAAATCACTTTAATCATACAAAAGCTTAAAGTATCTGGAACAATTATATTTAGTGTTTGTTCGTTGGGGAATACAATACTTACGTGCTAAATATTTGTTACAATAATTCTTTTATGAACTACGTTTAAAAAAAGCGACTTCAACTCTCTCTTTTTTGAAGTCGATTAATTAATATACTTAACCACTTTTCTGAAAACCACATCAAAATCGGTTTAGCCAATCGCGAGATAAAAGTATCTAATACAATCATAAAGACATACAGCTCGAACTGAAAACCTTTTTTTAAGTCGGTTTTAACCGACTTAAAAAAAGTCTTTCACAGTCTTAAACTAGATAATAATACGTAATATCTTGCACTAGAGACGGACCCGAGATCTTGGGGTCAACAGTGGGCAGCTGGGTATGAGCAATTTGAGTATTGATAACAACAACAAACTCAGGGACACTGTTTACCAGGAACAGCACATTATTATAATATTCCCACGACAAATATTCGTCCCCCATTACAAAGTTTATTACTCATACAATTTCCCCGTGTAACTGTGATAGACAACGTGTCATTAACCTATTCCACGAAACGTTTTACAACCGGCTTCAAAGAAAAATTAATTCGATTTTTGGCACAATTTTATCTGCTGGACAGAAAGTAATCGAGATAAAAACCTCATTTCTGTGATTCCATTTGTACACGGAACACGGTGAGGTGATTTACGTG
Source organism: Spodoptera picta (assembly GCA_038387885.1). Lineage (NCBI taxonomy): Eukaryota > Metazoa > Arthropoda > Insecta > Lepidoptera > Noctuidae > Spodoptera > Spodoptera picta. The sequence continues at coordinate 157,904 of JAZHFQ010000303.1, forward strand.
ACAAACATATAAAAAATCACAACAAAGACCAGAGACAAATTTTTGTAAGTACCTAAACTTTATGAGTTCACGTTTATAATGAATTGTTTTAGGCGTAGAAAACAATGGTTATTGCCAAAATACCAAATAATTATTTGTTACTCTAATTGCCTTTGGAAAATTCAAAATTTGTTACCAACCTACTATTTTCGTCACAGATGTGCCCTAATTTCGAGAAAATATAAATGTATTTACCTAATAAGTTTTAAAGAAAATCAAGTCTCTCTGTTCCAAAAGTCAAAAAGTCAAAATCATTTATTTCAATTAGGCCAGAATGGCACTTTTGAACGTCAAAATAAAATTAATATTAAAAGTGAAGCTATTTGCTCATTCCAAGGTGTAGATTCCTATGGAGAAGAACGAGCAAGAAACTCCATAGGTTACTCTTTTTCTATCAGGTTCACAATACAATTTACTAGTTACATAGTTTTGCTGTTTGGATTGTGCGAGAACAATGTGACACCAAAATCCAGTCAAAGTGATCAAGAAAGAAAATAACCTTAAGAACAATAATACAGTCTGGAGCTGACCAGTCCCAGTTGACGGCGCCCGTTCACGAACATGACACGTACACCAGCACCGCCCAACTCAACCATATTGTAGGGAATCGAGCGATCCACTGCACGCGCCACCGCCAATGAGACCTTTGAGAGAGCATGACAACTCCAAGCTGACACAAATGAATTCCACTAATCTAATTTAATATTAAGTTAATTACAGGGCTCTCACATTTACATATAAGTTAAAAAATATACAATTTAGCAATATGGCTGTATTATTTACGATTTCATTAAAACAACAGTGTTTTTAGTTATCCTGTGGAGCCGGACTAGCCTGCATCCAAGCATTTTTATCCTCTATATATTCATTAAGTTTGTAATATGCTTGTCTACATAAAGTTTTCTTTATACATAATTTAAATTTGGATTCATTTAGTTGTTGTATATCGCCTGGTATCTTATTATAACATTTAACACAGAATCCCATGAACGATTTACTTACTTTCGCTAATCTCGAAATTGGCTGACTTAATCTATTCCCATGTCTAGTTTGATAGTGGTGTCTGTCAGACACTTTACCAAATAACTGTAGGTTTTTCCTGTTGCAGTTAACGTATTTTAGGAAAACCCCAACCGTGGGCAGGAAATTATGACATCTGTCTTTAATTTACACAGATAAGTGCAAAAAGTAAGCAATGGAAGTAAATCTTACAGCCTAATTACATCGTGATTTAGAACACCGATAAAATTGTGGAGACATTTTGATCAATGAATTAAAATAATAGAAGAGATGAAAGAACCCATTAAACACAACTAGACATTGTTTTGAGTTAGCAAAATTAAAGAGACACGCGCTTTGGGCGGTGCGCGGTGTATCTATCTTATTGGATGAGATTCAAAGAGACCTAGTTGCGCGGGCAAATGCAGACAGACACAAAACTAGTGCGAGTATTTAAAGGATTCTTAGAAAACAACGTTTCTATTTCGTTGTTTCTAGTGCTTATTTCTAGAACTAATTGCATTTAATTTATTTTTAAAAGTTATCGGTGCTTTGTGTTAATTATAGCGCATTCTACCAACGCATTGTGCATTCTGGGATTGGCTGCGTATTTTTTTAGCAAGGGGAACGTATTGGTGATACGTTACGAGTTTCCAATAACATTTGAGAGCTGTCCGGTTGTTTAGGTTATTGAACATGTTACGAATGTGATTTAGGACAAACGCTCGCAATATGTCTTAGATATTACAGGATGTATGGTCTTTATGTGTACATAGCCATCACATAACACTATTGTATTTCTAGAAGACCAAAGTACCTATATATATAGGTGTATTTGTCGCGGAGAACCTAACGGGTAACCGGAGCTCCAGCTCGACGTGCAGGAGAAGGAACGGGGTGGTTTTTAGTCAATAAGAGTCTGACACTCCCTTCCGCCTCACCCAGGCGGGAGCAGTCATTCGATGATTTTCCCCCCTTAAAAAAAATATATAGGTGTATTTACAATACACCGTTGTTTCCTAAGCTTTTTGCCGCGTTCTACGCATAATATTTGTAATCTAATATTCTGAGTAGAAATCTACTAAAACTTTGTACACAGTACTTGTATAGGCAACCACTCATAAGCGGTCTCATATACATAACTACGTAGGTAATTAATTATATAAATATTTATATATTATAGCTGTACACGTTTTATTTCCCCGCAGTAACATAATTTAGGTTAATTTGATAAAATAATACATTATTTTGGCAAGTTAGATCCAGCCAAAAGATATGTACTCATTAGAAAATATTGTAGAAATCAACATCATGATATAACGTAGAAAATAATATTAAATTAAGAAAGTATGGGTGTTTTTATTAACCTACGTACCTACAGCAATTTTTTTTACTAGCAACTATCCTAAGGTTTTTCTACAGTTACATTATGCACAAATTAATTATTCTTTTTTTCACACGGAAAATTAATGACTGTTTTGTTCAGAAATTCAACTTGCAACATAAAGCACAGCAACCGTTCACGAAGCTACCGAGTCAAAAATTGTTATATTTATGGAAAATTATACGCTTTTAGGAAGAATATAGCTCAGACAGCCGGTGGGGCGCCTCGAGATAAACATATTACTAACAAATTCTGGCTTGCACTACCGTCGCACTAGGAAAACAAGAATTGCATCATTGACACATGACAGCGAGGAGTGATGGGACGCACCACTGATATGATAAGAGTAATAAATCTATGGGACGCACTCACTTGCTGCTTAACGTATTAATTGTCTATCGCGACAGAGATGTAAGAATTTTGAGTGACAATTGCCTTTTTAAAGGAACGTTAAATAAACATCTATGGTTTGATAGTCGTTTGATCCCGGTTTTGGTAATTTATAACAGCCCCGTGTAATACGGAGCCAAAGCTGTTCTGTTGTTGTATTACAGGACAGTTAAATATCTCTTAAACGGTATAATTAAACACATCTTGCCTTTTCTCCGAGAAGCCATTAAATATTTCGTCGCGGTGACACTCCCTTTGTTTTCCAAAATACGAACATGTTGAAATGTGAACAAACCTCTATTGTGTCATTGTTTGCACTGAGGATATACTAACAGTGCTGACAGATTTAGGTGTGCGATATTTTCAGTGAAAGTTATTGTCCTGCAGACTACAGGAGGAACCTACTTCAATTGTTCAGTGTACGTTTAGGGTGAAAAAGGTGCCTCAACGTAACTTTTGCATTTAGATGTGAGCCCAAAAATTAAGTAAGAATTAGTGTCATTTATAATAATTATCCTTTTGAACTTCGCTGAAGATGGGTAAAAAGAATTTGATACTCACAGAATATCAAAAAGCTCGCCTAATATTTACAAGTCTAATAACCTTTCTGCCTGTCAATGCAGGAACAAATAGTACCTTCTTTCAGTCGAGTACAAGGCGTGACCGTTTTTAAATAAATTAGCAACATTTCACATTTTATCACATGCTTACAGATAAATATGTTTGTTCATAAAAATATTCCAGAAGGTAATGAATACATGTGACAGGTTCAATCAGCTCCAGGCTTATTTTTCAACCGACTCCCACGGACCAGAAAGGAGGGTAATGTTTGTGAAATGAAAGAAAGCAGGTCTGCACAAAATGACTAAGTATATTATTGTGCAATCGAAAACATTCCTTAACTTCGACCTGTTTATCTTAAGTACTAAAAGGTATTTTTTATGTGAAGCATTATTGTTGAGAATTAAAACACTATGCAAGCAAAATACTGTATTGGATATCAATACGAGTTGTTACTCATACTACTGTTGTAGAATCTTTCTTAACATTGTTATGTAGATTTGGAGATAATTTCTCTTCAAAATAAGAAGTCAATCTTTATTTCAAAAGCATTTGATTTTCAATTAGATTGATATTCGTCCCTAAACAGTATGTAGGTATGGTTTTGTTGACATACAAGAAATAAAAAAATACTTCTGTAGTTTGACGTACGTAACGCTAAGACTTTTCAAAGTAAATCAACTTCTACTACAATTACGACTAAAGGTCACTGTACACGTAGTGCAACCCACTCGCTAGTTAGTTCAAGGGGCCTTTCAGAACAAAGCAACGTTAAATGAGCGCCAGTAGAACCACGCTGAGAGCATTGTCAAGATGTCGATTAGTAAAAAATAAAAACTATCGACTTTAGCCAAGATTTTTTAATTATTTATAACTGTTGGAGTCGCTGTAGTTCAGGTTCAAAAGTAACACAATATTCTTGAACAGTTGGCTGAACTCCCAGTTCGAAGAGTTTGACTGATGTTAGAAATTATTATCGCTTTGAAATCGTCGTGTTGCTGCGTACATTGGAGAGTGGGTCATAACTTATTGGAAAGATAAAAGGAAAGTGTCACAATTAGTACAAGAACATGGAGTGTACTACAAAAAGGAAAAGATTTATAATACTTAAATAATAAATTGGATGATGATGAGTAAAGATGACATTGACTTAACGTCTTTTATTCCTCGAAGGGCGAGGTAAAATAGCGCTAACTTCTGCCTGAAGTTGTGTTTGCAATCATTGCGAACAGATAAGCAGTCCGCTTACGCATGAGTTCAAACAATCTTTCTTTTAAGTCATTCGCCCACATGAAACACACAAAGCATAATTTATAAGAACAAACATGATGCATTTATAAACAGCGAGCACTGAATTGGGAGGCCTCCAAACTAATTACAAGCCCGTAAATTTGTGAGTGCCGCCATACTTCACGCGGCCCTTCGGATCACAGCGCATTAATTTCAATTCTGACGTTACAAGGAGAGCCGGGTGACAAATATGTGCAAATGTTGTTAATGTGCAGCGCTGTTAGGTAAATTAATTTATGAGAGTCTCAATCTGACAACCGCTGGCATTTCCTGATTTAGGATTGAAGAAGATGTTCTGAGTTTATTTCTGTCTGTACTGGGTACTAGTGGGTACTGGCGTTAACGTGTTCTAACACGTAAATATCTATATTTATTTAATTCAATAATATTCACGAAATTTCTTTTCAGTAATATTTTAATTATCACAGAATCCTACTTACTCATGAAATGTGGTATTAATGATTCTACTACGACAGCTTTTTGATTAGATACGACAAATTTTAAAAACCGGACTCCAAACCAAGACTGCGACATATTTAAGTATCCAATAGAGTTCAGATTCTCTTCAAATTACATTTGGTGGGGTATTCAACCTTCATTTGCTATCTCTGGCAATTAAAACAAACAGTAATGATATAAACCGTATACATACAGGTACCTAAAAGAAATAAATAAGTGTTCATGGACTTTTACAGTGAATTATATATATATTTTTGTTTGAAGAATCACGTGATGAAGACAGTATCTTGGTTGGGATATCACTCTGCAGGTTACCCCCAAACTGTTAACAGTGCGTTTATTTATTATGCAAAACATTCTCATGAACTTGAGTCCTTCGTTTTCAGGTCAAAATATTTTTATAAGGCAAAGTACATTGTCCGCGTTACCTCAGAATCTGATTGATATATAGCTTGCTTTCATATTAGCAGACGTATAGGCGACAAGATTGTTTTGGAGACTCGTTTGCCAATGAAGAGAAAAAAAAAATTACATTAATGATAGACCTTGCATTTTAAAACTATCTAATGAATAATGCAATGTTTTTATCACAGGTAACATTTTATTAATCTCAGTCCAATAGCCATTTCAATAAGCAATATATTGTTCGTTGAGTATGAATGTTAACAGTTAACAATCTCATTTGTACGGCTATTTCGCCGCGACGATTAACTGGCTGATTAATGTGGATCCCCAAACTGCTTGGCACGGCCACACTCTTGCGAAACATGGGTTTACCTAATTATATTGCTGGGTTCATGGTTGTTTGGGCAGCTTTTAGAAAATTATCTGCGTTTCTATCGGTTGGCGATATTTATTAGCTCCCATCTGTTTTCTCGGGAGTTTTTAATAGAAGCTTCCTTTATTTAGTGTTTTATGTTATAAAATTGGGTGGAGTTGACAGCAGTAGGTACCGATAGTATAGAGGTAGTTTAATGCTATTACAATACAGGGATTATTTTCTATTTATATTTTTCATGGCATTGTCCGTTGCTGTCTGATTAAGCTCCAAAGCAGATGCGATTGTTATAGTGTTGGATTTCATTTAGAAAGTGTTCGTTAAGTCAGTTCTCAGCACAGAATCTTAGCAGACAGTTCCTAGTAAATATAATTCTAATTATAACCATAGGCTTGTTACTGTAAACAACATTTCTTCAGCTCTCGACTAAACAACGCTTATTTTTACCACTTGAACTGAGTTTTTTAGTTTCTCAAAACAAACAAATTGTCGTTCAGCTGTTAGTTAGTTGTGTGTGACGTAAGATGTCGCCTCTCTTTTGGTAACTGGTTCAGGGCCGTGGTCCAGCGCTGGAGTTCTGGGAACCCCTGGCGGACATTGCCAAATACTGTCCACAACAGTGTAATGAGACTATACTGATGACGACGACGTTTGTTTACTCTGACTATTGATTACCGATTTGTACGACATGATTGATGGACAGGAGACGTCGAAAAAAATATTTTAAGGACCAGTTAGAATCGTAAAAAATATTTTATTTATTTATTTATTTATTTATTTAAGTTTTATACAATTGCATAAGGAGGACTTAATGCTAACAGCATTCTCTGCCAGTCGTCTAATATTTTATTTTAGGTCAGACAGTTTCGAAAAAATCTCTCGTGCAAAACGTCTCTAATGCGGGTTTGACTTTTGCCCCTTTGACTGGAGACTACTTCTACTTTGGAAATTAGAAATACATTTACTGCGAATGTGTTCACTTTCATTTCTATCAATTCTGATTGATCGGGGTAGGTAGGTACTTATTGACTTTTTATCATAATCGTTCTTTATTTAAAGCTTACTACGCAAAACAACATTTGTAAAGGTAGACAGACACATTCGCCGTTCATTCAGATAAGATCCATACATTGTGACAATAAATTGTGTTAACAAATTGACGGTCAAGGCTACATGTTTAATAAGAAACGAATTATTACATAAACGCGGCGGATCGGAATGCGGTATTATACTAAAATAAAATGGTAGAACTGTTAAACAGTCTAATCTGAGACAACTGACGAAGCGCCACTGCGCGTGTAACCGAATAAGTTATTTTGCACTATTTTAATTGTTGGACTTCGAAGAAAAAAGATCGAATTCTAGACAATAAAATAAAAAGCTATTAATTGTATCTAGCTAGGTATATTGCTATTGACGGCTTTCTTCACAAGGGTTTTAGGCTAAGGATGGAACTTAATTAACTATTGTGTTTACGGCTGACTCACGTAACTGTTTGACGAGGAACTCGACTAGTTTCAAGTAGCAGCGTAGCAGGACAGTCGCCGTGTTGCGTGTCGCGGAATGCTGCTCATGAATATGAGCCTCTAGCATCATTTGAAACTAGCCGAGTTCCTCGTCAAACATTTACGTGAGTAAAACATAATAATTGATGTAGTATGTCTCACGAAAGTTTTAATATAAATCTAAGGAACGAACTTTGTTATTGTACACGTGATTTTTGATAACTCTTGTTACAAGCTGAATTTCTTTTTTAAAGGTTATAGGTTGAAACATATGATAAAATCTAATTGCGTTCTAATTTATAGGAAGTGTAAACCGTCAGATATGTAATAAACCTGAAGTTTAATAGTGTGGTTTACTGAAAGATCGCTAGTTAAATCAAGAGATGCACAATTATTATTAGACATAAGTACTTCATAAGTAGGTTTATGTCATTCCGTTGCCTACAATCAGATGCGCAAAATTAACAAACTATGACACTATCAAAGTTTGACCACAAATCACTAGAAATAGGGCATGAAAGTGCGATTAGTTTGTTTAAAGGAATATGCTTTTCGTAATGGAGTGTATTTGTTGGTTTACGATGCGTGATATGTATGGCGCACCCATGTCTGGTCTGGTGGGACTGCCAGACACTTAGTCATCTGTTTCTGGTGAACACTGGTTCTGGTTTATAACGGTAAACATCCATATTGCGTACTTGGAGTGGAGTGTTTGGGTCAAGCGTTTTGTGGGGTAATCCAGATCAATATTGGTATTACCTACCAAACAAATGCTGCGGATACATATCGTACAAAAGTAGGGACATGTAAAATGTAAAGCTGAAGTGGAAATTGTTTCTGCGCATGCGAGACCAGAGATAGAGTAAATAGGCGATTACGTTAGTGTTGAAAAATCTTGGAGATAGTGTGGGCAACATTTTTAATCCAGTAACATAAATTTGTATGTAAGTAAAGTAGTATGTATTAGCACTCGACCTATACTCTCTCACATTATAACACTAACAATTATATAAAATATAGTACGGACAGCTAATTACGTAGACATCTGTCAAGTGTCAGAGCAGCCACAACAATGTAGGCACGCAAATAGACTGGGCTTCAAAATAGATCCCTTGGGAGTGGCAGGAACTATCTCCATACAGTTCAATATATGAAAATATTAGCGCAGTCTGTCTGTACGTGGGTAGGTAGGTATCAATCATTATTGTTAGTTGTAACTGTCAATTTTTTGACGTTTAACATCATTTTGGCAGTGGTAGGTGGATGGGTGCGCAAGGGCATTTCACTTGTAAGGCGAGATTGTGAATATTGCAAGCAATTTTCAAGAGACAATTTCGAATGACTATTTTTTCTGGTAAAAAAAAATTAGCGAATCAATACTGATAAAGTCACATACATATTTGATTGCCTTCACATGCCTATACATCTGCAAAAAGCTATAACGTTTATCAAGTAAGACTGATAAAGCTATTGAACCTTTCATTTGTACATATCTAAATAGATTTGCTTCACGGACTGAAAATTCGTCACGGGCGTCATCTACCGAAACCTAAATTTTCTTTATAATATGACTAGAATTATTCCCAGCGGGGACTTCCTAAAAAGGTGGCATTGCCCTGTTGGTGTTTGACAGCGGGGTGGCTGACCGAGCCGTCTCACAAACTCACAGTGACGCCGCCGCCTAGTCGGGCAGGGGTGGCAAATATTTAGATTGGCAGAACTCTGCGCCATCTCTGACACACTGTTGATGTTTACACTGGTTGCATTTGTAATCAACATTTAAATGAAATGGTAATGCAAATAAAATATCCAAAAATACACTAATTGCATTATCATCAAATAAAACGCGGATTATACTACTATTGTCGTAAAATGTAAGAATAAAAGTACTTATGAGAGAGAAATAAACACCGTGCTCCAGACAACTGTACAGTGGCTAGAAGGGAACAGCCTAAAAGTTAATATAGATAAAACTAAATACATTCAGTTTCATACCTACAGGAATAAACCCGCCGAATTAAATGTGATGTATAAAGGGATAGCTCTGTCAGAAGCTGAGTCAGTAAAATTTCTTGGGATTACACTAGACAAGTTCTGCTCTTGGAAGAATCAAGTGCAAGATGTTTGTGGTAAAATTAATAGTTTTGTTTATCCCTTGAGACGTATCAGCCGTGAAATATCAAGAGAGGCCGCAATGACTGCGTATCACGGATACATATCCTCCATATTGCGATATGGGGTTATTCTTTGGGGTCGATGTGTTGCGATAGAACAAGCATTTATAATGCAAAAAAAAGTGTATTAGAGCGATATTCGGGTTGAAGCAAATAGATTCCTGTCGCCCGTTCTTTAGAAAATACAAAATTTTAACCGTGCCTTGCCTCTACATCTTCGAGTCGTGTATATTTGTTTTTAAGCATAAGCAACTCTTTGAGAATCCGGCAAGTTATTACGCTCCACGGTCTCACAATACCAACAAATTATATCGACCTAAAACAAATCTCACACTCATATCAAATAACAGTTACATTATGTGCATTAAATTATATAACAAAGTTCCAAATTCCATTAAGGCACTACCTTTTCATAAATTTAAACGAGGTTTAAGAAACCTGCTAATTGACAAATGTTTTTACAGTGTGCTTGAGTATTTAGATTATAAATTGTAATATTTAATGGTTTGTGAATTGTAATGTAATATTTTTATAATATGTTTGACATTCCTGTAAAATTGACATTTATAGAATATTGTGTGTGACATTTATGACATTTTGGGCTAATTTTGTGACATTTTCTCTTTTATAAAATTCATTATTTTAATTTTGAAACTATTATTTTAATTGAAAAAAAAATTGTAATTTTCTTTGAGAGTATAACACAATTTTGACAAGTCTGTAAAGTATCTACATTATTTTTGCACGCCGATGTTAAAGGCAAAATAAGAGGACGTAAGTTATTACAAAATTACAACTATCTGTACCTTAAAAAAAAAAAAACGTTATCTGGTTCCTAAGAACATGTTTCTAACTTCGCAGGGTGTGAAGGTTGGTAGGTACTGTTCTTACGTCCAGCCTAAGATCTTCAAACAAGATAGCCATTGATCTTTGAAAGCTTTTCGTTGAATACTCTGTTTGCTGAAATAAACCCCAGCGCCATCTACATAAGATTGTTTGGATTAATGCCAGACTCATAACCGGTTTTATGTCTGACTCAAATGTCTGATCCAGACTTTACGTTGCTTCGTACGTTGTTCATTAGATGGCGTTATTTAATATAAGCGCTTGCGCATTATTTATATCACAACGTCACTTCCTCCATCTAGTGGAAAGTCATGACACTAAATAAGATTTCTCTCTACCCTCAATACATTAGCATCGCATGCGTCATAATATGAAAGTAAAGAATTAGATGGCACGAGTAAAAAGCTTCAGTCTACCACGACATCTGTAGGAAGTTACCCACAACCGAAAATGTTTTAATTACGAACATTCCTACTATTTGCTTTAACGGCGGTCTATAAAGTAATATTTCTTTTGTTCTACAGAAAGTAACAAAATAGCTAAAAATCATCTAATGGTAATGGTCACTGTAGCCTATGGACAATGGACATGTTTGTCCAACATGTGGACATGTTTCTGCAACACAAGAGGCATCACGAGTGCTTTGCCGTCAATGAAGAAATATTATTACAAGAAGGGATACTTATTATTGGCACAGCACCACACGCAACAAATGGTTTCACAACGTCATAATTTTGTTGACTCACTTGTTTACTTGTAACAGCTTTCTTACCATAATTGATGCGATCTTAAATCGGACGTTTATAAATAGAATATCGTCTAAAAATACTCCTTGCATTGTGAGGATCGTTTTGGCAGTCACAGTCACCGTGTCGACACAATGATCGCAAAGTGATAAACCGTAATTTATTAACAACTACGGTTCATTTTACAAAATTAATGGATCTGATGACACTGAGACGGATCTTCTCATAATCAAATGTTGCCAGAATGAACTACTGCCATTTGTTCAACAGTTTTTATAGACAGAAATATTATTGCTTTAACAATAACATTCAGCAATAGATCTTGTTTTATGAAGATACTAAGGCGCTTGGCAGTTGAAACAGTTTGATTAGTGCTGTATGGTATTTAGTATTATGAGCAGAATAAAGATTAATGTACCAATTGGCATAAATAATCTTATGTCTACAAATTAATAACTATACCCTGAAAGTTATAGTTACGTAAAACAATAATTTGCGGTGCATATTAGGTTAATGTATTAAGTGTCGATTAAGCTATTTCCTTGTAACAAAATAAGATAATTACAGAGACCGTGAAATCAATCATCATCATCATCAACAGCCTATAAATGCCCACTGCTGAGCAAAGCCTCTTCTCACACGGAGAAGGTTAGAGCGTAGAGGTGAAATCAATACTGATTTAGAAACATGTAATAGAAATCAAATATGAACCACTACCTCTAGACAAGACAAACGAAATAATAGTCTCAGTTTCAAATACACCATAAACTATTTTACGAGGAGAAGTAAAAAATAGAGAAGATAATAAAACACTACTTAACAGTACATTACAGGTAGATCGTAAATCTGAAGGAGTTTATAAAAAACCATAACACGGCCACAATAACACCACATCAATGGAAGTGAAAACAAACATTGTAGAATCGGAAACGTAAACCAAAGTTGTAGTTGTGAAACATTTGTTTGGAAAGGGCATAACCATAAATCTTGTATGTATATACATAACATCACGCCTTTTATTCCCGAAGGGGTAGGCAGAGGTACACATTATACCACTGTACTTACAATGTAACACCTACTTTTCACTATTTACCTCTATGTTATGAGTCCCATGTAATAGGGGGTGAGTCTATTGCCATATACCGGGCATAATACCAGGCTCCGTGCTACTACTGAGATTTTTTTTTAAAAACCCAGTAATACTTTGCCCGACCTAGGATTCGAACCCGACACCTCTTGCTCGCACTTTCGAGCCACTCGGCCAACGAGGCAGTCTTGTATGTACCTACAAAATATTAAGTAAGGGTGTATTTCAAAATACAATTTAGCTATGAAGATGTCGGTACAATTTTAATGAAGAACATATTTTCATAAATCCTATCTTGAGTGCCTATATAAAGCTGTAAGACATAACACACAACATCACGCCTTTTATCCCCGAAGGGGTAGGCAGAGGTGCACACAGAAGTAACACCCACTTTTTACTATTTATGTTATGAGTTCCATGTAATAGGGGGTGAGCCTATTGAATAACATAATAGGCAAAGATACCAGAAAACAGACGTATGGCACAAGAAGAAAATATTTTATGTAATATACATATTCAAAGCTAAGATGAGAGGAGAATTTTTAATTATTATCGTACTTTAATTGATAATTATGTGGATAGCAATAGAGGTAGAGACACAGTGCAATCATTGAATCAACGAGATTCCGTTATAATAAATATTCTTTGTGTGGCTAGTCAATGAGTGCCAATGAAAATTATTCAATGTTATCGACATTCCTGTACAGTAAGTATTCGCAGAATTGTCTGGGTTAACTAAAAATACCGCGACATTGAAATAGGTTGACCTGGCTATTTTCGACTTCTTGTTATTTGCACAGAATGTTGTAGTAATTAGTAGTAGCAGTGATGAAACTAATTACTTAAAGTTTGCAAATGTAAGCTTTTATGGTGAAGTAATATAATTTTATTACTTGTTCAGTTCAGTCTTCTACTGCCAATAAACGTATTTTTAAGTAACAACAAAGTCTCATCACTACATAGTATAAAACAAAGTCGCTATCCACAGACTTTGATGCAGTTTTTTTAAATAGATAGACTGATTCTTAAGGAAGATTTATATGTATGATACATGCATTTTGCACCCGTGCGAAGACGGGGTGGGTCGCTAGTATCATATAAGAATAAAAAAAGAATATCAGGAATAGACACTAAAATTCGCCGGTTTCTTGTCAGCGATATAACTTTAACTTGCCTTGAAAGTATGTCCCTGTACAAACTTATCGTTACAGACATTATGCAGTACATAAACTCTGAGTCAGTATGACACGTGGTGCCAACATATTTGCTTATTTATTTATATATTTCAAACAGACAGAAAACAATTCCTCTACAGGTGTATTTAAAGCGTCATTAAACATTTTGCTGAGACCAATATCAATAAATGCTCTTGCCAAGCATAATATGACCTGCAGTTAGAATTTATGGGACGTATTACTGCCTTAGGACAAGTACCTGGCGAATTAACAGTATCTTCAATAAGCCACTGCACATTTCGTGGATAGAAAACAGTTGTATATTTTATGCTTTTGGCTCATTCTCTATAATAAAAGTCCCTTTCCAAGTAACATTATACACACATTGTCGCTAGCTAAAGCGCATTTCTAGAGCAATTGGCAATCGTATCATTAATATCAAAAGTACAGAATTTATGAGTGGCATAGGAATTGGCATCTGTTGCACCCTGGACACTGGCAGTCAGATTATTCACGTTTTAAATGACGACAGAGCTCATTGATAATAATTATACATTTATTAGGTTCGCCTCGATCTGCAATGCGCAGTATCTACTGAATTAGTCATATTTGAGATGACATTTATTGCCTAAATACTCGACCAAGTCAAGTATTTTCATTCATTAGCTTTGTATAAGATTAATTGTACATAGGATCACGTCATCGAAATACTAGAGTTCCGCAAGGCTCTACATTAGGTCCAGCCCAAAAAAGAGCCCATCTTTGATAACCAGCAGGTAATTAACATTCCAAATAAGAGTTTCATAGTATACTTACATCCATGGTTTCGTTCAGTGTCCGCGCCCGGGCTGCCCCGCTGGGAGCGCGCGGTCGCAGCGCCGGCACCGCCCGCCGCGACAACCACTCGCCGAACGCTGCGCACACAACACCGTCACACCCGGTATCAAACGCCACCAACTTAGTGGAAATTGCAGGAAATGTGAAAAGGAAGAAGAGATATGTAGAGGGCCTGAATTACTTACAAAGGTAACTTTAGAGGAAACGATAACTTTTTATGTACACATTCTAGAGGTACAGAGGCTTTTCTGAGATTCATGTTTAAACAATTAACGCAACGTTGGATTTGACTCAAAGGGTTTAGATAATAAGAACTACAGGTTAAATAAAACATACCAAATTAAGAATTTACAAGTTTGAAATAGGCCCAAAACATAAAAAGAAATTGAAGCGAAACAAAGTACAAACACGTTGTTACAACAAGATAAAGATGTTATTCAATTAGAGTCAATTGATTGAAGATATTAACAAAATTGGTAACATAGATGTCTAAAGACCAGAAGATAATTAAGATAATAAATGAGTACGACGCTAAATGAATAAACATAAGTAAAATACATGGTCAGTAAATAAGATTAATGCACACAGTAAAACCAATGAGAGGAGGCGTTAAAATGGTATAGATAGTAGCAATTAGATACGCAACCATTAGTAAATAGTTTTAAGACTTCATCTTCATGCACTGTGAGAGATTGTGGCGAGTGTAGTGTCTAATCTAAGAAAATCGTATATGTTTTAGTGTAGTTGCTAATTCTAATTTACTTTAGTATCTAGTTCTAGTGTATTGATAGATAAATTGACTGTTAGGTTATAAAGGAAATATTATTGAGTTTTTTGAAACACACATGAGTGTGTTTGTATGTGTTTTTGCCAATTATGCTAGCATCGGCATCGATTGTGTATGATACACACCTTGATATGATATACCTGGTGATACACAGTTACTGTGCAGGCTGTATATCAAGGCTTAACTGTTAAGCATTTATGGACATTTTGGTAACATTTTTTTCAGTATTCAGAAAACAATATTTTGTAAATAGAAAACGTCAGTTTATCTATTTGTTTCGATAGTTCAAAACTAGTTTTGTGTAGTCTTTTAGAAGAAAGGAAATTATTCAACAGAACGGTCAGCGCAGAAGATAATTTTGTTAGAAAAGAGTTTCTACAGAAAATTAATATTTTAATACCAATTACTGTTTTTAAGAGGAACAATGATTTAAAAGACCTAGATAAGACTACAACTACTGTTATTAGCAGAATTTACTAAATTACTATTTAAATATTATGTAACTTTTATTCTACTGTGTCATATTTGTGGATATTTCGTCAAGAAAGCAACGAATATTTACAAAAATGTGTTATTGATATCCTTTTGTTTTGAGTCTTTTCATTTCATCGTCATTTTTATAGTTCATGCTTTAAATTTTAATTTATTTAAGACGGAATTCCACAAATATCTTTTTTACTTCATTTCTAACTTTATAAGCTACTACAGAAGCTGCTACATTATCTACTGCAAGTATACTATCATTGTTCATCTCAAACGTCCACTGACCTATAGCTTCCGCGGTCATAATGTCGAATGTGTCGTGTTCCATGTTTGTGTGTGCACTAACACTGATGCTGTACAATATTTATAGTGTGTGTGTGTGTGTGTTAGCACTGCACTGATACACTGGCACTGGTTGCTGTCGTCACTTTGTCTTCGTTCACTTTGTTGTGTTAGTTATGTTATCGTTAGATATTTCGTATTTTTTACTTGTATTTCTATTCTAATTTTTATCGTCTGTGGCTGGAATAAATAGTACTTTATTTGTTACACCTGCTTTAATATTAAGTTTAAGTAAACCACCAGCCAATAGGGACTATGTTTGCAACATCAGCTTTCGCGAGTGGACAATCCTTTGTAATACAACATAACATAACATAACATCACGCCTTTTATCCCCGAAGGGGTAGGCAGAGGTGCACATAGAAGTAACACCCACTTTTCACTATTTATGTTATGAGTCCCATGTAATAGGGGGTGAGCCTATTGCCATATACCGGGCACATTTCCAGACTCCGTGCTACTACTGAGAATTTTTAAAAACCCAGTAATACTTTGCCCGACCCGGGAATCGCACCCGAGACCCCTTGCCCGGCAGTCGCACTTGCGACCACTCGGCCAACGAAGCCTTTGTAATACAAATATAATATAATAATCCTATTACAAAAAAACAAATACAAATATATTCATTTTTGTGTAAATCTTGTGTAACATTTTAATTGAAATAATTTATAGAATTTAATCCGTATACATGTAGTGATACATCAAACATATTTTTATGAACAAGCACTTGTGTGTTTGACGTCATCGAGAGTCAGTTATACAGACTTTGGAGATTAAATAGATTGGAATATAAAATGTAAGACTGATGCGAATGTTGAACCTGTCTGTTCTCTAACAGCTGATCAGAGTGCCACTAGTGGGAATAGAACTGATGTCATTGGGGTGGCAGGCTGGGGAATGTGAGCGTCTGGTTATAAATACTACGGCCTAAGATTTATACGACATTTAAATTTATGTGTTTATAAAAGTAAATCTAATCGATAGAAGAGTTTTACTCTGTAGTCTGAATAGCTAATGAACAATGTGTAATGGTATTGTGTGAATTTGTGGACGTCCACAACAAAGGTAGAGACGATTCGTTTTGTGGTAATTGCTGCTGAACGTTTTTATGTGTTGCATAAATTCTCTTTTCAATCACGATAGATAATGTTTACTTACAGAAAATGTGTCGTTTCTTATTTGCTTTAGAAATGTCGGTTACATTTGTATATTGCTATTTAACTTGTAACTGAGTTGCTAAAAGGCCAAAATCGGCAACACTATTTTTTTAATACAAAAAATTACCGTAGTAAATGACCGTGACATTGCAAGTCGTAAAATTACTATGAATGCTACTTAAGATAGTAATCCAAGATCAGTAGTAACAACATAACAAAATTAGAAAATAAATATATAAACATTAGAAGTATCATCACCAACATATCAAAGTAATGTCTAATATATAAAAGTTTCAACTTTCCTGAATCACTTTGG
The DNA here is from genome assembly GCA_038387885.1 of Spodoptera picta. NCBI lineage: Eukaryota > Metazoa > Arthropoda > Insecta > Lepidoptera > Noctuidae > Spodoptera > Spodoptera picta. The sequence goes on from JAZHFQ010000303.1 coordinate 175,259, forward strand.
CAGTTTGTGAATATCAGCTGATTGCACCTGCACGTAGTTAATTCCTGAAGTATGGTGCGCATGCGCCGCGGTCCATGCGCCCGCGCGTGCCGCGAGCTGTCAACGATGTGCCAACGAGCATTGTCAAATACCATACAATACTTGAACTTGTTACTTTTATGCGATAGATTGGACGAATATTTCGATATATTATATAAATGTAAAATTAAATATTCGATAAATGTAAGCTCGCATTTAAAAACGTGGGTATTGAAATCGAAGTCTTGTATTTAGCGTTCACTCTTACCGACGACTTATCCGAAGCTTATGTTAACTTTTGAAACCTTTCGTATTAAAATACAATATTCTTACGGAAACAAAACTGTGTAAATACATCTACTAGAGACTACTACTACTTTTTCTAACTGAAACTGCGAACGGTCACTAACAATACAGCTAAGGTCCTCTACGAGAATTGCTACGAAGTTGCTACGATGCTACGAGAGGCCTACGAGTCTCGTAGCGCTTTCGTAGCTCATAGAATTTCACGTTAAGGTCACAAAATATATCAAATACGTTTTGTTTAACTCTAATTAATCATGATAATTATATTTGTTTGTAATCAGTCTTCGTACAGTTAATTAAATTAATTAGTTGGACATGTATCAGTCGTAAATTCTGCACTGTTTACGATATCCTCGATCAATCAACGTGATGACTGATTGTGATCTGTGCTGACCTTCCAAAGGCCTATTTATCTATTTCATTCTTTGATCGTATCATTCGAGGGTACCTGGCAAGCATATTGCGTTGTTTATCTTATGGATTTATCGAGATGTCTTACATTTTCTACAAGAATTTAGAGGAATACTCTTGAAATTTAGCTTTTCAAGATAATTTTTATTTCAAATGTTATATTTGGTGAATTGAAAAGTGATTTTAAGAATTATATTTTAATCACAGCCCAACATAATATTCAAGTGAGCTTTCTATCAATTTTCATCTATCTCATGAATGCTTGAAACTAGAAATTTTAATTTCCTATATCTACACCGTATACTAACAAATAATTGTGCACATTAAATAAGATCATTATATGCAATCTACGACTTGTAATAAACGACAAGGTCAGTTGCACTTCCGTGGCACATGGCCGCTCGCGTTGGAATGACGTCACCACTGTCCAGTGACATCCGGATTATTGCCTGATGAGCTAAGCTTGGCAGACTATAAGTCTTGTCAGGGTTACATTGCGATAGGAATGTGGAGATTACATTGGTTCTTCGAAAGATATGAATTAGCGTTAATCAAGACATAATAATAAGAGCTTTAGTTTTCATGTATTACGGAGTGATTTCGTAGTAAATATCACAAGTTATACAAAAAGAAAATGGAATCATTTGTTGTGACCATACAATAAATGATCGTAATAAACATGTAAAAAATCCTAAGAAATTGCTCAAACACACTTGACCTAGCCAGGACGCATCGAATAAACAAAATTCCATAAAAATTAAAAAAACAACTAGGATTGCAATAACAACACGAATGATAATGCAAATTATTACAGACAGACGAACATACAATAAATGTATGAACCTGAAATAGGTGCGTATTATTAGCTCCACCTACGAGCCACCACTAAATATGTGTAAATTTACAAGTGAGTCACGTTCAAAGTGCTGGTCGAAGTAAATTAGATAGAATTATGTACTTCGTGGGAATTATTACATATGTACCTCTAATTGTACTAGTAACTTTATACTTTGTATATTTTGCAGCTAAATTTATCGTTGAATTTCAGTATATTTCGAGTAATTAAAGGCAAGACTTATCTCTACCTGTACGTTTTGGTTTTGGCCGTCGCCGTCGTTTAGCCGTTTAAGTAAATAAATCTTGAATTGTAAAAGTAGCTGTTTATATCGAATTTGTAATAACTATCGTGAGACATACTAAATTAACTAAAAAAGTCGCGGGTTGCTCGCGTGAATAAACTGAGAGTAGAGCTTCTACTTACTACGTAAATCTAGATAGAAAATAAAAATATGTTATATAGATTTTTAGTTATTATATCGAATTCGTATAAAAAATCCATATTTGTTAGTAAAAAAATACGTTCAAAATAAAGCTACAGTTGTTTACTTTAACTCAAGATCTAATTTTAATATTCCCTCCTACTCAGAGCGCAAGAAACTAGCTCTTTCCTTTCCAATTGAAAATGGGCGTGACCAACAAAACTATCGTCCGATACATCACTATGGCTCAGTGGACAGATTCAAGTCGGAAATGTCACGTGACACGTGTGTTAGTGTGTGGTAGGTAATTATAACCTGACACATCACGACTTCACGCCGAGAGCTGCGGGTGAGGCAGGAGATGCCTGATAGATGCTCTCATACGACAAGGAACTTCCACACTGTAATGAAACTAAAATATCTAAACATATGAGATTGTCATATTATATATAACTGATTTAGGGCCAATTTTTCAATGCTCAGATAAATTTTAACTGATGAATAACTTTCGATATTTGACATATCTTCCATACTAACAACTGTCAAATGTTAATTTTATTTTACAGCAAAATTTTATCAGCGAATTGACTGATTATTGAAAAATCGGACCTTAGTTTTAAGCTTAGCTTTCGTAAATTTCCAACAAATTCAAAAATGCGTAATAAGTTCGATGTTTGACGCAAAAACAGGACGTTACCTTTTGCCTTCATAAACACTATTACTATGGCAATAGGCTCACCCCTATTACATGGGACTCATAACATAAATAGTAAAAGTGGGTGTTACATTGTACAGTGGCATAATGTACACCGCTGCCCACCTCTTCGGGGATAAAAAAGGCGTGATGTTATGTTACTATTGTTTTGGACGTGAAAACCCAGCAGTCGCTTCGTCGGATCTTAATAGAAAGATCTCGAGGCAGGTAAGACGTGACCTTCGGTGCTCCAACACACGCGCTATAAAAGAAGCGATCGAGCGAAATCGGGGGTCAAAAGTTTTCATCCAGCAACTAGGTCGAAGCCATCTGACGAAGCTGATTACATCTGAGGGAAAAGTCGTCGCTTCTGCGCCGGAGATTCTTGCGGAGGTTCAGCGCTTCTACGGTGATCTATATGCGTCACAAGCACCTCAACCTCAATCATACTCGCGGGATCCCAGGGTCACACTTGTCCGCCACTTCACTGAAGAGCTGCCAGAGGTCAGTCAAGACGAAATCGTGGTGGCTTTGGGGCAGCTTAAAAATGGAAAAGCCCCCGGTGAGGACGGAATTACGACGGAGCTCCTTAAGGCAGGGGAAAACCGATTCTCGAGCGGCTCCAAAGTATATTTAATTCCGTCCTCTTCACGGGGAGAACTCCTAGGGTGTGGAGCAGAAGCATTGTCGTTATGTTCTTCAAAAAAGGAGATAAAACCCTTTTGAAGAACTATCGTCCTATTTCTCTTTTGAGCCACATCTATGAGCTGTTTTCCAGGGTCATCACGAATCGTCTCGCACGAAGGCTTGATGAATTTCAGCCCCCCGAGCAGGCACCAAGGACCACACTTACACGATGAGGCAGATTATACAGAAGACCGAGGAGTATAATCGGCCTCTATACTTGGCGTTCGTTGACTATGAGAAGGCCTTTGACTCTGTCGAGATCTGGTCTGTTCTGGAGTCCTTACAACGGTGCCAAGTCGACTGGCGATATATCCAAGTGTTGAGAGAACTGTACGAAGCTGCGACTATGGCCGTCCAAGTACAAAATCAGCAGTCTGAACCTATTCACCTGCATCGAGGAGTGAGACAAGGGGATGTTATATCCCCCAAATTGTTCACAAATGCTATGGAGGATATGTTCAAGACACTGCATTGGAAAGGACGGGGCATAAACATAAACGGCAAGTATCTCTCACACTTGAGATTTGCAGATGATATCGTCATCGTGGCTGAAACCGTTCAGGACTTGCAATATATGCTGTGAAGCCTGGCTGATTCTTCCACGCGCATTGGGCTCCCGATGAATTTGGACAAAACAAAAATAATGTTCAATGAACATGTCATTCCCGAGCCAATTGTTCTCAACGGGTCACCTCTCGAAGTCGTTCAGGAATACATCTACCTAGGACAAACCCTGCAGTTTGGTAGGAACAGCTTCGAAAAGGAGGCCCGTAGAAGGATACAGCTTGGCTGGGCAGCATATAGAAAACTTAATCAAATCTTCTCGTCACAGATACCGCAAAGCCTGAAGACAAAAGTCTTCAACGAGTGCGTCCTTCCAGTAATGACATACGGAGCCGAGACGTGGACACTGACAGTGCGACTGGTCCACCAATTTAAGGTCGCGCAGAGAGCTATGGAGAGGGCTATGCTCGGAGTCTCTTTGAAGGATCGAATCCGAAACGAAGTGATCCGACAGAGAACCAAAGTTATCGACATAGCCCAAAGGATCAGTAAGCTGAAGTGGCAGTGGGCCGGTCACATTTGTCGAAGAACCGATAACCGTTAGGGTAAACGTGTTCTAGAGTGGAGACCGCGTCTGGGCAAACGCAGTGTAGGGCGCGCTCCAGCTAGGTGGAGTGACGACGTGGTTGAGCTGAAGACCGAGCTCAATGGCGTGCCATAGGAGAGGCCTATGTCCAGCAGTGGACGAATACAGGCTGATGATGATGATTTTGGACATTTCGAAAAAGTGTTGAAATAGTGGTTATCTTACTCATAATCAACACAATTATATGTGTTTTGAATTAAATAGTAAGTTTGTGATAAAACAGAGACCTTGTTTTGACCGAATCTTTGTTTACATCAAATAGAAGAGAAAAAACTGATGAATGAAAGTTTTGTTACAACACAGACAATTTGCTCTAAATAATAGGCATAATAAATATTGTTCTTGGACAAAATATTCTTTACCGTCCGTTCATTTTTCAGTCATCCAAGAAAAAAATATCAAGTACGCTAGCGATTTCGGAATTAAAAACACGATACGAGAATCGGACTAAATGAAGAATTATCATTACAGTATTTCAATAGTCTCCAGTTTTATATCTATTGCTAAAGACCAGTTAAAATATTTCTGAACTGATCATTATTTTGAAATATTGCTGGCGTTACTGATATTTATTATTTGTTTAGTCTACTATACAGTTAGCGAAATTATAATATTGTATCAACGGCTTATAAGAAAAGATACTAATCATATTTATAGGAAAAAGATATCAATATCATTGCTATATAAAATATGTAATAGTGAAAAATGATATTTCTACCTCTATAGTTTTTTAAATAGATATTTCTATAGTTATTAGAAATGTAAGACTAGCCGTCATGATTGATGGCTAGCCTATTTCTGAATGCTACATTGACCTATTTTCCTGATCAATAAACCAGACGTACAATGACAAACAAACTTCCGAGTCTTACAAAACGATCACGTCAAAGAGTATAATAAGTATAGGGGAAGATCATGTCACCATGGTAACCGGATGACAGATACCGTAAACATACAACTTTTTTTACAAATGTGAATATTCTACGTTGTGAGAAAAAAGAGTAAAAGTAAGAACTATTGATTGCAGATGATGTCATTCAAGCGACAGTTCTAAAAGTTGATACTCAGAACGAAAGAACTGTTCGACGTCCAAATGTCAGTGTACGGCGCGCCAATCAGCTCCGCGTTCCTCACTGTTTACTATTCAACAACTTTACCACCACACACCCATCATTCTTAGCACCCAAGCAATAAGACCTATAATCCCTTGATTGATAGCGAAGAAAAGTTTGTCAAAGTAAAAGACTGCGAATTAAATTTTGCGAATGTCGAAGCTCTTATCACGGGGTAGTAAGGTTTGTTATACATTGTTTGGTATACGAAGAAAGTTTGTGGGAGTAACAGGCCCGGTAGGCCGGTCTAAATGCGTCCGCGTCTTTGGCACGGCACTGGGGCAAGGACGCAGAGCGCCTATGCAGTCCGCAGATTGATTGACCGATTAATCTTAGCGAGACAAGACTGGGAACATGAAATATTATCGATCTTATAACGTGGGGATCCAGCGTGGGATGATGACTGTCTCCAGAGAGAATTTACATGAAACACAAAATTTATTTAAAGCGGAAACAGCCGTAATGTGTTTCTGTGATGATCGGTTGTGTATAAAGTGTAATAAAATCAACTGACGCTTTTAATAACGATGTACGATGAAACCAGCGCTCACACTTCCCTGTTTCCGACAAAGTAAAGTAGCATATATATTTTACTGCAACAATTGCACTCGAAGCCGTTACGTGCACTATTACATCGATGTACTAAAAGCTTCGTAAAGAACAATGTAATATACAGTCTAAAATCTATTCTAGACTCCTAATGAAAAGTAATTTCTCAATTAAAGTATTTCCATCAAGAATCGTTTCCTAAGGAGCTTTAAAACGTATCTCTCGCATTTAACGTAACATGAGTTTATATATTATAGGAGACAAATATAATTCATACAGTGTAGACAGATGGGTCAAGTTCATCTACTAATTCAACATGTTTGTTCAGTAAATATTTCATCACATAGGAAAGTACTGTTTATCGTGGACTGTTTTAATTTCATGTCAGCTGTCCTACGAGTTGTGGCTACATTCACGGCGGTATTTTCATACATATTTACACTAACATGTACCGTCTCCTATCCATACAGTATGTACAATACCTGAGTATAACTACATGTTTTATTAGTGTGTTGTTTCGTATGTTTGTTTCCCTGTTTGTACAAAATCCTGTGTCTAGTTGTCCGTGTAGTGGTTAACGTTCACTTCACTTCACACACGAGATGGTGGGTATGTACACATGAAGAGGTTCAATGGGGTCGGCAGAGGAGCGAGTAGACTATTACAGGAGGATTACGAAACGGTTCGATCGCCGAAGTATTGGTGTCGACGCGCGCGTGCGTCGCTCTCCCAAACACAGCCGTGACTGCGTACGAGCCCGTACTCCGATACTCACTACGCTCCTAACTCACAATATTCTATCACGATTCTATCCAAATCCACTTTGATTCAATCGCGTGACGTTTTTCAACCAAGATGAATCTCATTTTGTATGCAATGTGAACAATGTAGCGCCATGTTGGGCCCGCGTAGTGAGCCATACCCAAGCGTGCCAAGCGTTATTGACGGACTTACTGACAAATGAGTGGCGGCGAAATCTCACTTCTGTTACTGAACAAACCAAGTGAAATAACGAATTAGCTGAATAAATAATGTGACTTTAATTTACTTGAAAACAAACTTTTGGGTATACAATACTTAGGTTCAATCGATCATATAAGAATGTAGCACTTGCGGTCATCTGAAATAGAGAAGAAGATATTTCAGTGTGCGTACGAACAGTTTCGAAACACGGGTGTGAAGAGGCGGGAAGCCGCGGCACCGGATCGACATGTCCGTATACACTGCGGGTAAAATAGATTCATCATATTATTGTACATTACGCTGACGCTAAATATTATTCAATTGTGTTTTGACTACTTCTGAATACAATACCCGCGTACTAATTTAGTAATTTATGTACAGCATTAGCCACAAAATGATGTACGAGTAAGTACACATTACTGAGGGTTCCTATATCGGGATTGCTATCATTTTAGAGCCTGTTTCACAATATCTGGATAGCCGTTATATACCAGATAAATTTGAATTAAGAACTTAATTTGTATGAACTATCTATCACATAAGTTTATCAGGTACATAAATGGAGGTGGTGAAATCAGCACTAAGGCAGGTAAATGAAATGTGTTTATTAATGAGATTTACAATAACTCAATAATACCTTTATATCCAACCGTTGAACCGTTATCGATCCATCAAATGACAAATCTATCCACACGCACGCAGTGACGATCCCCGTAAAGTAGGCAGCAGTATTTGGACGTGCAGAGCTGGAAATTGTAGTACAGTAATGGATGGGGACAGGTCGTTAATGATGAGGATAACAAAGACAAAAGATATTAACACCCATAGTAGACCCAGAGCCGCGGGTTGTCGGGGAACAGGGTTTCCTACTAATGCTTCGAGCTGGAGCTCTTGGTTCGTACTTGGTTTTTAGAAAGGGACGGACAGACCCTCTCGTCTCAACTAAGGTGGGATGAGTTATTGGAAGATTTTCTTTCGTAAAAACGTGATAATCTGACGTAAATAATTATCAGAGTCCTAATTGATGCGGAAAAAATTTTTTTCTTTCTTTTCTACCTCCCCTCCCCTTCCGAGTCTTCTGCCCAATCCCAAAACACGGCGGCGGCCGCTACACTCAGTGCGGCGCGGGCAGCAGTAGACAGCGGCGCACGACGTGCAGTCCGTCCAGGCGCACGGCCAGCACGCCGCACACGGCGGCCGGGCCGCGCGCCGCGCGCACCGGCAGCACCTCCGTGTACCCGGGGCTGCCCGCGCTGTACGCCAGCAGGTCGCCCAGGTACAGGTACGCGTAGCTGTACCACCAAGTTACGTTATACGCGCATTTGCTGAACGTTCTCTCTGTCAGTACATGGACCATACAACAGTAGGTTATGTACTGACAGTGGAAATGTTAAATTATTATTTTGAGCTGGAGTATTGATATTTTGATGTTGTTTGTCTTTTATGTTTTTGTTCTGTGTATAGTATTTTTATGATCTATGTAATTGATCGAAATAAATAGTTAATAATATAATATAAGCTCATAGGAAGCTTCTGGGAATTAAAACAACAGCCTATCATCGAGAGATAGATAGATAGATATTCTCTAGATACTAAAAAAAAAATTGCAAAATGTTTGTATCCGCTTTGTCTTTGGTTTAAGAAAGTACGACCATGTTTCCGTATTCCGCAATAGGCTCAAGTGGCTTCCGATCCGTCTTCGCAGGAACACTCGCATTTTATGCTTCCTATATAACATCCTCTTCAACCCTGCCTATCCTGCTTACCTCCGGGACCGTTTCTCCTTGGTTCGTCCTCCTGAAGTCCTATCTCGTTCACACCTTAAATCTAATCTTAAAATCGAACCCCATAATTCCGATTTCTATTCCTACTCCTTTTCCGTTCATGCAGTGAGGCTGTGGAATGCGCTCCCGCCTAACATTCGGGACGCTGAGTGTATCGCTATCTTTAAAAAACGAGTGAGAGAACACTACCTTTCCTCCTGATATGTAAATTTCTTCATTTATATGTATAGTTTATATTTTGTATGTATTTATTTATATATTGTATGTAGTTGTTTGGTTATTTATCTGTTAGTTTTAAGTCTGTTTCCTATCCCAATTTTCTATTTGTTACTACACACTGTGTCATTATATTATTATTACTTTTCCTGCTCCAGGTCCACAGGAAGAAATTCCAATAGGAATAGGTGGTACCTTTGTACTTTAATTTTATGTATGTGTTGTCCTTTATGTTGTATGTGTGTACATAAATAAATAAATAAATAAATAAAAAACTACCAAACAAAAATGTTATGGCAAACCCTCTCTCCCTTTCTTTTGGCTGGTAATGCTAATTACAATAATAATAATAATAATATAGTCTTTATTGTACACCAATTTGAGATAGTATATCGAGCTACAAATTAGAGAAATTAGGGTACAAAGGCGGCCTTATCGCTAAAAGCGATTTCTACCAGGCAACCTTTGGGTGGATAGAACATTACAATAATATATTAAATGAGGTAGTTATAGCTTGGTGAACTGAGGTGCTTATTTATTATGTAAAATTGAAAGTATTCATAACTAATTTATTTACTTTTAATACATAATTATATATATATACATACTGAAACATACCTACATAAATACACACATACATACATACATACATATATACATACATACACATACATACATAAGTTCATTTAGAAAAACACAGTGACAGATAGGTGACACTAGATGAAGAAACAGCAATGAACTACAAAGTGGAGAGATAATGTTCCTTCACACGTGCCTTGAACGTGACAAGTGACTTTGCTTGTTTTATGGAAGGGGGAAGTGCATTCCACAGTCGAATAGCTCGAACTGTAAAGGATTTGTCGTAGGATTTGCTCTCATGCTGGGGCATCTCAAGTCTCAGATCTCCCGACGACCGTACTGGTCTAAAATGTGTGTCATGGTAGAACTTGAAACGTTCTCTGAGATAATAGGGAGTAATAGGATTAAACAGTATATTGTAGAGAAGGGATAGGATATGAGTATTCCGGCGAAGGCGGATCGGCAGCCACTTGAGTTTAGCTCGATATTCGGAGACGTGATCATATTTACGTAAACCAAATATAAACCTTATACAGAAATTTTGGAGTCGCTCAAGTTTATCTAACTGCACTTCGGTAAGATCTGGATAGCTGACGTCGGCGTAATCAAGGATGGGAAGGAGGAGTGATTGCGCAAGCGCAATTTTGGTAGCGGTTGGGAGAAAGTTTCGAAGTCTACGTAAAGACTTGGCTGACGCAAACATTTTCCGACTGACCTGTCCCAGTTGCGGTCTCCAAGAAAAGTCTCGGTCTATGATAATGCCTAGGTCTTTCACCGAGTCGCTATATGGTATCATGGTACCGTTAAAAACAATAGGTGGCATCTGTGACCATGTAATTTTGCAACGTAACCGGGGGCTACCGACAACAATGACCTGGGTCTTCGCGGGATTAACCTTTAAACCGTAAGCCGTGCTCCATCTCGAGATTCGTGCTAAGTCGGTATTCACCATCTTGATCGCCTCGGAGAATTCACCAGGAGGTGCCTGAGAGTAAATTTGCAGATCGTCAGCATACAAGTGATAGGAAGAAAGAAGTTCATCAGAGATAGAATTTATGAAAATAGCAAAGAGTAGAGGAGAAAGAACGCCCCCCTGCGGTACGCCCGCAGCCGTCTCAGACCAGGAGGAGTATGAACCCTCAATGGCAACGCGCTGCCGGCGGCCAGACAGGTAACTACGAAAGAAATCAATCACAGCCGGCGATATGTTAAGAGAGCCCAGTATTCCAAGTAAGATATCGAAATCAACGGTGTTGAATGCATTGCTAAAATCTAGCAAGGTAAGCAAAGTTAGATTGCCGTTTTCGACACCCGCTCGTATGTCGTCTGTGATATTGACAAGTGCTGTAGTGGTACTATGCCCCAGACGGAACCCTGATTGGTAAGGATTGAGGAGACTGTGTTTGGTGAGGAAAGCGCTTAGCTGGTTATGGACTTTGGAGAGGAAGGGTAAAATAGAAATAGGACGGTAATCGGAATAAGATTCTGGATTTGGCTTTTTGGGAAGAGGAGTGATTTGTGCATCCTTCCATGCAGAAGGAAAAACGCAGCTGGATAAGGAATGGTTAAGGATATGGCAAATGACAGGAAGGATATCGTCCAGGACAGGGAGTATCATTTTTCGGCTGACACAATCACTCCCCACCGCATTTGAACTAATGGAAACTATGCTCTTCCTAACATCACTAGCTGTGAGTTGATTAAAGGAAAATTGTGAATAGGTGGGAGAGGGAAGAGAAGAAAGATAGTTTAAAGTATTAGTTTTAATAAACCCATTAATATAGGGCGAAGAGGAAAAGTGTTTATATTAAAGTATGATTTTTAATTCGAGTCAGTAAAATGACAGGGGCAACTGTCACTTTCACAAAAAAGGGTGACCCACTACAATAGTGATGTTCCACAATCGACCGACTTAGAAGTTTAGTCATGAGTCAACTTCGACCTCGTCAACATCCCTTATTAGCTGTACCAGAAGCACGTACAGTGGCCCGTGCAAATTCTCCGCTGGTCCGAGTACTCACCATGCTCAATTCTCTCCTGATATCAGCACCAGAGTGTGATTTATTTGCAATGAGATGGATAGATGTGTGTCGTGAATGTTTACGATTTTGTGAGAGGATGGATGATACGTAGCTTATTATAATGTTAATGTTTGTGTTAAATTACAATAATTACTCTAATTACCATTTGTTATTCAAATGTATAGGTTTTTTTTTTGTTAATTTTGTTTCTGAATTTAGTTGAATTAGTTTGTTTTTAATTACCTAAATAATAGCATTTATATATATAAGTTTAACAGTATAACTTAATGGCGTAAGCTGTGGTGTTGTATATGTACATTTTTTTCTAAATAAATAAAAATAAATGATTTATTTTATTAGGTATCAGAGCGTTGTTTTTATTGTAAATATTTAAAGCATAACGTATTAAATAATACAATTTTAGAAATATGAACCTTCCCAGCATATTAAAACTTCTCACTACAACATTATTACAAAAGATGGGGGATTCAGAGGAATCAATAATGGAAAGTAAGAATAATACAAGTAATTTTATAGGTTTTTATTCATAACGGTTGCGATTCCGAATCCGATTCTGAATCAGTATATTCAGAATCGGAATCGGAATCACTTACATTTATTATAAATGAATCCACACATTCGTCTATGATGTGGTCGAGTTGGCACATTTTGTCTTCGACTTTTATTGCATGGTTGATGCACTGTCGCCAATTTTCAGGTGCCACTTCTTTCACACCTTCTTCAAACAACTTTTTTACGTCTTTTATTTTAAAAGTTTTATTGTTCCTGGCGACATACCCCTTTGTTTGAGCCCAAACTAACTCTATTGGGTTGAGCTCACAGTGATAAGGGGGCAGCCGCAGGATTGTGACACCATATTCAGCGGTCAACTCTTCCACAGCATAGCGTTCGTAATTCGATTTGTGGGATTTTACAATCTCTATTAATTCAGCTTTTATCATCCTAGGTTGAAATTGAATATTTTTTTCATTCAACCATTGAATTATATCATCTTTTCGCCAGTTTGAAGTGGGGATACGCTCGACTTTTCTAGAATGATACGGTGCGTTGTCTAGTACCAGCACCGCATTTGGCCTTAAATTTGGCAAAATAGTTTTAAGCCAGTCCCCTCGAAACACTTTGAGTTCATTTCTTCATGATAGTCACCGGTATTTTTCTTTGATTCAAAAATTAATAACCCGTCTTCTAAAAATCCTTCATCACTGCCTATGTGGGAAATTATTAGGCGTCGACCTTTGCCGGTTGGGCCCTTTAGGCCTGTAGTTAAACCTTTTGAAAAGGCTTGTTTGGAAGATTCTATCGTTGTATCCACCCAAACTTGACCAGTTGTATGACCTGTTAATATACAAAATTCATATAAATAATACAATACTGACACAAATACATTTTGAAACTGAAAAACTATGCACTTAATATAGTTGTAAATAAAAATATACAATTACCTTCATTAATCCACGTCTCGTCTTGATTAAAATTACTTTTTCTTGTCTCCGATATTCTTTGATTGTCCTCAAGTACCGTGCACGCCACAGAATTAAATCTTGACGATCCATCAAGCAGCTGCGTCGGTTGCGTCTCGCATATTTAAAATTATATGTTTTAAAACTGCTCGCATGGTACTCTTTGACATATTTGGTAGGTCAGGATCATCACTTACAGCCTGATGAACCTGTAAAGTATTACAAGTATTTAATTTTTGTAAACTTCAGCGAGTCAATGAAAATGTGTGTTAATTACTACCTATTCAGAATCAGAAATATTTATTTTTTAAACATAGGCATTACATGAGGATCTTATCAATAAACGTAGTGCGCTATGTTTTGCCGTGAAGGCGTACACATGTTAAAATGAGAGATACTTATACTACAAAACAAAAAATTCAAAAACTTATGAAAAAAACTGAAGAATTGACAATTTATACAAGAAAATAACACAATCAAGTTAAAAAATATTCTATATAACTAATAAATATTAAATTTCACTATCATATATTATGTATGATGTGCAATTATGTATTTTGTATTGTATTATAATTTTACATACCTTGGCAATAGTTGGTGGGTCCTTCTCATAAAAGAATTGGTGAACATTACGTCGTATCGCCGAAAAGTCAAAATCATCAATTTTATCTTTGAATGTCTGTTTGGGTCCGGATTTTTTCTGATTTGTTAACTGAACGTTCTCCTTTTGTACTTTCAGTATCCGATACACAGATCTAGTCGAAATTCCCAATATTTCAGATACTGTCTTCACACACTCATCTTTCTTTGGAACTTCGAAAGATTTTGCTGTATTTTGATTCCACACATAATTATATGCATTGAGAATCATTTGTTTCTCACTCACAACAAATGATCGACGCTTTCTTTTTGGAGGGAGACATCGATCTTTAGAGGTGGACGGTTGGGCATCCATCTCAATCACCAACGTAACAAAACAACGTAACAAAAAAACGTAACAAAAAACTCAACAAACAAATAACAAGTAAGAAATAAACAAAAAACTGCAGAGGACACTAAACACTTCTGACAAATTCGGGAGCAGAATGAAAAACAAAATGGCGTCCATGGCGTCATAAGTGATAGTCCTGCCAACAACAAAAAAAAAATATAACAACAGTATTTTATGTAATATATTATGTAAAAATTTTATGTAATATTTTATGTAATATAGTATAAATTAAACTGAAGACATGTAGTCTTCAGTTTAATTTCCGTAAATTACATATTTATAATGTATGTACAAATAAATAAATGAATGTAATCTAGACTAACTTTTAATTCTCGATTTAAAAATCTCGATTTTCCACATCACTATTTATTTGAGACCCTATTTTTTTAAAACCGTGCAACACTGGAAATGTCATTTTACTGACTCGAATTAAAAATCAGACTTTACATATTACATATCATAAAACTCATATCACGAGAGCAACGTCATTTTACATTCAGTCAAAAAAATATCACGAAAGGATGATTTGTTTATGGTTCCAAATTAAAATCTTTGTTTTTTTTGTAGTTTCTAGATTTGGCGCGGAGTTTAAGTTGCATCTGTTATTTATACACTTCTGGACACATCTATTGGCCCACCTTAGAGTTTAGGTTTCGATGATAAATTGAACAAAACTGTTGATGCAGTTTTAAACCTGATAAATGTTACGGTCTTTTTTGATCGTATTGTTTTAAATTTGAATTCAGAATACCAAACAACATGGAGCTACGCCTAACAAATCGGATATGCGCCTTGTTAAAGGCAATTGATTTTTGAATAAAAAACATGTTTTATCAAATAAAGATTTAATTTAATAACGCGTGTTGCCTCCATGAGCATCTACCACAGCTCTCGTACGATTAGGCATAGAGTTTTATTTTTTTATTTATTTTTTTTATTTTTATTATTACAGAAAACTCAACAGCTTATTTAGTAAATGCTACATCTATAATAATGACAAGGCATGGAAACTTAAGCCAATAACAGAGTTTTTCAGCATGCGTTAGGTAAAAGTAGGAGAGTGAGCAATATAAAATAAAATTAAACAATCAAGGACATTTTTTTATAAAGCAATAATTAAGAAGAATAATAATGTTATAAGAGTCACGCACTAGTGAGTATTTGTATAAGCGACTTACGAAAGGATACCTTTGACAAATTAAATATATCCACACTCTCAAACTTCTCTGTGTAAATGCGAGGTAGTCGAGTCATAACAGCATTTTTCCCATAATTCGTACGATGTGAGGGTATACTAAGCAAGTGAGTATGTCTTGTTCGACACCTGTGCGTGCAGAACTCAACGCATGACAAGAGATCACTGCTGTCTATCCCACCCCGCAGGATATCATAAAGAAGGAGCATGTCCAACATCTGCCGTCTGTCATCAAGTGGCAATAAGTGGTAATGTTTACAATCCGTCAGATAAGATGCGTGGCGTTTATGGCTTTTAATATTTAAAAATTTTATAAACCGTTTCTGAAGATTCTCCAAACGAGATATATGAATATTATATAGAGGAGACCAGACAGGACAGCAATACTCTAATGTGCTGCGGACATAAGCAAGATACACAATCTTGAGACTATGAAGGTTTCTGAATGGTTTACATGTGCGCATTACAAATCCAAGATTACGAGAGGCTTTACCAACTGTACTATCGATGTGTTCAGAGAATAGCAATCTAGAGTCCAGCAACACACCAAGATCTCTAACGACATCTACTCTTTCTATAGCTATGTTGTCAAATTTATAACAATACTTTATGGGGTTTATGCGACGGGTGAAACTAATAGATTGACATTTCGATATATTCACATTGATGTTATTCTGCGAGTAGTATTGGTATAATGAATTAAGGTCATGTTGTATGAGCTCACAATCAGACACCGATTCAACCCGTAAGTATATTTTCATGTCATCTGCGTATAGAAGGTGTTTAGAGTGTTTGAAACATGCTTGGATGTCATATAAGTACGCAGAGTAAAACAGAGGTCCAAGCAAGGATCCCTGTGGGACACCGGACGTTATATCCACAAAGTCAGATCTAAAGCCACCAATCACAACAGCCTGAGAACGCTTGGACAGATAAGAACTGATCCACCTAAGCAAGTCGCCGTGAATGCCAAGATTTTGGAGTTTCGAAAGCAGGATGACATGATCCACGCGATCGAATGCTTTTTCGAAGTCTGTATAGATTGCATCAACCTGACCACCCGCCTCCATATTACGAATAACATAGTTAGTAAAGGTGGCAAGATTAGATACTGTTGAGCGGCGTCTCATGAAACCATGTTGATATGGACCAATGCTATTGGATATCGTTGAATAAATATTATTGTAAATAATTCTCTCGAACATTTTACCAAGTGTGTTAAGAATGGATATCGGACGATAGTTTTTAATATCCGATTTCGAGCATTTCTTATGCAGAGGGACAATAAGTGCAGACTTCCACACTGAAGGAAATACGCCCTCAGTTAAGGACTTCCTAAACAGCAAGGTTATAGGGCGTGCTAGGCTACCAGCACAGCTACCGAGAAATATGGGGGGCAAGCCATCAGTTCCGGGGCCCTTGGTTCTGTTTAATGTGCGCAAGGTGCCGAGTACTGTATCCTCAGTGATATCAAGTGTCGATATTATATTACTGGAAGTATTATTAAAGTCATTGGTGGTAGCTGACGGTAATGTGCCTATAGAAGAGTGTATGGATGGCTTGACAAAAACACCATGGAAGTATTCGCTGAAAGCGGTGCAGATACCATAACCATCATCGTAGGCCTTATTGTTTAATGTAAAGGCTTTTGGATATTGACTACCACCTCGTTTACCCTTTACATAGGACCAAAAAGTTTTGGGATAATGACTTATGTTTTTCTCAGTTAGCAATACATATTTATGAAAACATGATCTTAGAATGTCATGTTGTCTAGTGCGTAGGATTGAAAATTCTTGGTAATCACGAGGATTTCCATATTTTTTCCATTTGTTATGCACTTTAGATTTTTCACGAATAATTTTAATGAGAGGACGACTGTACCATGCGGGGTACTTACGGTTACTTTTATTATTATTAAGTGGTACATATCGTTCTATTCCGATATTTATTTCTTTGTAAAGCTCACTAACAGCGTCATCGACCAGGTCAGCAGCTAATATTTTATCCCATTCTATTTTACTAAAGTATTTGTTGAGGTCCTCGTAGTTACCTCTGTGAAAATTAGGTCGTGGTGTATATACTTCACGTAGAGGCGTTAAAAACAAATCGCGAGCAGTCAATGACAAGGCAGGGTGGTGAACATCCTCGCGTAGGAGAGGGTCGTCGCTACGATTGACAATTATCGGTGTCGTTGAGAAACATAAATCCAAAGTACGATTGTTGCAGTTGGCAATTAAATTATACTGTGTGAAGCCCAGTGTACCAATACCATCCGCAAACGTAGCAGCCGCAATACGCATTTGTTGTGAAAAACCATTTAATGTAAGTGAGCCCTCGTCCGACCATGATAAGCAGGGTAAGTTAAAATCGCCTATAAATAGGTAGTCATGATTGCTAAACGAGCTCTGAATGTTAGTTAGGGATTCAATAATTGATTCCAACTGAGATGGAATGTTAGAAGCATCAGGCGGAATGTATATTAATATAATGTGCAAATCTCTTACCGCAGAAATACTTTGCGCAGACAGTTGAACGTGTAGTACCTCAGTACCGGTACAAAGGAAGTCATTCATTTTTGTGGCATTAATTCTATTGTTTATACACAACATAACCCCACCCCCAGTCCTCTTGCTAGTCAAGCTCAGATCGCGATCGCATCGAAACACCTGGTACCTGTCATCACACACCTCCGCGTCCAGGATATCACTCTGCAACCATGTCTCAGTAAAAAGCAAAATGTCATAATTACAACGCAAAACATTATTAAATGTGTACAATACTTTCGTCCTCAGACCACGCACATTTTGATAGTATAAACTTAACTTTGTGTTAAGCATAGTCTAACCAACCGCGACTGACAAGGATTGCAACGGAGTACAGATACAATCCAAGCCACCAACAACACGACAGAACGCAACATACACCCACTCAAGTATACACAATAATGTAATTTGAATATTCTCCATTGCATTTGAATAAATGCACACATACGCCACTGCATGACTGACCACACTCGCTTGACAGGTAGGTAATTAGAATAGGGTAACAAAAAAAACATAATAAAAAATAAAACAGATAGAAAAATACGTGTCGAGCACAAATTAATACATTGTAAAACATACCTAAGCATGATATTATTATTATGTAAACAATAAAGTGTACCAAGATAATTTAAACCGCAACACCGAACCCTAACCTTGACTATAAATGCATACAAAAAATGAAGCAATGATGAGGCACTTACGCAAACAAAACAGGTTACACAAACATCAATACGACAATAAACATGAAAACTTTTTGGGATGAGTTTTATACATTTACCATACAAAGGATTATCCATTATTAATATCGGAGGGAATGTAGGTACTTATTAACACACAGGCACATTGCAACCAAATGTCTAAAAATAAAAATGTATACAATGTTTGTTAATGACATTAGGTAAGCTTGTTTAACATATCGAGATTGCGAATCCATATCTTACCGGCGGTCTCATTTTGTCTCATATAAATACGACCTCCTCGTACCCAAATAAACTTATATTTCAATTCCTTAGCTCGAATACGGGCTGCGGCATGTAAGTTTTTGTTTTCTGGCGATAAGTTTATCAAACGCTCCATGAAATTTTGAGGGATCATCTCCCATTCCTCTTCTATGGTAGTTTTCAACTCCTGCATCGTCTGGGCTACTGGCTGGCCAGTCCATAGCAACCCTCTCTTCAAAGCAGCATTGTGTGAAACGCTCTCCCTTACGTCGGTAGACCTTCTTCCTTCCATCATTGCCATGTAATACAATTTTAGACTCATCAGAAAAGAATACACGGCTTCAATCTTGCTGTGTCCAATTTAAATGACTGCGTGCGAAATGATGGCGCGCTGTTCGGTGGGGTCGCGTTAGCTTGGTCCCATTAGCTGGCTTGTTTAGTACCATATCGCGTTCTTTTAACCTTCTCCGAACAGTTCGAGCGCTCACAGACACTCCGTTGAAGTCGCGAAGTTGGTTTTGTATCTTAATGGAGGTAAGGTGACGATTTCTCAAGCTGTTCGTCACGATGAATCGATCCTGCCTTTCAATTGTGATCCGAGATCGTGGCCTTCCTTGGCGACGAACAAAGCCGCCAGTCTCTAGGTACCTCCGATAAACATTTCGGACCGCTAATCGACTTAAATTAAGTTGAGCACTCAAGTTTCTTTGGCTGTGTCCGGCCTAAATAAGTGCCACAGCTTGGGCGGCGACTTCAGGTGATGTTAGAAAGACCTTAATGTTAAGAATAAGTAATGTTTGTTGCAAAACGAAAGATATCAATCACTTTTTCAAGAATTAAATCCAAATAAACCAATAAAACCAAGTTTTCTTATAGTATTCCATTGTCTGATATCAACAAACAGGCTCCAAATTGTCTTTTGTTTCTTTTAATTTTGTGTTCGAAATTCAAAAAAAGACTATTGAATGAAGTTGTGAATGTGCCAGGTTCAAAACTGCATAAAAACTGCGTGACCTAATATAAAATTATAGCTAGGACCAAACGAAACTGAAAATACAAGGTGGGCCAATAGATGTGTTCAGAAGGTATTAAATACAGTGCTGGTTTTAGTAATATCATATATAGTGTGTATTGCGAATTTCATAATGGACAAAAATATCGAACAAAGAATTTGTCTTAAATTTTGCATCGCCTATGGAATTTCGTGTTCAGGCTGAATCGACTTTATCTATTCAGAAGGTAGAATCGACTTTGTCAAAAACTCGTGCTTGAGTGGTTCAAAGCGTTCAAAAGCGAGATGTGATGGAAGATTTGCCTCGCTCTGGTAGGCCGTCAACGTTTGCAACTGAAGTTAACATCGCAAACGTGAAGGAAATAGTGACTGAAAATCCCCATTCAACTCTGAGAGAGATAGCCACCGAACTTTCTGTATCTCACGAGTCGATCCGTACCATTTTAACTAATCACTTGGGTATGAAACATGTTGCTGCTCGGCTAGTACCAAAAGATCTGAATTTTCTCCAAAAACTCAATCGCATGAAAGTCGCTGAGGACATGCTAGAATGAGTCAGTTTGGACCCAACATTCATGAAACGCATTGTTACTGGTGACGAGACGTGGGTTTACGAGTTTGACATGCAAACTAGTCAACAAGCTTTGGAGTGGCGCCTTCCAACTGAAATAAAACCGAAAAAACCATGCCAAAGTCGATCAAAAGTCAAAGTCATGTTGACTGTTTTCTTTGACTATCGCGGTGTTGTGCACTCTGATTTCTTTCCGGAAGGTCTAGCGGTAATAAAAGAATATCATTTGAGCGTTATGCGGCGTTTAAGAGAACAAATTCGACGAAAAGGGCCAGATTTGTGAGTATGAACATGTTTGGTGAATATGGTGGTTGCTGGGTGGTATTTGTCAACAAATACCATATATGATATGGCTCCTGCTGACTTTTTTCTTTTTCCTAAACTTATATTACCACTTCGTGGCACCCGTTTTCAATCGATAGAAGACATAAAGGAAAATTCGCGGCGAGAACTGAACTCAATTCCGGAAGCAGCGTTTAAAAAATGTTCTGATGAATGGATTATTCGTTGGCGCAGGTGTATCGTTTCTAAAGGAGCATACTTTGAAAGTGACAAAATAAATTTGGATGAATAACATTTGTAACAGACATTTTGTGTATTATTGATCTTTTCCCGGTACTTTCTTGATAGAGTAGTATTAAGATGTGCCTGATGTGATTTTAATGCAGTTGTGTAACATCCACTTTGCGCGAGAAATCGGGGCTCTTTTTGTGAATTACTACTTCAGTGACAAACAAAAGGTACATCAATGAGGTCATGTGCAAAATGGCAAACCCTAATGACCTGTACAAGAAACAATTTCATTTTTGATACTGACCCAATATCTTCGCAACTCTCGAGTCCGAGTGGATCCTCAGCGGGTTCGCTGACGACGGAGAAGATGATGCAGTCTCTCTCGTCCTGCGACATCTTGCTGGCAGCACGACACCGTGCCATGTGACTGAGCTTCATCAGGTCTGTGTCTTCCAGTTCGAATGCTACAAGTAGTAAAGTACAAGAAACTAGAGATATGAGTCTCAAAAATAAAAATTACCAGTCGGTGTGTTTTGAAAGAGATTTTAGTTTTAATTGATAAGGCAAATAAGGAGTGACTATGATAAGAACAGAGTTATGCTCCTTTTAAGATGTACAAAAAAATAGTATGAGTATGTTTTTCGATTTGCGATTAGGTTTTTATAACGTTCTAAGAGTGATACTTAATATTAAACTGGGTTTATTTATTATTCGTATGAACTGCCGTACTATTCGATACCTAATACAGTCAATGAAAGAAACTTAACACAAAAAATGAGTACTAACTTTTTTTAAAGTTAAAGTAGCACTTGTCAACATAGTGTTTCGGCTTGGGCAGGCTGACGGGAGTCTCCAGGTCGGCGCCGGTCCGGCCGAGGAAGGTGTACGCGACGTAGACGCGCTGTACGTGGGGGTCGACCATGGCCTCGCACTCCTCGTTGAGGGCCAGCCACAGCACCGTGATGTCCAGGCGGTTCATGCCACTTACTGCTTCTTCATCTGTCGGGTACTCCTCCTCTTGAGGATACATTACCTAATGATTTAACGTTTTGTTTAATAATGGTTCTAAAGAAAGTCTTTTATAACAGCAATTGTAAGGGTCTCGTGTTATTTTTGTAACACTTTGAATATTAATTGATTTTTTATATTTTACTTAATACATGGCTATATGCTTACCTTTTGTGGTTCCTCCACCCCCGAGTCGGTGTACTTTGGCAAGATCTTGACGCACTTCTTTGACGCATCATTCCTATTGGGACCTGGAATTAAACACAATTGTGACTTTATCAAAATAGTAAAAAGATTTAACTAACAAACAATTCTACATTGTTTTCACATTTTTATTTGTATTATAGTGGCAAGCCACACTCCTTTAAAGACTGGCAACATACTTGTGATTCCTCTAGGGTTACGGGCGTCTATGGGCGGCGCTGACCGCTTACCATCAGATGATCTATCTGCTTATTCCCCCCCTGATTCTATAGTGCCAATGAACTATATAGACGGTTTACAGATATTTCCCTACGGGGATTTAAAGAATATTGACAATGCAATAATTATACGTCACCTATGAGCTTGCCAATATTTTCATATTTCCTGTATATCTCCATGTCGCTAATGTCGCACTTATCCTCCGTGGCTCGACCTGCGTTAACATTATCACGTGACTTATATTATACTTACGGCCGATTTTTCGAACACCAGGTAATTTTATCGGAGGAATATTTTGAAATTTCTGACAATTCTTTCATATTTTCCAATTTTATTCTAGAGTTAAGAAATATCTGTTGATTGAAAGATCGGTCCTTAGTGGTGTAAGGTACTTAGAGGGCAGTCGATCCATGTAAAGAACTGACTTTCAACTGTATACAATGTTATGAAATGGAAGATAGAATTCAGTGTTAATCCCAAAAATAAATTAGGAAGAGGTCAAATCCTAACTTACCTAACCACGGTACTACAAGTCAAAACACTACAATGTCTATATCTTTTAAGACTTCTCACAACGTCATAGACGTTCGCATGGACAAACATTATTATTTTCTGAGACTTTGTGCCCGCTGACAAATATATACATTATACTCACTGCTTCTCCTCGTATTTTGCATTTCTCCGCGCTGACTTTCACGCTTGTGAGGCTATGAAACATTGTAAAAAAATGCAAATATACTTAAAAAAAAAACGATACTTTTTATTAGTTTTTATCCATTCTACAACTACTGATCTTTTATAACTTACTATCGACCCGCCCCAACGGCAATGTGACTTTTTCCGAGTTATATGTACTTTCTAAGATTATTTAGACACCACTGACAAACGGTGAAGGAAAAACATCGTGAGGAAACCTGGACTTATAATTTCTAATTATAAGTTTGAAATCGCCAACCCGCTTTGAGCAAGCGTGGTGATTAATGCTCTAACCTTCTCCGTGTGAGAAGAGGCTTTGCTCAGCAGTGGGCATTTATAGGCTGTTGATGATGATGATCGATCCGCCCCAGCTTCGCACGGGTGCAATATGCATGTATTATACATATCCTGAACCTTCCATAAGAATCAAACTATTTATTTTAAAAAAAACCGCATCAACATCGGTTGCGTAGTTTTAAAGATCTAATCATAAATAGGGACAGACAGACGGCGGACAGCGACTTTGTTTTATGATAGGTAAATTATAGTTATTAGAATTGTGTCTAAATCGTAACAAGTTTTACTAAGACCCATGCAATGAGGTCAGTTTGTCCAATAGAGAATTAGCTAGTATCAAACTATTGGATAATTTAATTTTAGACAGGTACAGTGATTGGATAAGCAGAGCGACATTAGATACTTCTGGTAAGTAAAAATACGATAGCACTCATCATTGTGTAATCGAGCCCCAAGCGGTAACTACCAGCTTTGACTGTACAGTATTATTAGGTACAATTTAGAACTCACGTATCGACTGCTTCTTCTTTGCAACTTGGCCGTACTTTTCTAAACAAAAATATATAATATCTATAAACAATTGCCTGTTATTTTCTAAACAAAAATATATAATATCTATAAATAATTGCCTGTTATTTTCTAAACAAAAATATATAATATCTATAAATAATTGCCTGTTATTTTCTAAACAAAAATATATAATATCTATAAATAATTGCCTGTTATTTTCTAAACAAAAATATATAATATCTATAAATAATTGCCTGTTATTTTCTAAACAAAAATATATAATATCTATAAATAATTGCCTGTTATTTTCTAAACAAAAATATATAATATCTATAAATAATTGCCTGTTATTTTCTAAACAAAAATATATAATATCTATAAATAATTGCCTGTTATTTTCGTATTACTTTTTTAGATTCTTATAAGTATTACAACTGCATTCTGAATCTACTGTTAAAAGTATTGCAAAATTTGCAAACTTAAGGCCACAATAAAGCTTTCAATAGGTATACCTACATAGGTCTTCAGGTAAATATAATTTAAATTTCATTAATAACAATAACGTAAGTACTCACTAATGAGCCAAAACTGGAGTTTACTTTTGACGTAATGTCCTGTAGACAAGCAAAATATATTATTTAGTTTATCATCAACAGTAATATCTACGTCGTTGCTTTGTCTTCGTCATTAGAAGGAATGGACATGTGTGTAATTCAGATTCTTAGATTTTATTCCGTAATTCGTAAGGGGTCGATCTAAGAAATCAGATTCCAGGTAAAAAATGGTTGTTCCCGCTTTAAGCTCTTACTACCAATACGATTAACCTGAATAACTAGACATTTAAGTGATCTTATGAAGAAAGGACTGCGCAAGTTTAAGATAACATGTCATATATGGTGGACGAATATTTCCGTTGGTTAGAAAATACTATATTATTTTCGATATTATTAAAAGATACTTACATCTTCTACTTTGGCCGATCTGCCAAAATCATAGTTTTTCTGTAAATAAAGAAATACACTTACAATAAGTACATTACATTACACTTAACGTCAGTAGACGTCGCGACAGGCCCTAAAGGAGATGGCGGGGTCGCGGAGAACCTAACGGGTTACCGGGGCTCCGGCTCGACGTGTAGGAGAAGGAACGGGGTGGTTTTTAGTCAGTAAGAGTCTGACACTCCCTCCCGCCTCACCCAGGCGTCTATGAAGAAGTGGAAGGAGGGTAGGGAGGCCTTTGTCCTACAGAGGGAGGGATATGGCTGAAAATAAATAAAATAACATTACATTCACTCTAGACAAAATCATATTGCGTCTTTTCATGCAAGGCAAACAGCACTGCGCGGATTTTGATACAATATTCGTAACCGAACACATTCTTGAAAACGTTTTATGATCATAACTAGGTGACCCGGCACACTTCGTTCCGCCTTTTTATTTTTCTCACCTATTGAACCTTTAGTTGACTTCCATGAACATTTCAAAATTATACATTCGAGTTTTAACGAGACTAACGAACGGAAATTCATTTTTATTATATAGATACATTTCGGAAGATTGTTAAAGCTCCTTATAAAGAACCTTATAAAGGAATACATACTTACTTCCAGTACTTGCCTCATATCGTCTGGTGACTTGATTTTAGCGTGCTGAAATCATTTCCTTTCGGTATTATTTGTTACATATTGTTATACACATTTAGGTAAAAATAACGAATAATCATCTTACCACGTCATTAATAATTATCCCCGAATCATGTTCCTGAAATAAAAAGGTAGAATTTAATAAATAAAAATGTATGCCTCCCGAATTAATAGTTCTTATTTTGATGCGCAACAGTTAGAAGTGAGCAATTGCAAATTATGCAAGTTACCGGATTCTCACGGAGTACATTAGGTGCCGAGGGAGAGGTGGGAGTGATGGTGGTGAGGTTGGTGAGGTTGGTGGACGTCGACGTCGCACTTAACCGACGCTGGCGCATCGGAGGGTAGTTGCTCGGCTGTAACATACCAGACCACACTGATAACTACTTAACAACAACCACTAATTAATATAAAAACAACTCTTTTTAAAGAGTTGACGTGGTTTTGCAAACAAATTTTGAAGTCAACGAAATACCTACTGATTTTAATGAAACTTAGAACGTATACGCAACATATCAAGGTCTAGAGGTACATCGTTGAAAACATTTTAAAGAAAGAGATAGAAAGACGTTTTAAAGTTTATAACACATTCGACACTATACATATGTAATTGTAATAACTGCTTGTTTTAAAGGATAGTTCGAAAATGAGTTCAACTCCGTGCCATTGTTAAGATTTTTGGAAAACTAATAACATACATGAGTGAGGACTCAATCATTGTACTCGTGAACAGTTAGACGTAGATTCAATATAGATGTTGGTAACTGATCGAAGACTCGTGTAGGTACTGTGCGGTGCCAAGTCTCGGCTATGCGATTAACGCGGACTGACATACATACGTACTTATAGCTGTACACATAGCTATTGCAGTTACAGGATTTATAACAGAATATTTAATTTATTTAACTGCTTAGAACATCGTAGGTGTTTATAAAATATAATTTAAAATAAAAAAAATATTCGGTGCAGGAATTAAGACCGCGATATGTTGTATAGAAAGAAAAAGTCGCCTCGCTTCGCCAGTGAACTTTCGCCAACTAAACAGTCAGTAAAGTACCTACAGTATAGTACCATACATACGCATATTTTAATTCCAAACTAAAATTCCAAGCTAAACTACGTATAATCATTTGGTACTAATTAAATACTTACATCATAAATCAGTTCCGGCCTCTTTACGTCTGAGATGCCGTCACTCACGGCAACCGGCGCGGTTCTCGGCGTGTTCCAGTAGTATGAGGTTCGACTATACTCCTAGTAAAACCGAAACAATTATTTGTACGGTATGGAGGACTGAGGTACATACGTAAAACATTGTCTTAGCAATCTATGCCCTACTAATTAAACTTCCCGGGCAAGTCTCTGAAGAGGGAGACGTACACATCTACCTACATAAATGCCTAACAAGATGAAAACAAATACAAACAGCAGCATTCAAAACATCTTGCAGATGTAGCACGTAGATTTGTCAGTAAGTACTAAGGCTTCGGCACGGGTTCATTTTTAGTCCGCAAGCATCTGATTCCGACTTTATTTCTGCTTTCCCATGATAGAATGATTTATTTGATAATTTTCGATCCAGTCAAAAAGTTTTCACCTCGCCCCTGGCGACGTTCTTGTCGACATATTGTGGTGGTGCAGTGGAGACTGGCGTGGTGGCGACCGGAGGTGCATTCTCCAGTGCGAGGTCGAAGTCGTTGTAGCGGTCGTCGTCCAGGATCTGCGGCATCACGCGGGAGTTGCGGGGCACTGTGGACTGGGCCAGCGTCGGGGATGACGATTGCTGAGGGATAGTAATGATGCAGTATGTCCCTGTGCTATGGCCGGTTGATGCAGTATGTACCTGTGCTATGGCGCGGTTGATGCAGTATGTCCCTGTGCTATGGCGCGGTTGATGCAGTATGTCCCTGTGCTATGGCGCGGTTGATGCAGTATGTACCTGTGCTATGGCGCGGTTGATGCAGTATGTCCCTGTGCTATGGCGCGGTTGATGCAGTATGTCCCTGTGCTATGGCGCGGTTGATGCAGTATGTACCTGTGTTGTGGCGCGGTTGATGCAGTATGTCCCTGTGCTATGGCGCGGTTGATGCAGTATGTACCTGTGCTATGGCCGGTTGATGCAGTATGTACCTGTGCTATGGCGCGGTTGATGCAGTATGTCCCTGTGCTATGGCGCGGTTGATGCAGTATGTACCTGTGCTATGGCGCGGTTGATGCAGTATGTCCCTGTGCTATGGCGCGGTTGATGCAGTATGTACCTGTGCTATGGTGCGGTTGATGCAGTATGTACCTGTGCTATGGCGCGGTTGATGCAGTATGTACCTGTGCTATGGCGCGGTTGATGCAGTATGTCCCTGTGCTATGGCGCGGTTGATGCAGTATGTACCTGTGCTATGGCCGGTTGATGCAGTATGTACCTGTGCTATGGCGCGGTTGATGCAGTATGTCCCTGTGCTATGGCCGGTTGATGCAGTATGTACCTGTGCTATGGCGCGGTTGATGCAGTATGTGCCTGTGCTATGGCGCGGTTGATGCAGTATGTCCCTGTGCTATGGCGCGGTTGATGCAGTATGTACCTGTGCTATGGCGCGGTTGATGCAGTATGTACCTGTGCTATGGCGCGGTTGATGCAGTATGTACACAAAACACCGTTAATTAGTTCGCAGCGCTACACATCGACACTAGTATGACTACACAATATACATGTGTGGGTAATTTCATATTAATAGATATGTATAGAAACATTCGTCCACCACATTCACATTGGTATTTTCATTCTTGTGTCGGTATATGTATTTTTATAATTTAATTCACGGGTAAGGTTAAAACTATTTACAATCATTGATATGACCCGACATTTTGACGGGTATTAACGTAGTGTTCGTGGTCGACTGGTTAATGAGCACATTTTATACACAGTAATATGAAATTACCCACACATGTTCACTGTGTAAAAGATAGTAGTGTCGATGTGTGGCGCCGCTAACTAATTAGCGGTGTTTTGTGTACCTGTGCTATGGCGCGGTTGATGCAGTATGTACCTGTGGCGCGGTTGATGCAGTATGTACCTGTGCTATGGCGCGGTTGATGCAGTATGTACCTGTGGCGCGGTTGATGCAGTATGTACCTGTGCTATGGCGCGGTTGATGCAGTATGTCCCTGTGCTATGGCCGGTTGATGCAGTATGTACCTGTGCTATGGCGCGGTTGATGCAGTATGTCCCTGTGCTATGGCGCGGTTGATGCAGTATGTACCTGTGCTATGGCGCGGTTGATACAGTATGTACCTGTGCTATGGCGCGGTTGATGCAGTATGTCCCTGTGCTATGGCGCGGTTGATGCAGTATGTACCTGTGCTATGGCGCGGTTGATGCAATATGTACCTGTGCTATGGCGCGGTTGATGCAGTATGTACCTGTGCTATGGCGCGGTTGATGCAGTATGTACCTGTGCTATGGCGCGGTTGATGCAGTATGTCCCTGTGCTATGGCGCGGTTGATGCAGTATGTACCTGTGCTATGGCGCGGTTGATGCAGTATGTACCTGTGGCGCGGTTGATGCAGTATGTCCCTGTGCTATGGCGCGGTTGATGCAGTATGTCCCTGTGCTATGGCGCGGTTGATGCAGTATGTACCTGTGCTATGGCGCGGTTGATGCAGTATGTCCCTGTGCTATGGCGCGGTTGATGCAGTATGTACCTGTGCTATGGCGCGGTTGATGCAGTATGTACCTGTGGCGCGGTTGATGCAGTATGTCCCTGTGCTATGGCGCGGTTGATGCAGTATGTACCTGTGCTATGGCGCGGTTGATGCAGTATGTCCCTGTGCTATGGCGCGGTTGATGCAGTATGTACCTGTGCTATGGCGCGGTTGATGCAGTATGTACCTGTGCTATGGCGCGGTTGATGCAGTATGTCCCTGTGCTATGGCGCGGTTGATGCAGTATGTACCTGTGCTATGGCGCGGTTGATGCAGTATGTACCTGTGGCGCGGTTGATGCAGTATGTCCCTGTGCTATGGCGCGGTTGATGCAGTATGTCCCTGTGCTATGGCGCGGTTGATGCAGTATGTACCTGTGCTATGGCGCGGTTGATGCAGTATGTACCTGTGGCGCGGTTGATGCAGTATGTACCTGTGCTATGGCGCAGTTGATGCAGTATGTCCCTGTGCTATGGCGCGGTTGATGCAGTATGTACCTGTGCTATGGCGCGGTTGATGCAGTATGTACATGTGCTATGGCGCGGTTGATGCAGTATGTCCCTGTGCTATGGCGCGGTTGATGCAGTATGTACCTGTGCTATGGCGCGGTTGATGCAGTATGTCCCTGTGCTATGGCGCGGTTGATGCAGTATGTCCCTGTGCTATGGCGCGGTTGATGCAGTATGTCCCTGTGCTATGGCGCGGTTGATGCAGTATGTACCTGTGCTATGGCGCGGTTGATGCAGTATGTACCTGTGCTATGGCGCGGTTGATGCCGGGCAGCGAGTGTGCCTCAGCTCTGAGCATGCACCAGAGGTCGATGACCCCGACCTCGTCCCCTCCGTCCAGTGCATCGTGCATGCGCATGAGCCGCGGGCCGACCAGTAGTGCGAGCGACATGTCCGCGCGCCGGTTGGTGTGCAGGAGGGCGTCGCGGAGTGGGAGGGAACATGTCGCGAACGGCTCGTTTTCTCTGTTCAGCTCGCAGATTGTTATTTTCATTTCCTCCTATGTAGAAATGTACTAATTGTATCATACTAACTGGTGACTGCAGAAGATTAGACCTGCTTGATTTGATTATCCTTGCATTTTGATCAAAACTGACTAATAAACTAAGTTTTGAGTTAGATTTCGAAGTTTGCTTCAATTCATCTAAAACGAATGCTAAAGATTTCTCCAAATCTGACTGTAATCTGACAAAATTATCTACCTCTACTTCTAGACCAAATAGGTGTAGTGCCATTACTAGTATTAGCTTTACTAGTATTTCCACATCTGATAAAACTATGTACTAACATGTTTCATATAGTTGAGGAAGTGTTCGGTGATCTTGATGTCGTACTCGGTGGAGAAGTCGAAGAGTACGACTCGCCCGGGGCGCATGCGCGTCATGGCTACGTTCTGGTCGTAGAACTTCCACGTCAACACCATCGTCTTGTCGCGGGAGCTGAGCACCGCCTATGTTTCGAAGGAATTACTTAAAATGGTGCAAGAAACCCTTTTCCCTATATTTGTGTCTCACTAAACATAGGAAGATGAACAGACGCCTGTCTGTGTACTACTAGGTACTAACAAACACAAACTTCATAATACATACATAAGGTTACATATTTTCATAGACGACATTTATCCTTTCGGATCTGTAAAATGTTGCTTTGCGATAGTGAGATAATCTGTTTTTTTGGTGTTATCACATTTAACTTAAAAACGTGTAGGCAATTATTCTACGTTTAATTCTCAAATCATCATCACACGACACTACCTTATCTTTTAGAATCCATTCATAGAAATATTCAGAAGCAGTAACCTCGTCGGACAGCACGACGGTTCCGATGTGCAGTGTGAAGTTACACTTGGGGGCGTATGCGTCGCCGATGCACTGCTTGGCCACGCCCGGCCGCAGGGAGATGGGGCGCGATATGTCGGACACGGACGTCTGGGACACACTGGACACGAGCCGCCCGTGGGGCTGGCACTGGGGCTGCATACAGACTACTAGTTGACGTTTTTTTTCTATATAAATCTACATTTTACAACGAGTAGTACGAGCACCCTTTTTTTCTTTTTTTTTTTAGCTGTCACTAACTATGATCCCAATACTTGGCAGACGGGTTAAAAGAATCTTTAGTCTTCTTGCATTCTTTTATTTATATTTGATGGAGCGACTATTTCGCCTAGTGATAAGCGATGATATGGCCTACGATGGAGCACGTTGTCCCATAAGAAACCTATTCACTCGTAAAATAAATTATTCTGATTCTGAGCCAAGTTTACTAGAGAAATGAACCTCCCAAAGGTATGTTTCGTTATTTTGATAATTTTACGTTACGAATTCTATAGTAATTTGTGCTTAGCACCATCACTTATCATCAAGCGATCTATAATATGACAATGAATAAAAATACAGTCTAATCATCAAGAAATATATTTATTCACAGGTGTACAATTGTACATAAATATAATATTTTCTACTTAGATTACTTAAATATAGAGGTAGGATTGTAATAGAGGACTATTAAGCTCAAATTGTTATAGAGGTGGAAGGGAAGGAGAGGAAGATGTTATAAGAAAATACATTTTATTTATAGAAGGAAGAAATTTTAACTACTGAGGAGGTAATGGTTTTCAAGAGGTTTTCTTATACAAAGTTACTTATTTCTATACAATATTGCAGTCTACTAGTACTTACAAAATATACAATAACATTACATCACATCTAAAGTCTATCTATCACAATATGTACCACTACAACTACTCCCGACCGTCACCTAAGAACACTGTCGGTATTGTGTTGAGCTCAGCAGCCCAAGTTCCTAAAGGGCAAAAGTGATCATGTGGAGATACTTTAATAAATCTATAAATACCTATAATTAACGTCTATATTTCAATAATGCAATAATAGTAGTGACGAATGTATCGAGTAAAAAGATAATCACGGCTATCCTCCGGTTATATTACGTATATTATATATATTTATATTTAAGAAAAAAAACGTTATAGAAGTCAGCCCGTCAAACTAATCAATCTAATATTTTACATCAAATAACAACAAAATGGAATTGAAATCTACAGAGTAAACTGACCTGCTGGTGTATTTACTTTAAACTTACAAACAACATAACATAACATCACGCCTTTTTATCCCCGAAGGGATAGGTAGAGGTGCACATTATACAGCACTTTCTGCCACTATACAATGTAACACCCACTTTTCACTATTTGTGTTATGAGTCCCACGTAACAGGAGGTGAGCCAATTGCCATATTCCAGGCACAATTCCAGGCTCCGTGGTACAACTGAGATTTTTTTTAAAACTAGTAATACTTTGCTAGACCCGGGAATCGAATCCGGGACCCGGCCCGGCAGTCGCACTTGCAACCACTCGGCCAACGAGGCAGTCAGTTTAAACTTACACTCTTTAGATAAATGAATACTGGTCACCATGAACCTTATGTTGGACTATGGGTTTCTTCTACATATGAGAGGTTCAACGCTAATCTCAACTTTTGAGCTCCAAGGTCATATATCTAGGCATCGTACGAGACAGGCGTGAGTAGCGAGTTCACCTCAGGTCGCTGCGCCTGTAGCAAGGACTTGCAGCGCGCCAGTTCGTCCTGTATAGCTCGCAGGGCTGCTTCCATCTTTGCTGCTGACTGTTCCGATCTTGGAGCACCCGTACTGGACATTATTACGTTATTCATTTAAAATATACCTATTTTTTTAAAAATCATTTCTAAAATGCGAATAGTTATTGTGAATATTGTGATGTTCTTGAGAAAAACAATGAAGCGTAAGATGTTGTCTTCAACTTACAAAATTGCAAACGTACAATAAGATTGTTTGAATAAAAATGTGTAAATGTATATTGAAATCTTTAGGTATTAAGACATGTAGGCACTTTCAATATACTTACGTGTCATCTCGTCCGTCTTTGTAACTATTGTCGTAGGACACCTTCCTTTCTGAAACAGAGTGAACCGTTGTATTAATAACGCTATATCTATCACCTGCTCCAAAATGTTACCGCACCATTCCTATAACGCTGAAGAGTTTTTTGCAAATGTGGGAAAGCCATGCTTCGGCACGAATGGGCCGGCTCGACTGGACTGATACCACGGCCGAGCAGAAAACAGACGTGTAACAACAACGTTGCGTTGTGTTTCGTCGTGTGAGTGAGGTTACTGGAGGCACAATTACCCCCTTCCCCAGTCTCCCCGATCCCCGAATCCCCCACAATCCTCAAACTCCTAATTCCTAAAAGGCCGGTAACGCACTTGTAATGCCTCTAGTGTTTCGGGTATCCATGGGCGACGCCTATTGCTTACCATCGTCGGCCCGTTTACCGACTTATCTCATAAAAAAAATACCGACTTTAAACTGTCAAACACCGCGAGGACACCGGTGACTGGTGACCGCAACCTATTGTTCTTTAATTGTGTCTATAATGACGGTACTCAACGAGTTCAAAAAAGGAGGTTCTCAGGTTGACCAGCACCTGTAGCTAAATGCCATTTAGCGCTTGTGTATACAAGCGCTAAATTTAAAAGTGTAATAAAAGTATTTATTACACTTCGGGTCATGTTTTAGTATAATAATTAACCGACTTCAAAAAGAGGGGTGAAGCCATTTTTTTAAACGTAGTTTATAAAAGAATAGGGCGTGTTGCAACTTAACTCGTTGAGTACCTTCATTATAGAACAATAGGTTGCGGTCATCGGTGACCGCTTGGTGTTTGACAGTTTAATATAGAGAAGATAAAAATTACGTGTCTAATATTTTTTCATTATCTAACTGACGGACTAATTACATTTTTAATTTTGATACCTTGATACAAACAAACGAAAATAATTGGGTACTACCCAATTGTTTGTTGAAAATGGAATAGGAGGCAAACGAGCAGACGGATCACCTGATGGTAAGCGATCAGCGCCGCCCATGGACACCCGCAACACCAGAAGAGTCACAGGTGCGTTGCCGGCCCTTTAAAAAGGAGTACGCTCTTCTCTTGAAGGTTTGAAGGTATTTCCGAACCGATAGTTCGGAAATACCGCCGACGACAGATCATTCCACAGTTTTGCTGTGCAAGGCAGGAAGCTACGTGAGAACCGCACAGTTGTGGCCTGCCAACCATCTATATGATGGGGATGCATATGCTGTCGTGAGGGTCGATGGCGAAAAGATGCGGCAGGTATCAGGTCAAACAATTCCTCAGAGCACTCCCCGTGGTATAAGCGGTAGAAAATGCACAATGAAGTTACATCTCTACTCATTGCCAAAGTGTCGAGCCGGTTTGAAACATCCGGACATCCAACAATCCGAACGGCACGCCGCTGAATGCGGTCCAGAGGAAGAAGCTGGTACTGGGGTGCCCCCGCCCAAAGATGAGAACAGTATTCCATGTGGGGCCGCACCTGTGCCTTATATAGAGGTAGAAGCAGGCGGTGGGTCGGGGTGAAATACTGCCTCGATCTATTGTGCACACCAAGCTTCCTCGAGGCTAATTTGGCCTTATCCTCTAAATGACCGCAAAACTGGACGTCGCTCGAAATGTTGACACCAAGTATTCCAATACCGGCTGAGGCAGTTTGGGGGGTGCTTTGAAACTGAGGAGAGACGACCAACGGCAGTTTCTTAGCGGTAAACACGCAGACTTGTGTCTTAGTGGGGTTAAATTGGACCAAATTAAGTCCACCCCAATCAGAGATTCTCCCTAAAGAGGTCTCGATTTCAGACACGAGTCTGTTTCGGCTCTCTATGACGTTTTCCCGAGAAATGTTAGCGCGGCCGGTGTAGTAGGCATCGCCTGTGCTGTCATCCGCATAACAATGAATGCCGCTGATTTGCAGCATGTCATTGATATGGAGGAGGAACAATGTAGGCGATAGCACGCAGCCTTGAGGGACACCTGCATTTACAGACATCAAGTCAGAGCATTCACCGTCGACGATGACTTTAATGCTTCTGTCTGCAAGGAAGTAGGAGACCCATTTGCATAATTTCTCGGGAAGTCCGTAGGAAGGAAGCTTCGAAAGAAGCGCTCTATGCCAAATCCGATCGAAGGCCTTCGCCACGTCTAAACTTACTGCCAACGCTTCCCCATTAGACTCGATCGCCTGTGCCCACCGATGCGTTAGGTAAACAAGGAGATCACCAGCAGACGGACCTTTACGAAAACCGTATTGCTGGTCACTGAGCAGCTGATGATCCTCTAAGTAACGCAGGAGCTGGCAGTTAATAATGGACTCCATTATTTTCGAGAAGAGGGAAGTTATGGCTATCGGTCTGTAGTTAGACGGGTTAGATCGATCACCTTTTTTAGGGATTGGGTGGACTAAAGCTGTCTTCCAGGACGTCGGAACTACGCCTGAGGAATAAGAGAGCCGAAAAAGACGTGTTAGAACTGGAGCCAACTCGGGGGCGCACATTTTCAAAACAATGGGTGGGATCCCATCAGGCCCGCTCGACTTATGGACGTCAAGGGATAAAAGCGCCAAACGTACCGTGCGCTGGTGGAACCGCACATCCGGCATATACCTTCCGCACCAAGGCACAACAGGAGGCTCGCGCCCACCGTCATCCAGTGTCGAGTTGGACGCAAAGATTTTCGCCAAAAGTTGAGCCTTATCCCTTGCGTTATGAGCCAACGAATCCTCACCCATGTGCAGAGGTGGAAATGACGGCCTGCAGAAATTGCCCTCGATAGCTTTGGCGAGCGACCAGAATGAACGAGTTCCTGAAGGAAGGCGCTCCAGCCTCTCACCAATTCTACCGATGTGCTGCGACTTGGCACCCGCAATAGCTCTTTTGAAGGACTTGGAGGCAAAGTTATACTCCTTTTTTAGTGCACTGGTATTTACATCCCGTGCCACCGCCGCATCGACGCAGGCTTGGTAGGCCCCCTGCTTTCTGCGTGAGGCCTTTCTGGTAGAAGCATCAAACCAGGGCCGATATCTGCCACCGACGGGGACCAGAGAAGATGGCACGAAAAGCTCCATCCCCTGCAGCACCACATCAGCAACAGAATTGGCAGCGGCGTTGGGATCATCCTGCAAGAAGCAAGCCCGCCTCCAAGGGTAGGATGCAAAAAAGGACCGCATCCCATCCCAATCTGCCAACCTATAGTGCCATACACGGCGACCGCGTACCTCTTGTAGTCGCAGTGTGCACGTCCAAGATACAGAGCTCCGGACAAGGCAATGATCCGATGAGCCAAGAGGGGCTTCGACGGATACGCTGTAGCCGTCCGGGTGAGAGGTCAGCAGAAGGTCCAACAGTGAAGACCTCTGGCCTTCCACATCCGGGATTCGCGTGGGCACGGTCACCAGTTGTGTTAGGCCAGAAGCAAGAGCCAAGTCGTGGACAGATCTCCCCGCGTGGTCAGTCTTACTGGAGCAGAGCCAGTCGGCGTGATGGGCGTTGAAGTCGCCAAGCAAGACCACTTCCGCTGAGGATATCTGCCCCTGCACAAGATCTACAGCCGTCTGGATGTGGTCCATGAGTCGGTCAGTCTCGCTATCACCGCTATGGGCCCTATATAGGCACGCGTAGACACGGGGGTGGTCGTCGTTATCTACACGCAGCCATAAGGTGGACAGGTACCTTCAAGATTACTGAGGCGACGTGAGCTGATATCGTCCCTGATGTACACGCTCACCCCGGCCCTAGGCAGGAAGGAATGTTCCAGTCCATACCCAGGGTAGGTGAGGTAGGATGTGTCCAACGGAGACGATATCTGCGTCTCAGTCAAAAAGAGCAAGGCCGGCTTTGCTGTCTCTAGGTGGTGATGGACAGCATTGAGGTTGGTGTGTAATCCCCTTATGTTGCAGAAGTCCACATTCAGCGTGGCAAGGGGTGCCATGGTTATTCTATTTTTGTGTTGGATAGTCCATATGTCGAGGAAGGTATAGGCGACAAAACATCACGCTACAATCAATAGGCGCCGAGGAGAGCGGGTAAATACGCGCAGTAGTAGCTAGTGTGAAATAAAAAAGCAACAGTAGGTATTATCTTACTAGTACTGGTGGGTACTTCGCCCTCGCTGAGCGAGTAGTAGTTGGTGGTAGGTGAGCAGTAGGACTCCGTGTACGTGGTGGCGGTGGTGGTCGTCTTGTCCTCGCCCGGGGACAGGGCTCTGCCCTTGTCGGGGTTCTTACCTGTAACTGAAAAATCTTATTCATTCATCTACTACACCACGAACGTCACCCTATTGGGACGCAGCAATTGCATATTATTTAGTTAGCTGTTAACTTTTAGTTTTCCAGAACTAAAAATTGTTACTTATTTAAGTTCCTAATTTGATGGTAAGTAGCAACGCGTGTAACCCGGACAGAGTACCTAGTTTCGCACTTACCGTCTGTTTCCAAAGGCAAATCGGAGAGGTAGGACATTTCCAAGTCAGTGTTATCGTAGGAGGCGCTACGTTTTGTTTTGTTGGGCACCGTGTAGGTTTGTTGCTCCGAAAATATAGAGACCCGCCGGGTACATAACTCGTCCTGCACTTGTACACCTGGACAGTATGCGGAGTTACGTGTGAACATACAAAAAGTACGGTGGCATAATGTCAAACACAAATAAAATTAAGAACACATCATAAATAATAAGGGCGTGATGCAAGCGGATGCTATTGCTGTCAAAAAGAGTTAAACACCTGAGCCTTATTATCTGGACGTAGGTTTACAATATCAAACTTCCACGAACGTCCAGCGCGACACTAACGTGGTATAGTAATAGTTATTTAGCATGTCAAAATCTATGAGAACTACGAGCCACATTGATGGGGGATTTGTAAAGAGAGGTTGTAGGAAGTCAAGGACCTTTGTTGATAGGCAGGGGTAAGCAGTGTCCGTCGACCTGTCCGGGGCAGTGGCAGTCGGGGTCGTAGTCGCGGTCGTAGTCGCGGCCGCGGCCGGCGCGCAGCGGGCGGTAGCAGAGCGTGCCGCTGGAGCGGCGGTACACCGACACGTCGCGCCAGCGCAGCGACCCCGCGCGCTCG
Source organism: Spodoptera picta (assembly GCA_038387885.1). NCBI lineage: Eukaryota > Metazoa > Arthropoda > Insecta > Lepidoptera > Noctuidae > Spodoptera > Spodoptera picta. Next base: position 213,523 of record JAZHFQ010000303.1, read on the forward strand.
CGCAGCATCGACTCTGGACAACGGACGGACTTACCGGGACGAAACCTCATTCTGACACTAGGTTTGTTCTGTAAAACCTAGTGGGGAGGTACCTACATCTTTTCGACTATCATACGATAGCTTCACTTAGAGGGTAACCTACTCCTACTAACAAATAAGATCGCCTAATTGGTTCGCTGATTGGCTCTTATTCTTAAACAAATCAGCTTTCAACGATACAAGTGTAAAGTGCTGCAGATGGGACGTGCTGACAATGTGTATCCAGTAGCTACATTATAACTTACGCAAGTCAGGCGTGGCTTGACTGGCTTGTTCCTTAGTTTCCGTCTTTGTCGGTTCGTTTTCGTATTCGCTCTTGTACCCGTCCCCCACGGGGGGCATAATACGGTCACTGAGCATTAGTTCCCTAAAATTCGGTTCTTCCAGTATATTTCCACCCTGGTCTTTAGTTCCGGTAGACGGTCGTCTATCTCGCGAGTTCCACTTGCGCTGTATATTGTTAGACGCCTTGTTGCTGGTGTAGGAGTTACGTCGCATGTCGTCCCCCGGCTGGTCAATGAGAGGGACGTCTGGCAACATGATGGGGCCCTCGGTGGTGGCGGTAGTGTTCTTAGCGATTGCCGCACTGTTCACAGTATCAGATTTACTATTTCGTTTTGATTTATCCTTTTTCTTGTCTATAGAGAAGCGACTGAATATACTTCGTTTCCTCTCCTTGTAGTTGTCGGTCGGCAAGGGTCCTGGTATTTGCAAGCTATTGTGGTCGTCGGTTTTTGTAACTTGTTCATTTTTAGTTTCCTTGCCAATACTCATATTGCCGGAGTCGTTCGTGTTCCTCCGTCGTGTCGCACACTCCCTATCGAATGTACAGCTGAAACAGTTCACGTCGTTCAAAATATTATTTTATGAGCAATTTTAAAATATACTTATTTCCATAAAATGAATGATCAAATAAATAAGTAGTACTCACGCGGCACATTGCTCGCACAGCTCCGGGGTAGAGACCTCCGTGGCTTCATTAGTAGTGGCCTGGTTGGCGACCAGTGCCTCCGTCATGGGCAGCTTCAGTCGGTTAGAGTACTCAGTCTCCGAGCCGTCGTACAGTTTCATCGCGTTACCTCTCTCCCGGACATTGTTCTTTGCCAACTTTGAATGCATGATCACGCCTATGTCGGGGTTGCTGGCCAGGCTGCCGGCCGCGGACACTGACGCATTTAAGTATCGGTTGTCTGCGGTCAATTTATCAGCCTGCTTTTCTTCAATGGCGCGGCTCTGTTCGCTCTGCTGGGCAGTGTCCTTGAATTTAAACCCATCCTGTACCGGCTGCATCTTACTTGGACCATTAGTCTCCGTGGCCTGAGTGCTCTTCAGTTTGTCCTCCACCATTTCTGTTTTGTTTAGTCCAGTCTGAAGGTTTTGGGTACTGGACACCAGTGTAAGTGGCCCTGCTTTCAGCACTTTCAGTTTGGTGTCAGTCTGTGTGTGTGAGTCCGTGTCGGGCCTGTATCGAGTGACGACGCTGACGTTGTCTGGCCAGGTGTTGGATTTATTATCTTCAGGTAGTTGTGTGACCGCCGCAGCGTAGTTTCGGTTGTGTCTGTTAGTCTCGCTCATCTCTACGGTCTCTTGGTATTGTTTTTGTTTCGTAGATCTGGTCGAATCAACTTTTACCGACGTCTGAGTTATGTTCTGCAACGGGACTTGTCTGTCGTAGTCAATATTTTCTACTCTCGTCGGTCGTTCCGTTCTTGTGGACTGTTGATTTAAATTACACCATCAATGTGCTAAACCATGAGATATTCAATAAACACAGCATTGTACATAGAACAGTTACACTTACAGCAGACGTGACATTAGGAGTTTTTGGAGCAGGTAATGTTTCACCAAGCTTCTTCTTATTTTCTAACATGTTGCTTTCCTAGAATACATAGTTATATTGTAGCAGCTTATAACTATTGCTAAAATTTAAAAAAAAACACTGAGACTGATACTTCATGTTGTATTCAAAAGCTACAGTCACGACTTTATTTTCTTTATAAGTTATTAACAATTCATTTTAAAATAAATTACATTATTGCATATAGACAATTAATATAGTATTACCTGAGCTCTTCTCAAGGATGCCACTTCACTCTGCAGTTCCAGTACTTTAGCTAACAACTGTTTGTTTAGTTTATGTATACCCTGGAAAGAATTTCGTATTATGGACACTGACACGGAACTATAATTAACGTAAACAAATACATCTTTCTTTCTGATATTGTTTACAATCGTGTCTGTGAGAGAAGGTATACTGACCAGTTCATCAGTATCTTGGCTTCTGTTGGACTCCACGTATCCTGAATCATCGGATGCTTTAGTAGTGGGCTCATTCAGTCTGCGAGGGGAAACCGCGGTGTCGCCCGCGGTGGTGGTCGCGGTGGAGGTGGTGGTGGTAGTGGTGGTGGTAGCGGTGGTGTTGGTGATGGTGGTGGTGTTAGTTGTGGCAGTCGTAGCAGTGGTGGGGACTACATTCTGAAAAACTATTCAGTTTTACCAACCGACATACTGAGAGTAGAATAAGTATTTTATGTGGTCCCTATTTTCTAACTGCCGATTTCAATAACCGATTTCAATACAAAATCTCTAAGTACCAAGAGATTGATTTTTGCCAGTAGTTCTACAGAATTTCTGTCAAAAATTGAGATGTTTTTTTTATATTTGTTGCGTCGACTGGCATCTACCTCGCCTGGTGGTAAGCGATTATGCAATCTGTGATGGAGCACGTCGTCCCATAAGCAACCTATTCACTCGGGCCTTGAAGACTACTAGGTTATAACCCTTCAGGAAACACAGACTCTGGTAAAGAATTCCACGCCCTGATTTTTTAGATTTTAGGTTTAAGATTGGTTATTAAAACCGGCAGTAAATAATTTTGTTGCGGTTCATTGAGTTTCTCTCTAAGTTTCGTAGTTAAATCTCGAAATAAAAACTCTTTAAACGAGTTTATTGTTTCGTTATGACTTATTTGCGTCGTTATATTTTCATTACCATAGATTCTAGCTTTCATAATAGTAGCTGTTAAAGTTTTTACAAATACACTAGCTTCTGCCCGCGAATTCGTACACGCAAGCCTGTTTTTTCCCATTCCTGTCGAATTTTTAGGAAATCCTTGAATAAAATCCTATGTTGTTTTCTAGTTCTAAGCTACCTCCCCACCAATTTCCATCCAAAACAATTTAGCCGTTCTTGAGTTATAAATAGTACAACTAACACGACTTTCTTTTATATATATAAGATACTTTAGCTATAGACTCCATGACGCGGACGTCGAGCTCTTTGTAGCAGCACTTCCTGCACCGCGAGTCCTCCTGCAACAACATTAACGACGTCATGCCAGCACCATGTCGCATCGCGTTCATACTGAACAACGTTACAATTACACCATCTACAATCATATTGTACTTACACACTACAACAACATTATATTTTACTAAAAACTAAAATACAAATACAAGTCATTTCCGTCTTATTTTTTTGTTTTGGAAACTCAAACACATATGATATACCTATGAAAAAGTATACTTTAGTACAATTAATAATGTAAGGCTCATACTTCTAGGAGTTCCATAGCTTTCTGCCAAGCTTTACATCTGCATTCTATGTTTTTGGTTTTCTGGAATGAAATGCATGTGATGTATGAAATATACCGCATATTCGAACCGAACTACCTATCTTTTGGGGGAATGGCGTGATATTATGTTGAAAAACCAACAATACAATAATCTTTAAAATGTGAGAGAGCCATGCTTAAGTACAAATGAGCCGGCTCGACCGGTGTGATACCATGGTCTCACTGGAAACCACCGACGTGTGAGGTTACTGGAGGCCATAGTCAACATCTAAATTCCTAAACATCAAATTCCTAATCCCCTGAAAATTCAAGTGTGGCGGATGTCCATGGGCGACGCCGATTGCTTACGATCATGTGATCTGCACGTTTGCCGGCCTATACCATAAAAAATACCCCCGCCATAAAGTTTGCTACGCGTTCTAATCGAAATAAAGTATTTAATTCTATATTGAACTTGGGGTAGAATAGAAAGTTGAACTAAAATGCATACTTTCTCTGGATTGGATGTATCTTGTGGGGGGTGACAGGCACATATAGCATACTTGGTGCCGTTGGCATCATCACCCTGCAACATATCGTGGATACCATGTAGGACCAGGCGGATGCAAGTACTCCACTGTATTACAAAAGGAAAAACTACAAAGATCACGCTATTCTTAATTAACTAATGTCTGTAATAAATTTTCGACTTTAACACATTAATCTATTAGAGAAAGAGTTAGAGATTTGCTATATTAAACAAAACAGCGTCTTTTTCACTCTCAATATGACATCCTAATATAATTGGAAGGTTAATTTAAAAAGGGATAATATTCTTAATGTTTAACAGAAATCGAAGTATGGTTTAGAAACAGCAGTAGATAATTAAATCATACTTTAGTAGCAGAAGTAGAGGAAGCACCCGCAAGGTCTGCTTCCAACATTTGGTTTGATGTACAGTCACAATCGTGAGGCTTCGACTCCTGTAAATTAAAGTTTTCCGTACAAGAAAACTTGACTTACGCGTTTATGTTTTAAAGACTAAATAATTACATACTACAAACTAGCATTTAGTCACGATGATATTTGTACCTACATACCTCTACATATGAGATTTAGGTATTTCCTATACATCTAATTTTAAATTGATTGATTCTGTATGACTCTGGAGGAATTTATCTACGCTCCTACGCGCTACGAAATGAAAAGTAACCACACTAGTTCCTATAAAGTTTTGTAATAGTAATAGTGAGAGACGTACTTTAGTAACTGATTCACGTGCTGCAGTATTGGGTTTATCGTCGATTATTTCTATACACTGACAAGTAGGTTTTGATGAATTGTCGGCCGTTTCTTGCGTATCGCGTGTAGGGGAGCCAGTGCCATCGGTGGTAGCCGTCTTGGTGGCAATGATAGGGATATTGTCATCGGTGGTAGCATTAGTAGGGATATTGTCATCGGTGGTAGCGCTGGTAGGGATATAGTCTTTGGTGGTGGCGGTTTCGGTGGCCTGGGTAGGAATATTGTCATCAGTGGTGGCAGTCTTGGTGACATCGGTGGTCATATTGTCATCAGTGACCACATTAGATGAGATATTGGCATCAGTGGTGGTGGTTTCATTGGTTGTGGCTTTGGTATCAATGATTTCAGTGGTGGTGGCAGTAGCCTGAGGAACATTAGGGATGGCGACTACGGGGGTACCTTTAGGGGTAGCCTTGGTAGTGCCATTAGTCGTAGATTTGGTGATACCATTAGTGGTTGATTTGTTGGTACCATTCGTGGTAGACCTGGTGATGCCATTAGCGGTAGATTTGGTAGTGCCATTAGTAACACTTTTTGTAGTACTGTTAGGTATAGTTTTGAAAGTAGAACTAGCCATAGTTCTGGACATGGCACCGCTGGTAGCCCTCGTTATGCCTTTGGTTTTCGTGGTGCCATTGGAAGTTCTATGGGGGAAATTGGTGATTCCACTTATATTGCTTTTAGGAGTGCCATTGGTGGCAGATTTGGTAGTGCCATTAGTTTCCTGCAGATAAAGATATAAACTTAAAAATGTATTATATACGCAACTAGCTATCTGCTTTGGCATAGGAATCACTGCACAGCCATTTTATTATCTCTTTAATCGCGGTGCGGTAACGCAGTGGCTATGCTTTTCAATGCACAATTTAACAGACATTTACTTAATCAGTCCATTATTTTCAATTATTAATTACTCACACTATACACTACATATAGATAATAATTATGAGAATATTAATGTACTCACGTTAATACTAGAGAGACGGTCCTCTATAGTCCTGTTGACCTTGTCCGACATGTTGGCGGCTTTCAGCTGGGTCTCTAGTTCAGCCACCCTGCGCCTCTCTACTACTAGTTGCGCTTCCAGTTCCGCTACAGAATATACAGCTTAATGTAGTTTACTATAGTGTTCTAAACTTAACGACTTGTACTAATTCGAATCGAACAATAATAATATGTAAAATTACAAGATGAGTATCATACTTATCCACTAGCTAAAGGATTACGCAGTAGGCACAGTTCTGATATTATAAACCATTTAAACTGTAATCTCCAATCCGCCTACTCAGTGTAGAGATTGTGGCAAACCGTCATCCATTTAAAAGGGATTTTTTTTGTTTTTTAAGGGGGAAAATCATCGAATGACTTCTCCCGCCTGGGTGAGGCGGGAGGGAGTGTCAGACTCTTACTGACTAAAAACCACCCCGTTCCTTCTCCTGCACGTCGAGCCGGAGCCCCGGTTACCCGTTAGGTTCTCCGCGACTCCGAATCGGCATCGGCCGTATTGGGCCCCATCTGTGGTGGTCTGATGGCTCTTTGAGGCGCGCGCGGAACGCGACGCGCCGTACGCTCGGGTCTGTTTCTGGTCGGACGGGGAGCCACCCATGCTCGCCGTCCGCAGGCCCGCGCTTACGGTGGCCGGAGATCGTCTCGCGATCCCCGACGCCCGGTGTGTCCTTCGCGATGGCTGGGTTGCGAGGAGGCAGCGCTTCGCTGCCTCACGCGTCCCGCCTCCTCCTTAGCTAGCATCACTGCTTCGCAAAAGGAGGAGACGGCATCCCAGTCCCCCTCGCTCCGCATCATGGCCTGCACTAGGCCCGGACGCGAGAGGTCGCCATCGCCGATCACTTCCCTGAGGACACGGCGGTGCTCAGCCCACGAAGGGCATTCTCCCACCGTGTGTTCCACCGTGTCCTCAGGGCGGTCCTCGCAGTGATGACACCCGGGCGTTTCCTCCCGCCCCATCAGACACAGGTACCTCCCGAAACTTCCATGTCCGGTGAGGACCTGCGTCAGGCGGTAGGTGAGGACGCCGTAGCGTCTCTCAAGCCACTCCTCAAAGAGGGGACTTACCGCTGCGATGGCAGCGAGCCCATTTAAAAGGGATAGTCCAGCAATAAACAAGACATACCGCATCTAGCCTCAGCAGTCCTATACTCGGCCAGGACCTCTCCGTTCTTCTGCAGCGAGGTCTCGAGCTGGTGCAGGCTGGCGGTGCGCTCGCCGGACACGCGCACGTTCTCGCGCCGCACGTCCAGCACCTCCGTCTCCAGGCGGGTCAGTCGCGCGGAGTAGTCCTCGTGGACCATGTTTAGCTCCTGCATGTAGGAGGGATGGTAAAAATACCATAAGACACTGGTGTTACAAAGTTAGAATGATGAGGAAATCGAAATAGATAACTCTCTAGCATGTCATACAAAACCGCCAATGGCTATGACCAATATGTTCTATATTCTATGACAAATGATAAGGGTACTTACTCAGGCTGGTCACATAAAACTGTACACGTTAAGTTAAATTAAGCCGAATTTATAACTAAAGAAAATAAAGAACTATGCTATGAATCTAAATGCTGAATTATTTCTTACCTCTTGTAAATTAGCAATTTTCATTTTCAACTCTTGCATGGCAGTTTTACATTTGTTTTCGTCACATGTTAATTGGGAGCACCCCCTGAAACACCACCATGATGATATCACATACACATATCTACTTATTTTGTAGATAAGACATTGTTTTTTTGCAAACCGATAAGGGTAATTGAGTCAAGCAAATCAAAAAGTGGTTGTTACATATATATGTGCACATCGATTGTTTTAGGAATACTAAGACGTCATGCAATTTCGTAAAAAAACATAGGCTCATGAACATATCGTTTAAACCTTACTTGTTGTTAAGGTCGTCTTCTGTTTGCACGGAATTCGGACTCATTGGGCTATAAATAAAAAATAATGACAAGTTAACATTAATGATGGTGATGATGATGGCGGATATGTCAATGATGGTGACGGTAACGACGGTAGTGATTATGGTAACTAAGGTAACGGTGTTTGTGGTGTGGTTAGTGATGAATTAATTTATAATTAGCTTAGTGATGTACCTACCTATCCTCACATTGCATGGAGGTGGTCAACTTGGGAACCGTTTCACTGGACCGTTCATTGTTTCTGTGAAATGTTTTATCTTTTATGTACCTAATTAGACTAATTTGGAAAAGGTAAATAAATCTGTCTCAAAAAGATTTTATTAGACGGCCTACCTGAATAAATGTATTATGACGAAATTAGTTATTGTTAGGCATTAGCACATTAGGTTCAGATGAAGAACCCCTATAGAGTAATAAATACTTACACTTATACCTAAATTATTTCTTTAAGTAAAGAAGGATATTTGGTAAAGAAAATACGATAAATGAATAAAAACTTGCTACTTGCATCCAATTATCCAATCAAAGTACTTTATAAATAAGTAAAGTATTTACCTCCTCATCATTGGTGCGCCGGTGGTGACAGTAGCACAGCGCACACACCTGGACGTGGAAGCTTGTGACGGGGACTTCCTGTGGAACTGTTTCGCTGAGCACAACCTCATGTTCAGCTGCTGTAATTTATCTGACAGCTTCTGGTTGGCACGTCTCAATTCTGTTATACTGGAACAAACAAGAATTACAATTGTATGAAAAAAATTATTCACATTACCAGTTATATAATATATTCTATACACCTTCCACACACTTCATACTACATGTGTATCATAATGATGTAGTAGAAAGTGTTCTCAATGTCAAGAAAATTGGCAATCCTATGGTACATATGTACCTAGTTTACCTAACCTGGGAATCGGACCCGTCGATTTGGAGACCATTGAAGCATTTTAATCATAATGATGTAGTAGAAAGTGTTCTCAATGTCAAGAAAATTGGCAATCCTATGGTACATATGTACCTAGTTTACCTAACCTGGGAATCGGACCCGTCGATTTGGAGACCATTGAAGCATTTTAACTTTAAAGTACTAATTCTTATAATTGTTTATAGCAAACTTAAGACCATTTTCAAGTTTTTAACACTGACTTGTTAGGTACTCCTACATTGTTTTCTGGACTTTAAAAAGGACTGACTGAATAGTTAGTAAATTGCTAAAATAAAATTAGTGCCTAGCAAAATTCTTAGAGCAACATTATACATGCCCATAATTTGCTATTAAGAATGTATCATTAAATTAGACCAAACCAAAAATTACAAATTTTCAAATTAATCCTTTACTAAAAGTAGTTAATATTCATTTAAATTTCAGGCATCATTAGCAGATAATATTACTTGAATACGATAAATACAATAAGAGAATATGTACTTTTTAAAAAAGAAAGAAAGAAAGACATAGTAAGAGTGAACAACTCAAAAGCATACTTTAAACTGTCAAACACCAAGCGGTCACCGGTGACCGCAACCTATTGTTCTATAATTGTGTCTACAAAACCGGTACTCGACGAGTTAATTGAATCACTTTATGGAATTGTTCATTTTTACTTGAAAAACATAAATAAAAAAATACTAACGACTCTTGTTGCTCATTGATGACAAACTTGCTGCCGACACAGCAGTCCTTGAACTCCTTACCCTGCAGCAGCCTTTGCGCGGTGGTCATCCGCTGCACCTTCGTTGACAACCCTTTGATCGTATCATGCTGTCCGTTCACAGTGCGTTTCAATTCCAAATTGTTCTCAAGAAGAGAAAAGTATAAATCTTCTAATTCACGTTTGCTTAATTTTGATGGACATATTCTATAGATTTCTGCAAGTAGGTAATTGTATTCTTTTAAGTAATTTAATAAGTCAGCATTTACCCACTTCATTTGCACGTGATTCTAAATAGATTTATGTCTCAGTTAATACCTATACCTAGCATTATGTACGGAAAAAAAGATTGCACTATAAAACGATTCAGTGTGTACCTAAGTACTTATTATAAGAAAATTATTTAGGATAGAAAATATTTATACTTAAAATAAATATTTCTCTATGAACGGACTTTGAAACTAATAATTAGTATCACAGTATCCTGTGATTAATTATTAATCACAGGATACTGTGATAACAACAAACAACTTTTTACAAGACTGAATGCGATCAAACTACCGGTATTAAGCACGCCAAAACAGACTTTATAGGCTGTTTATAAGAAAGTACAAACCTCGATCCGACCTGGCAGAGTGGCTTTTACATACGTTATTATAATCATTTCTATTGAGATTCTCTTTACTATAACAACTCATGATGATAACTTGCACTTTAACAAAATCACAAGCAAAAACTAAAATACTATAACAGCCATGTAATTTTGATTTATTTATCCCAACATCTCAGAATATTATGATGTCCACCTGCATTCACATGTTCGCACAAATAATATCTACGCCACATAATTTTAGCCCAACAAGATGTTAATTTATTGTAATTTCACATCAATGCAAAACTGTTTGCCGATAAAATGAAAAGACCGCCATAGCAACTCATGCAGAAATGTCAACAAAGCAACTGTCAGTTCATAGACAACAAAATTAGAAGAAAATATACTTTCGATAGTCACGATAGAGTATGAATTTCAATGACTTGTTTACAGCGCCATCTAGTTATTACCAAGTAAAGACATAGAGTGGCTGGTACACTGATATGATAAGAGATGGGCTGGTATTATACCTACAAAATAGGAAGCAGGCTGGCAGGTTGCTTTCCAAAATTTTGGCACCTCTCTAAACCTTACGCCCAAGGCGATTGCCTAGTTTGCCTTAGGAATAATACTGATCTGCCTTAAAAAGATGATGTAGCAAAGACTTCTACTGTGATCGGGTCAACAATGGAATACACCCAGCACACGGATTGTTTAAAGGAGTATGTACGCAGGACTTCAAAGACACTAGTTGTCCTTACCTACCCTCTCCAAAATACACATTTATAGGTGGTAGATTGCTAGGTACCTATTATTATTTGCATATAGGTAAGTAGGTACTTGAAATAAAATAAATAACTAGGTGATCCATCAACAGATTTTATTTAACAATTATTATTTAACATTATAACACATCGATTAGGTTCTACATACTTTACTTATAAAAACACATAGATATTGGAATGACAGTACAACGGTAAGTAGTAGGCAAGCAATACAACCGAAGCATAGGCCAAAGTATTCTAATTTAACTTCTTATGTAAAATTAATACATTTGATCAATTGCATTTTCCAAAAATAGCCCAGGAGCTCTCGATAGAGTCGACATTACTTACCTATTAGTTTATATTTGTTACTTTGTAAGTTTATTGTCATTCTTTCGTTGATTGATTCCCAGGTTTTAGGGAAATGTTTAACATTCCATTAAACTATATTTAGATAGGTGTATAGCTACGGGAAAATCGAAAAATCTCATCATGTGAATGCTGAAGGCAACCTTAGCCATTAAAGATATATCTAAATATTATTAATAATTGTAAGGCCTAAATAAATGTTTTATTCTTCAAAAAGCCATCAACTAGGTCGACAACAACAAAAGCATATTTAATTGCAATTAATACAGGATCACGAATACCTACTTACAAATTACAACACAACTTTATATAATCGTACTTCTTAACTTAGAATTATAAAATTATCGTTAAATTATTTAATACTGGGTAACGCACAACGTGATCACATACCTACTATCACGTACCTACTACACATAAACATGTTGGCACGCAGACACACACGTAGGATTGTATTGGAAAGCAAGTACCGACACTCTCCACAGATAATGTATAGATATTTATGTATAGCTATATTATTTAATATTTTCTTTTTTTCTCTCTCACACTCTTTGTTGTTAGTTTATTCTCCGTACCTTCTTTTTCTCTGATTTTCAACTTAAACCCTAATGTTGACTGGTAGAGAATGACATATGACATTAAGTTCGCCTTATGTGCCGTAGTAAAATTGTGTACATAAAAGAATAAATAAATAAAAATAAATAAATAATGCACAGACTATTAATGTGATATTTGAGGCAGGCCTCATGATGTGATGTGACGAAAATTCGTCTCAAGCATCACTAGCTAACTAAATAGGTAGATAAGTTATAAGTGTGTAATAGAATTCCATCAGTAAATGAATGTCATTTTTTTAATTGTTGAGCAAAAAGTGGATGATCTTTTTATACAAGGTGTAGTTTTGAAACCGTGTCATTTCTCGGGGACATGTCACAAAAGTCATAAAAGTACAATGTAAAAGAAAATTTCGGTCCAATAGTTAAAATTACGGCTATATTAAATCGTTTCAGTTCGACAGTATTTCAAAATAAGCAACAGCAATGTTTCTTATTGGAGTTTATGGAACTAGAATAATATCAATTACATGTTTGAGTTTGTGTGTGATACGCCGCGTTATTAAGCTAGTTACAAAACGGCGGCGTGTAGTTCGCACTTACGGATTTCCATACAATCTTTTTATTGATTCGGACTCAGAATCGATATCCGAGTTACTTCCTAGAAAATGACGCGGCTTTAAAACAGCACCTTGTACCTCTATAATTCAATAAAATGCCTGCAGCGGGAAGTGTTTACTTGCTTAACAAAACAAATCTAGATACACAAACCTCAACAATCGCCTAATTTATAACTTACTAGTTTAATTTTAACACGTAGAGATTACACAAAAAGCCAAAACAATCCTTAATAGATCACAAATAGGATTTAAAATCCCAAAATAATTTATTTTAAAATACACTAACGGCAGAGTGATGATCTACTTTCTTTTAATTACAAAACCATGTTGTCTACAATTCTGTAGAAACAGACTACCTGCTCATACTCTGCTTATACATACTAAATTACAATCATAATTATTTATTTGTATATAATTTTATATACTTATGATATAAGGTTCTAAATGCACATAGATGTTTTTATTAGATGGCCTTTAGGCCGAAAATTTTAGGCTTTAATTTTAAGTAAAATCGCGGGTTACTGACGTAAATATACTGAGAAAAAGCTCTACTAGTTTCGAACCACAGAGGGGTCTTCCTCATGAGCAGCGTGCGCGGTCGCGGCGACGTCGCGCAGCTCACGTAGAGCTTGTTCTCAGTATATTCACGTGAGTAACCCGCGACTTTACTTAATTTAGTATGTCTCACGATAGGATTCTATTTGTAGGTATTTGGGGCACTGACATAAATAAATCTGTTCTGCGTCTTCGATAGACAGCCCAATGCGCAAGATGTAAGTATTATTTAGGGCGTTCTGAATTTATTCTAATTATTTTGCACATATTTTTACGAGCACATAGGTAGGTACGCAATGTTTAGAATTTTGTAGAATATATAAGTAGTTACATATAAGTAGGTATATTGAAAACTCCTACATCATATAATTTACCCTATATATAGGCAGGTAATATGTAGGTATCCTTGATTTAGCTACGTCCACAATATAATGTATGTATTTAAAATATTTGTCTCAATTTCATCCAAAAAGTTAGTTTTCATAAATATTCAATCAATCTACAACATCAATATATCATTCCGAAGATACGTCACAATCTATTCTAGTTGGTGGCAAAAACTACCGTATAGATACAGTCACACAATTATTGTCGTGATTTCAAGTTCTAGCTCTATATTATAATCCTAGGAGCTACATTTCTTTCAAAATATTTGCTAGGTCATTTTAAAATAATGTCGGAGTGTATTCATTGGATGCACATCGCTGTTCCTCCCTGAGGCAAACATTCGTTCGACTAACTGCTTTGTTATCGAGACCTCTTCATTAAAAATTACGATAAAATATGTCGGTACACCTTACAGACCTAAAGATAAATTACATATAAACAATATTTAATTCATTTAAAAGGAACTTTCAGTGAAATAAATACAGCACTAAAATCAATAATAAAAAATAAATACTTAGACATTTCACAGCTTCCTTTAAAGTTCTCTAATTCTGCCTTATACAATCGAAACTGCCGAGCTTACCTAGTCTACACAATTTGACACTTGGATGATAGTGGTCTCACTAAAAGGCATTTCAATTATAATAAATAATTTCAATAGGTACTAGGCTACTAAAATATTAATTAAAAATCTCTGCAAATTATTGCCGTATACGTTTATCCATTTATTCCTCTCTAGAATTCACCTCAGAATGAGTCCAAACAAGATGATAACGATAAATTCACAGCCCAAGCACCACTAACATAAGTATAATACGTAAACTTATCAGTAATAAATAATAAATAATGAGAGAGTGAGATAATGTATCGCTGCTAACAATATATTATAATTTTTATAGGCCCGACTTAAACTGAGTGCAGTTACGTCACAGCTTGAGTCCAACTCACAGACAATTTACAAATAATTAAAACGTAAAGCTGGCTGCATACAATACAATAATTCTATAAAATAATGCATTATTTGAGAATACTTTTGGAATGTACATTATTATGAATCCGTTGATCGATTCACTCCTTGGCGTTGTTCTGAGCGGCCTGTCGCCTCAGGTCGGAGCGGATGGCTGCCGTGATGGCAGTGCCTAGAGCCAGCAGTCCACAGAGGGTGAGGTTCGACCAGCGATCTCCGACTGTGCCCAGCATCCATTCATACAGCAGGGTAGTCACAATACCAAAGATCTGTAATGAGGATAATATGAGGTAAACAAATGGTGAATCTTGATGAGGAGGTGGCTTACGGTGGTGGCGAGAGTTTACGAAGAAATGAAATAAATATAGGAGCTATATTACCTGAACAACAGCGTTCAGTATTCCTGAAGTGGTGCCTTCAGGCTCAGGGTAGGTCACCTCTGAAGCAAACTCGAAGCCCACAGGTAAGTAGCCAGTCATGAAGAACCTAGAAACAGAAAATAATGTTAACTGTATAATAATAATACAGGATAATTGGTTTATCATATCTTAAATAGCATGCTCCAATTGGATATCGCCGGAGTGAATGTCTAGGTATTTTGATGAGGAAAACCAATCTATAAATACTGACCCAAGTAAAATGCTGCTGAGATAGACCACGGCGATGTACCCGCAGTCGAGCGTGAAGGTGAAGATGAGCATGCCGACGACGGAGGCGGCGTACACCGAGAGCGTGGTCTCCTTGAAGCGGTGCGTCTTGTCCAGCACCAGCCCGCACACCACCGACCCTGCCATGCCGGCCACCACGATCACCAGACCAATGCGACCCGCGTCTACGTTAGCTCCCTGGAAGAAAGACATACAAATATATAAAAATATCCACAAAAATAATGAAAGTTAAATGCCATAGTTTATTCAATACCAGCTTCAGCACCAATGCATTTATAAAGTAATACTCCTCTACAATAGCTGATATAGGCCGGTTATGTATTTTTATAACACTTCTGGTTTTAACACCCTGGCAATTGATTATCACTAGAAGGTCAGCTCGTTTGCCCCCTATGCCATATAACAAATGAACAGCACGACACTTACCGGATAATAAGTGAGTATGACTTGGTTGAGCAGAGTCGAGATAGCGTAGAAGGTTCCTACGTTGAGACCGTATGAGATGAGGAGCAGCACATAGTTGCGGTTCGTGATCAGCTTCTTCAGGGACAGTAGGAAGTTCGAGTCCAGACTATTGCCAAGATCTGCAGCGGCTGATGGTGGTGAGGGGGGAGCGGCCTTGAAGACTGGAAAAACACATTCTTAATTAATACTTTCATAAAATAAGTACATGTTATCATTGGTCCAAATGGGAATTGTTATATTTATTTATTTAGGTAGGATACCTTTGTTCTGCATTACTTGTTGAGTAATGAGTATGTCTGCGTCACAGTTTACGTCAAAAAGGGTACCTACGTACGGCACGCGTCACAAATGCCTAATGTAAAAAGGTAAACGTAAACACCTATGAATGTTAATGATGAAGGAAAGAAAAACCCGAGACGCCACAATGACGTGTCAATAAATGTCAGTTGTAATGTCAGTTGGGTTTACCTGAATAAATTACTAAATAATCGTTTTTACTAATTCGTGTTAATAATATGATGAAGACTAGATACTCATTCATCAGTCTAAACTAGAACTTGTGTTTTAATTGATGTTCCTATTAACCTTCCTGGCATACCTACTGGAACTGAACTCTTCTTAGCTTAGATTTCCGCAAGTGTTAACTTGCATCAGTTAGTTGTTCCTACAACGAAGTTACTTGCTCTCGTTACAAACTGTCATCGTTTATGAGTTACTTACACACAGTTTAACTGCGAACTGTTATCTCCTGGTTCAACAACTTTTAAGTGCTTCCCGTGTTAATAACGAGGGAATTACGTTGCACTTCAAGAAGTGCTACCCAGCAATTTCTTCATTTGTACGCGCGGTTGGCGTTAAAAGAAATAAGTTTAAATTTTGGGTTTCAGATTTAACAGTTAGTAGAAAGTGTTGGCGACTCTCAATATAATAATACACTTCATAGATAACAATGTCGTTCTTTTCGACAAGAAGTTAATAATTTTAGAGACCTATTTATCTCCGTTTCTATAATTGCACCATCACATCTAATCTAATAAAGCCTCGAAATGATCGAAATCTAAAAACAAAATCCATGTAAATAAATATCTGTTGGTAATTACATCACACAGGTTAGTATTTCGCTGTGTGTAGGGAGTTACCTATCGAGCAGTTTCTACAATATCTAGCCATTTGCAAATACATATCCCATTATGAGACTCTCGTAAATTAAGTGAGAATCGCGATAGTGTATCTGTACAAGTGTATAGGTGTGGACGAATACGACCTTTTTTATTGCTTAAACTCGTTTCACAATTAAGTCTAAGTAAAGATGTCGTATTAATACGTCAAAATAAGTCCTATCCAAGTTGTTACGAAACAGCAATTTGAGCTAGGTAGGTACTTATGCTTCATTGCCTAAGATCAAAAATATGTGTGACTGGGTGCCTAACCTAAATAAATACTAGTTAGACGCTAGTTATCAGATTAATCGATATTATATTGAGTGGCTCGTTTATCGAGTGACGACAACCTGTGGTCGCTATGCTATTATATCAAACCAGCAGTTTTTGAGTTTTGTGAATTATTCCTTTGAAATTATGTTCGTTATTTTGTAATTCTGGTAAGACAGGTGCTCTAACCTAGTAAACATTGTAAATGATTAGTGTATGACCGTTTAAGTAACTACTTAACTAGGTACATAATATTGAGTTTAATAACGAAAAAAAGAAATTAAGTAAGTATCTAATACTTACACAGTAGAATAAAAACGAACAGCACACTGGTGAAGCCTGCGATAAGGTAGAACATGAGGCGCAGGTCGGCTGCTATCTCGGGGATTGTGCCCGATGCACGGACTAACATCGGAGGAAGCACGAAGCCAACGGCCACACCAAGCTGGGGAAGAAGACAACAATTTATGAACAAATACGTATATAGGAAAAATAAATGGAATCTGTAAGTTTGATGGTAGCACCTAAGTACATAGCGGAACGTAAGTTACTTTTTTAAAGGGGGAAAATCATCGAATGACTTCTCCCACCTGGGTGAGGCGGGTTAAGTTAAGTCTTCCGCGGCTCCATATTGGCATCAGCCCTATTGGGCACCATCCGTGGTGGTCTGATGGCTCTTCGAGTCTCGCGTGGAACGCGATGCGCCGCACGCTCGGGTAACGTAGGTACTAGGATAGGCTTCATCACTCGGTGTTGTTTTGGTAGATCGCTAAATTGATTCTGTAAGTAGTAAGCTTGCAACTTCTGTATGTAAGCTGGGATATTAGATCACGGCTTATTTGCCTATAGGAGTTGCAGTATCTGGATATTTTTAAAATTTTCTGTTCAAATCAGTAGAGGTCAAGTAAGTTTAGACTTTAGAGGTATAACTTCTCGTTTTACTTTTTAGAAAAGATTTGAAAGAAGCCAAGAGGCTTCGGTATATTTTATCAGACAAAAATATTGTGTTCGATTCAATCATACAAAGATTTTTCATGGAAAATATGGAATGGAAATAGTTAAAATTAATTTCACTATGCGTATGTATATTCAGTGGAGCTAACAAGTTTTCGCAGTAATCCGCTTACTACGGCTTTCACGTCTGTGTACGTGAGGTAGGTAAGCAGAACTATGTGGGTTTTTCACATGAATTAATTTCACTTTGATGATACTACGGCCAGAATTAACTCGTCGAATACCGGTTTTGTAGACACAATTATAGAACAATAGGTTGCGGTCACCGGTGACCGCTTGGTGTTTGACAGTTTAAAAGAGGTTCGTAGAAAAAAGATTTATAAAACATAAAGGTGTGTCTAGATTTTTTCGCTTTGCGGTTGCATGATTATCGTATGCGTAGTTTCAAATTTAATGCCTAAAGTGTCTCTAGAAGACGATCCCTAATCTTGTACCTGTTGCTCAACTAGATTAGTAAGTACCTAAGTAAATATTAGATTTTCCATAGGTTTAAAGTTTATAACAAGCAACTTTATTAACATGGTAAAAGCATAAGTAAACTTGAATAAAATTTTGAAGAAATTTTAATTAAACTAACTAACTCGCGGGTTACTCACGTGAATATATTGAGAAAAGCTCGCGCACGCTGGTCATGAGGAAGAACCCCTCTGTGGTTCGAAACTAGTAGTGCTTTTCTCAGTATATTCACGTGAGTAACCCGCGATTTTAGTTCAGTATGTCTCACGATAGTTATTACAAAAATTTTAAATAGGCTCTTAGATTATGGCTTGCAATTATAGTCAAAGCAATAAAATGTAAATAAAAAATTGCAAGGACTGCAAAAAAAGGCTATTCAAGTATTGTGACAAATAACCTCGCAAATGATATAAGACAATAGAATCACGATAAGTAGGTAATCTTAGAATGGTCATAATGAACGTAAACAGATTACATCTCCCAGTTTGTTCAGTTAATTCGTAAAACAATTAAATCTTATTAATTCGGTTATAAAAAGACATGCCTTCAAGGTTTCGTTTATATTTTTACAACCAGCCCAATTTTAGTTAAATCTCAAGAATCTGCAAATCCTTCTTGGATGCTGTAAAGATTAACATTATGTGTAAATACCCTAATTTACTTCCTCGTTTATTTAGCATAAAAACTTATTTAGGTATGTTTGCTTAATTATTCTGCTTTTGTAACAGTAAATAACGTAGTGTTTACTGTTATTTCATCTTTAGAATTTAATCCTCGAAATTGTACTTAATCCATGAAGAAATAGGCTTTAGGTACGTTTTTTATTGTATCTGTTCATATGAGAGATTATCTATTCGTAGCTGAGTAGGTACCCAAGTTTATTCATCTCCTGCATAGGTATATACTTAATTGAATATGTTATGGAGGTTTAAAAAATACTTATCTGTTTAATCTCCAATAAGCAGTAAATTTTACTATTTAATACACAATCAATTTAATAGATTGAAAATAAGAAACAATCAAAATCAGTATAAGAAAACCCGGCTGCCGCACAATGTGCCGTGGGTTCAATTCCCGCACGTGTTCTGTCTCTTTGTGTGATTCACAACTTGTTCCGGGTCTGGGTTTCATGTGTATGTGAACAGTGTGAACTTGTATGTTTGTAAACGCACCCACGACACAGGAGAAAATCCTAGGGTGGGATAACGTCTTTTTAGAAACAAAAAGAAAAAAAGTACCTACGACATTTTTCCAAAACTCTAGTATGGCAACAAAAAAAAATAATATTGCAAGTGGCTGTAAGGCTCGTAAATCATTGCTTGTGTATCTGGATGATATTAATCGATGCTCTATCTATATGATTTATAAGTCATTTTCAAATGGGACTTGAATTAAAAATGCGCATTTTCATTTAGAATTTCACATCTCTACTAATTAACATTGCACAACCGTTTTCGAAGGTCTTTCAACAATAATATGTAGCACCTTCATATCGTCTGTTATTATTATTAAAAGTATTTGTGTCATATGTTACGTTATGAGTCCCTTTTATAACCAGATTGCTACACCGAGAGCAAATTTCAATTTGTCTCATTTTTGAAAATTACGAGGGTCCAAAAAACAACCCAGAACCCTCCTAAAGAGACCCCTAATAGCGAATATTTAAGTATTTTTATGTGGAGGACTAAGGGGGAGGCCTTTGTCCAGCAGTGGACGTCTTCCGACTGTTGATGATGATGAAGATGATGAAGTATTTTTTATAAATAGTTACAATTTGTATGAAGTAAGAAAACCACTGCACCTACCCATTAAGATAACGTCAAATAATCAGTATTTATTGATTGCAATTTGATAAGTGCAATTTTTCTAAATTGACACGAGGTAGGACATCTGAATAAGGAAATGCATATCGATTGTAGATGAAGATGTCTACGAGTTACAGTATCTAACATGTTACATCGACATTGCGACTATTATACCAAGGCAATTACTTACTGAGAATTGTAAGTGTATTTCTATTAAAAAGTTTGTATTGAAGTGTTCCCGAAAAATATTAAAAGACCCATCCACAGGGAATTTGGGAAAACAACACCATCTATCGAAGTTTAATGCTGGACGGCAGAACAGTTGCACTTAAAAATTCCTTACCAACCAAGGAGACCAACATAGGGTACAATAATATAGTAATTAAGTTTGCTACCTTAAATTTTGAAGATACCGAGTAACACATTCGGAAGTTCGAAGTTAATTTTCCCAGAAAATCACCGGGATACCAAAAGTTTGGAAGTATTTTACATAATCGATTTTGGACCCAATACTTTTGCAAGTTTCTAACTATTTTGTAGATATAGATGACTACTTATCCACGATGTACATTCTGTATGTGTATGATTTAAATAATTTTAAGACTAATTCTAGAATGTACTTAAATATAATGATAAGAGATTGCGTATTTGTAGCACTATGACATACTTATTTTGTGACAGAATCCTAATTAAATTCAATAAAACCCCGATCTTAAAACCCTGTCTCATCCTATTCCTGACAAACCGAATTACGGAAATCTCAATAAAACACGTTCCCGCCCAAAACAAGGGTATCGAAGCCGCCAGGTCCGATAAAATGTAGCGTCCAATAAAACGCCAGTTGTCCACCATTGCGTCGCCGGTCGCGTGCCGGTCGCGCGCCGTCCGACAGTCGGACACGGTGCCGTGACATTACACACAACCGGAGAGCCGTTACAGTTTATATTTCAAATGAAAAATGTCTCGCTGTTAAATATTTCACGATCGCCACTGGTGTTACACGTTTTGTTGACGAATGTATTGTTTGCTACGTCAAAGCACCTACATACATACATACTTACTTACATCTACGCATAATGTGAATACATTTCGATAGATTAGCACCTTCCTATTTATAGAATAACTATTTTAGGTGCGATTCGCTTACTAGGCACTGAAAGACTTTAGGTAAATACCTATCTTGTCAATTGGTGTATAAATCGGCCTTATTCCGTAACTCAATAAGTACGGCAATCCATCAGTCAGAAGCCCACAAGTCTGTTACCGGATTTAAACTTAGAGGAAAATATTGACATCTAATCGAATCTAGAATAATCTATAGCATCTTCAGTAAACATACTCAAAGTTTACTACTTTGGAAAGGCAGTTACATAAAGGAAAGCAAAACTGGGAAGTAGGTACTTACTCTGCGAATATTTTCCAAATGAGAAAACCGAGTCATAAAAAACATCAGGTGTCATGACTTTTTGCAGCCATTAAATCTCGGCGAAACGATCCATTAGCGGTAATTATTCACATTCACGACCAGATTCCTGCCAAAAATAATTTTTGTCCTAAGGTAAAGTTCTGACCCAATTCAGAACAACCACAAATACCTTTTGAAAAGGCTTAGAGGGTTCTGACGGAGATCTGACATCGCACAGGTTGAACGGTGGTCGTTTTCCTTGTTCCCAAACCAGTCGGCGAGTCGAGCAATAAACATAAGCCGGATACAGTTAGAAATAGTTGGGGTAAATTGAAAGTGCTGTCTGATAGATATCTCAAGGATAGCCGCTACAACCAGGTTTTCCTTCCTGTTGGACTGATTACTAGTCGTGACGTGTGTCGGATGACGTGGTCAGAATGAGAAACAAGATGTCGATTTAATTAGGGGTTATAACAAAAACATTTGCACAAGAAAATGTGATGCTAAAAGCCAAATTTCTGGAAAAGAGTCATTATTTATTTAAAAAGTTAATTATTAGTAAGTATTATTAGTATTATAAGTTATTTTTAGCAATGACGTACTGGCTCCATGTTCTCCAGATACACTTAAAGCTCTGGAGAGCAAACACCCGGCCCCAGTAGATGGTCTCTCTTTTCCGGATCCTCCAGAAGCAGATATTCATACCCTATCTGTTACAGGTCGACAAGTGGTCACTGCCATAGGCTCCTTCCGGAGCGGTTCTGCCGGAGGCCTCGACGGTTTGACGCCGCAGCATCTCAAAGATCTGACGAGCTCAAGCGCCGGGGAGTCCGGCGTGACGCTGCTGAAGGAGCTTACGGTTTTGATCAATCTTATGCTCTCCGGCAATGTGCACGAATCCGTCATCGACGTTTTGTACGGGGCCAATCTATGTGCCCTACGCAAGAAGGATGTCGGTATTCGTCCCATTGCCGTGGGAACAACTTATCGTCGCATGGCAGCCAAGATTTGTTGCAAATTTTATAATAATCTTCTTTCGGAAAAATTCCAGCCCCTTCAACTCGGGTATGGATCTTTTTTTTTTTTTTTTTTTTAAGGGGGGAAAATCATCGAATGACTTCTCCCGCCTGGGTGAGGCGGGAGGGAGTGTCAGACTCTTACTGACTAAAAACCACCCCGTTCCTTCTCCTGCACGTCGAGCCGGAGCCCCGGTTACCCGTTAGGTTCTCCGCGACTCCGAATCGGCATCGGCCGTATTGGGCCCCATCTGTGGTGGTCTGATGGCTCTTTGAGGCGCGCGCGGAACGCGACGCGCCGTACGCTCGGGTCTGTTTCTGGTCGGACGGGGAGCCACCCATGCTCGCCGTCCGCAGGCCCGCGCTTACGGTGGCCGGAGATCGTCTCGCGATCCCCGACGCCCGGTGTGTCCTTCGCGATGGCTGGGTTGCGAGGAGGCAGCGCTTCGCTGCCTCACGCGTCCCGCCTCCTCCTTAGCTAGCATCACTGCTTCGCAAAAGGAGGAGACGGCATCCCAGTCCCCCTCGCTCCGCATCATGGCCTGCACTAGGCCCGGACGCGAGAGGTCGCCATCGCCGATCACTTCCCTGAGGACACGGCGGTGCTCAGCCCACGAAGGGCATTCTCCCACCGTGTGTTCCACCGTGTCCTCAGGGCGGTCCTCGCAGTGATGACACCCGGGCGTTTCCTCCCGCCCCATCAGACACAGGTACCTCCCGAAACTTCCATGTCCGGTGAGGACCTGCGTCAGGCGGTAGGTGAGGACGCCGTAGCGTCTCTCAAGCCACTCCTCAAAGAGGGGACTTACCGCTGCGATGGCAGCGAGCCCAGCCCTCGGTTGCGACAGTCGTTGCTGCCATTCCGCCATGAGATCGCGCCGGAGCTCATCCCGCCACGCACCTATTTGGCGCGGCAGCGGGGTTTCGCCCCGGCGACGTGCCTCCGCGCGCATGCCGTACACGCGCGCGAGCACCTTCGCCTCCAGATCCCACGGCGGTAATCCGGCAAGGAGGTTCGCCGACTCCCCAGAGATCGTGCGGTATCCGCGGATCATTCGGATCGCCATGACCCTCTGTGCCATGAGCAGCGTCCGAGCGGGACGCCGCAACAGGTTTGGCGCCCAAACAGGGGCGCCGTAGAGGGCCATGGACCGCACGACCCCGGCGTATAACCTCCGGCAGGAGGCGTTTGGCCCCCCGAGGTTGGGGAGGATGCGTTTAAACGCAGCCCCCGTCCTCTCCAACTTTGGGGCCAAACGTCGGAAGTGTTCTATGAAGTTCCACCGACTGTCGAGGACGAGTCCTAGGTACTTCATCGTCGTCTCGACGTCGATGGTAACTCCTCCCGCCGTTATTTGGGACCCACCCGGAGGTGGCGCGTTCCCGCGGCCATGAAAACACATGGCCTCGGACTTGTGGAGCGCCACCTCGAGTCCCAACTGCCGGATTCTCTCAACGACTGTCGCAACCGCTGTCGCCATTAAGTCGGCCGCCGCCTGGTGTGACCTCCCGTGCGCTAGCACCAGCGTATCGTCGGCGTAGCATATTGTGCTAACGCCGTTCGGGAGGTCGGTGCGCAGCACCCAGTCATAGCCGATGTTCCACAGGAGCGGCCCCAGAACCGAACCCTGTGGAACACCGCGTGACATCTCTCGCCGGTTCCACTCGCCCCGGTGACCGGGGTAGCTGACGGACCTGTCCGTCAGGTAAGCCTCGATTACACGACGGAGGTAGGTAGGCACCCGATGATATCGGAGTGCCTCCAAGATGCAGCTCCAGGGCAGGGAGTTGAAGGCGTTGGCGATGTCCAGAGACACCGCCACTACGACCTTACCCCTGGACACTGCAGTCCCCGTCGTGAGGTCTCTAACGCGCATGATGGCGTCCACCGTGGAGCGCCCTCTGCGGAAGCCGAACTGGCCGTCCGACAAGTCCGGCCCAATGTCCGTCAGGTGCGCGACGAGGCGGTTCGAAATGATTCTTTCGAAGACTTTCCCCACCTCGTCGAGCAACACTATGGGCCGGTACGCGGACGGAGAGTCCGCAGGGCGCCCCGTCTTCCGCACGAGGACCAGTTTTCCCGCTTTCCAGAGAAGCGGGAACTGGCCTCTCTCCAGACATGCGCTGTAGAGACCAACGGGTATGGATCTAGAGGGGGCTGCGAGGCTGCCGTGCATGCGTTGTCGACCTACCTGAATTCCAGGAAAGGTGATATCATCCTGAAGGTTGACATTAAGAATGCTTTTAATTCGGTCAATAGGGATACTCTGTTGACAGAAGTTAAAAAGGAAGTACCCCAAATTTTTAGTTTTCTCTGGCAATGTTATAGACACCCCGCCCATGGTACTGAAGAATTAACCAGGAAAATTCTTTCTCAATCACTGGTTAATTTTGATGTACCATTTTTAGTGGAAGCTGTGAAAGCTTGGAAAATCGCTTGCCCAAATATTGACCCCCCCGTCAAATCACTCTCCCAGAGACAATGGGACGAGCCGCTCTGCAGGAAAGTGAGCGAAAATCTATTGAACTCCGCTTGTTCAACTGCAGAGCGAGCTCGCCTTTTGGCTGTGGGTGAGTGGGAGTCAGGGTTATGGCTTCTTGCTTTGCCTTCGTCCAACTTAGGTACTTTGTTGGACGACACCACATTCCGCGCTGCAATTTGTTTAAGGCTTGGGGCTTCATTTTGTTCACCTCATCGTTGTCGTTGTGGTGAAGATGTCAACAGCCTTGGACACCACGGCTTGTCGTGTAGCCGTAGTGCGGGTCGTTTTGCTCGACACGCGAGTATTAATGACATAATTCGTCGAGCTCTTGTCTCCGTTGGCGTGCCAGCTACTTTAGAACCTAATGGCTTGGTACGCAACGATGGCAAGAGACCCGACGGTATGTCATTATTCCCTTGGAAGATGGGTAGGCCTTTAGTATGGGACGCCACTTGCGTTGATACTCTGGCGCCATCCCATCTTCCAAACTCAGCGTGTCGAGCCGGTGCTGCCGCTGCTGCTGCCGAGAACCTCAAACGGCGAAAGTATGATAGCCTGATTGGCAATTATGCTTTCGAACCGTTTGGGGTTGAAACTTTAGGGCCGTGGGGCCCAAGTGCACATCTTCTTTACAAAGATATTGTAAAGAGGATGGTTGACACTTCAGGTGATCGAAGGGCTGGCTTCTACCTTGGACAAAGGTTAAGCATTGCCATTCAACGTGGTAATGCTGCCAGTCTTTTGGGCACCCTACCTCACGATAATGATGAGGAAAATTTTTTTTTTGATGCCTTATTATAGCTTATTTATTTATTATTACCTTTTTTTAAGATGTAAATATTTTAGTTCATAGTTATTTATATTTTAAGTAGTAAAAAGTTAATTTGGAATAAATAATTTATTGGCTGGCTAAGTGCATATCTACTCATCCTCTTGCAGAATAGAATATAAAGGCCATGACGACGAAATGTAAAGTTGAAAAACATTTCCCGGACCACCGATGTTGTTAATACTGAAAATTCTTTTGGGCATTATTCGAATTGAATTCAGTTACGGTAAAAACATTACAGAAACGAGATTGAAAGCGAAATCGTGCATAGAAACTCTTTTGTAAAGAACGTTGTGCCTCCTGAAATATCGCCTGCATTCAGCGACCGGGGGTGGGTTCTGAATAAACGGTATAGTGATACAGTACACTGCGCTTTGAATATTTATAGCAAACCAAACAATAGGACAAATCGTGTGAATCCATTTTAACTACTGGATACAGATCACAAACGAATTTTGTTTACGTTTAAACGTGTGAACAGAATATTAATCGAAATGTAGCAATATTCGTAGGATTGGTGAATTTAATATATTCATTCGTAATTTGAGTTTTGATTCGACATTTTAGACTTACAAATTATTAAGCACTAACTAGTATTTTTTTAGAATAATTTGCCTTATTTTAAATGCAGTCACGGTAAAGGTAAGTATAATAAACCTTTTTTGGACCCTGTGGACCAGACTTTTAAATACACTCAATCACGTCTCGAAAACAACAAGATTCCCAGCATTGCATCATGACATTACATAACAGTAGGTACAGCAGACAAACCATACAATTGCAGTCACATTGAATTTGGTCAGGGATATAAATCTCCAGCGACTCCCCCTCGTGAGCAAATTGTATGATCGTTTCCTGCACCAATCACTGCGAGTGGAACATCAGGAACATCACGGTGTCACGCGGTGTTAGAGGGGAGGGGGAGTCTATCATTGATACAGGCAGCTGTACGGATTCATTAAACACCAGTGCAAGGTGTTAGTGCTCACACGGTCGGGGGGGGGGGAAGGTAATGCAGTAAGGGTGCTTTGAAATGAATATAAAATAATGAAAATAATGTGATGTACATTGAAAGATTTGAAGTAATGTGTACAATGTACATCTATATACGTAGATATTTAGTAAACAGAGCTCAAAATAGCTCAAAATTTAATTTAAATTCTTTTTAAGAACTAAAAACACAATACCCTGTATTTTAAATAGATACTTTTCTATACTCTTAAATGCGAATTTTTGAGGACACATGATGGAAAGTACAATTTCACTGGTAAAAACCAGGCGATTAGGTACCTACCTTAGTAAATGATATTTTATGAGCAGCAGTTAAATACTTGTTTATGACATTATATTCGCATAATAAAACAAGACCCGACTTTCAGGTCAAGGTTCGAAGGAGGAAAGATATTCGCGAGTAAGTACTATCTGCAAAGTACACGGCAAGACGGCATTCGACAGGTTGTCAACCTCGTGCAGTACAACGCGTCCATATTTGTATAAAACAGTGTGAAGATTACTCCATTACATTTTGAAGATTGGAAATTTCGCATGTATCGACACAGATCTGACAACGAAATGAGATTAACTTATGGTTACATTTCACTTCTATTATTATCACGTATCTATTTTTGAGATTTTCTTTGTATTCGTAAATCAAATAATAAATCACTTATAGGTTCCGTTCGCTATACTTTTATTGTTACAGTACCTACCTATACTCTTATTTTATTTGTTTCATTCGATAAGTAGGGCCGGGAAGCAATTGTTTTACCACTATAGCCTAGAGTAGACAGAGCAAATGTTCAGTTTCAGTTCAATTTTTAGAATCAAAAAAAATTACGCTACAGCTTAAAGATAGCTTTAATTTCGGATGAATAAAAAAAAACATGAACAGTAATTAGAATTTTTCACTCTCTAAACATGTTCAGAATATTGAAACAATGCGCAGAGATTACTGTTGCTATACCTGCTTGACTATATTTGTATTAGACAGACACCCAAACATACGATGTGTTCAATATTAGTATTATCTAGGTACTGATTGTGTAAGGTACCAGGATTTGTTGTTGACATCGTATGATCAGCACTTTATCAGGAGATTGATACAGATTACGCACAAGTTCCGACCCGGCGCGCTGCCAGCGCTCCCTAAAGACTAGAATTTAATTTAAATTAGTTATCATTACCTACTTATCTAAGAACCTTTTAGTGCTTAATTATATTAACAATAGGATGGAAGAATTTCAATAAGAACATTTAAAGATGATTAGTATTAAAATACGTACCTAATCATAAAAATCTACAAACAAAATCTCGGACCTTTGTTCTGCTCTGTGCAAAACAAAATTTTCTTCGTCAGGAGCAATAAAAGACACACACGAAAAATTAGACGTGAACGGCAAAGCGTTTGCCTAAAAATGAAATAGCCAATCAAACATTTAAATGTCCATTAAAAAAAAACTCTAACATTCCAGGTCGTAAACCGAACGAAACGTTTTACAGTTACTCCGCCATTTTATAACGTCATATAAATTACGCGAATCGTCCCTTTGCCTCACACTGCACCATAAACGTTAAGTGTGGTCCCTTCACCTCGGGATATATTTTCTCCTCTTATCAGCTTCGGGGCAGGCGAGAATACTGCTACTCTCATTACGGAAACTGACTGGCTCTTATCTGTCTAGATTTAAATATTATAATTGACTGGCATTTTTACGATGACGAGTAGGGCTTAAGGACGATGCTGTGGTACCTTCATTATATCTATTGCTATTTCCTTGTTCCAGATGTAGGCACGTAGGAGGTAATTGGAAGAATTGTGCCGAGGATAAAAGATTGGATAAATGTTTTAAATCGGGCACCATGGAAATGAAGTCTTTTTTGGTTTGGTCCTCACAAGAAGAAGATTCGACACACAAAGGCACTGTATCTGGAATTCACCTTATTAATAACAATATTATAGTGGCTGAAACTGGTTGCACTCTGAGCATAGGCAGGGCCGTCTTAGACTACACCGGGGCCCTTGGGCACACAGTAATTTGGGGCCCTTTTGGAATCTTTTTTGTTCTTTTTTTTATGCAGACCCGAAACAACAATTTGTGGAGCACACAAAGATTTGCTCCATGCGGGAATCTAACCTGGCAGCCGGTTGCAGCGCAACGTGTAGAGGTTGTGTGTACGTCGGAGAAATTGTCGGTCCTTCAGGGCCCTCTGAGAATGGGGGCCCTGGGCACGGGCACCGAGTGTCCTTATAGTAAAGACGGTACTGGGCTTGGTACCTCTGCTTAGAGTGTAGTCGGGTCCAGGCAATTACGAACAATTTATGTAAGTATTGTACAACAAGTACCTACTATAAAATTTCTACAACCAATCATATAATATGGATATACAGAATAGCCAAATTGATGTCAAATATTTGGCGTAAGTAGTGGAACATACAACATAGTGACGTGGTATTGTTATGCAAATGAAGTTCATTAGCAATATGGTTAATACGATCATGTTTGTAACAGTTTCAATGTTTCGTGTTAATTCATAACAACATAATTCAAAAGGCACAATTTAGGTACAATTTAGGTACACTAATATCTTTCTTTCGGTTTTAAAAATATGTTTCACACTACAATATACACCCATGATACTTATTATAATTTGATCATATGCATTTCAAAGCTAACTTAAGATAATTAAAAAGAACACAGTACAGCTATAGACTGAAAGCCTTAATTCTTCTCCTACCAGGCTATTATTATTTCCAACACATTGTTTCTCCAACTACAGACGGGAATCGTGAATAAAAGCCAGTGGCATACAAATCCTCCTATCGACACAAACTTGTTCTCAAGGTCTTTCCCAATCTTTTACGATGTTCCTTATAAGCTCAGCCATCAAGCTAATCCCGTAAAAATCTTTCAAACTTATAATGAATTTATTCAAAGATTTCGTTCAAACTTTTCTCTTTGTTATACATTTAAAGGTTTTTTCTCGTTTATATTGAGGATGAAACAAAGAACTTTGATCATCGTGATTGTTATCAATGTCATTTAGAATTGAATATGAGCTACTTATCCTGCGTGTTGAGATCGTAAAACATACATTTCACATTATGTTGGATTATTTCTTAATTTGCGTTATCTGGGTAGGTACTTAGAAAGGGCAACAGGTACACATTTGACATTGTGGGCTTTATCTTGTTATTTAATCTAAAAATGAAAGTAAAAATAGAGGAAGCAGAGCAGAGAGCAGAGGGGCGCGGCTAGAGGGACGATAAAATATATTTAGTTCATCAAAAATTGCGAAACCATTAAGAAAAAAAGCACGTGCTAAACATAAATAAATACAGGCAACAACAGCTGGTCTCTGGTACATAATAACACTAACAACGGGTTCTGTCTCATTATCATCATAATTTTGCGAAGGTGAACGCACACTGTTTGTAGACAAATTATACTTTTTTGTTCCAACCAACTTTAGAATATTATTATGTAACTAAAATACCAAAGCACGCAGATTATAACTTTAGTACCTATGAGTCATCAATGCCATCAATACTAAATACTAACTACGGTAATTAGTACGCTTAACAATTACAGTTGTAACTCATTCATCTATTTCTTAAGTCTCTATGAGTCACTTATTGATAGTGACACTGCTCTACAACCCATACACAACAGAAACTATTTAAAATTGTAAATTCTTGTACTGAGAGCATAAAGTCATAGTGTGACTGTTAATAGGACGACGAAGGTTTAATTCTCGCAGGGAACAATTTATGTTCATTCACATGTCGAAAATCTAACATAGGACATTGTGTTTAAAAAATCAAGACAATCGGCAAAGCGTCACCGATTCATGGTAGATGTCCCACCCACATGCACGAAGCGCTTCGCATCAAGCTACCTTGTGCGTGCTGCTAAAGAGTGGAATTGTTTGCCAGTCTATATTTCCTGAAGGGTATAAATGGGACGACGTCCTCCATGGTAGACCGCATCATCGCTTAACACCAGGCGAGATAGTGGTCAAACGTCGACCCAATATAAAAAAAAACTTCAGTACAGTCTCACGAGTAGGTACGTAAGATACCTTAGTAACACTTAATCACAGCATTGCAGTAGCCATTTGCTCCATAATTAAAATGTAAGCAAACTACACAAGCCGTTTTATCCTTTATACGAGTAGGTAGTCCTCATTATAGATTCCATTATCGGCTGATCAGTACTTACTGAGGCAGCTCTAGCTAATAATCGACTCGCTACCAAAGAGTTTGTATTGGATAAACTTGGAAATACAGGGAAAACTGGCAATTAAGCTAATTGACACTGAACGAAGGTAAACTAATCGAGTTTATAGTACCGAGATTAATATTGGATCATTGAATTATTTATCCGATATTGATAATTATGTTCTAATTTTAAATCAGAAGTGTCATTTCATCACTCTATTAGTATAACATTACTTATGTTTTGTTAAAAACAAGTAAGTTGTAATCAAATCTTTGACTGGCATCAGTTTATATCTGTCTTTGCAGTTTGTCTTTGCGTTTATCGATTTTAGAGTTAGATTAGAACAGAAGTAAGTAATATAAGAACCTCTCCAAAACTCTTCAAATCAGTTTTCCATATATTTATCAATCAGACTGATTACTATTTGTATTCAGGTACTTACAGATTAATGATTTGAAGTACCTTTGTGTGTGAATGCATTGTGTTTTCACCTTCATTCTGTTATCAAATAGTAATGCACTTGATAATGTTTGAGGTACTTTTATGAAGTGCTTGGAAATCTTAAATACATAATAATGGAATAATAAACAACAACAAACAATATTATGAGCATCGTATATTGTTAATCTGACATAATCATACGACACTTCGCCCATCACACACGTGCATATTTTATTTCAGTCCGTAATTTTTCATTCAGATCTGTGTGACACAGATACTTATTAAAATCAACTCAAATATCTATTCAGAATACATAGGTACAGGATATTCAAGTTATTTCATATGCAGGTAAGAAAATAATATGTAGGTATAGGTAGATACGTAATTGAATGTAACAACAATTTAAAATGTATTACCTACCAAATAACTTGGCTGACTGTATTCTAGCTATACGCATATGTAGGTACTATACTTAATTGACTGCACGGTTGGTGCGGTGGCTGGGCAACCGGCTGCCGTGGAACATGTCGCGGGTTCGATTCCCGCACGGAACAACACTTTGTGTGATCCACAAATTGTTGTTACGGGTCTGGATGTCATTGTGTATGTGAACTTGTATGTTTGTAAACGCACCCATGATACAGGAGAAAATCATAATGTGGGACAAAACTTAGTTAAAAATAAAAAATCAAGTCATCGATACAATGACACTCGTCAACCCTATACTATATGTATTTCATGGGCCAATAACTCTATGAATGTGGATTGGTACGAAGTGTGCGTTGGGCTGGATATCACGGGGTCATACATTCAATCTGCTGAGGAAAGGATCACTCGGATTTTAGAAACTATATTCAAGTCAATGAGTCAGCAATGTGAAAAGGTTTCCCCGTACCGATGCAGAGAGGTGGAAAAATATTATAATAGTTAGGTACTGTATGTTTATTTTGATTGGATAAGTACATTATTATGTGTCGATGGTTTTGATGACAAAAATGATATTATCTAATGTATTGCTTTACAATACCATATTATCTATAGAGTAGGCATTACCTCCATAGGTACCTACAGAGCTCCTCAATTATGATATACGGCTTTAGGTGCATCTTAACTTTGAGATACCGCTTTAGGTTTTCTCTAATTTTAGATTGTGACTAAAGGTTCACCGCAAATGAACCATATATGACTTTAAATTCGATTTTCGAATCGCAGTGTCGAACCATTAAGAAAAAACATAAGGTCACAATCATCACTTTTTTTTGTTTTTTTTTACACAAATTCACATTTGACATCATAAGAATCTCGCAATAATATTAAGTATATTTTATTTACTACAACATTAAGTATCGCTTTTATGGAATTATACAAGATTTACCTCGATCATGGTCATGCGCATGCCACTAACGATGGCAATTTACTTCGCGTGCGTACGCGCAACTGGAAATTGATCATTATGTGATGCGACGATTTGTTACAGAAAAAGTTGTTGTTATTTATATTATTTTCAGCCAGAATATAAAGCACGTACCTAACTACATAAATATTTTATAATATTATTTCAAGTCGTTTAAATGTTAAAATAAGCGATGCGTAGATGTCTTCCACAAGGTGGTTAGCCTGTGAGCAAACTAAGTATACCTTAATAAACCTCAATTTTTTTTGTTGTAATAAAAACGTTACCCCACATTAGGATTTTCTCCTGTGTCGTGTGTGCGTTTACAAACATACAAGTTCACATACACATGACACCCAGACCCGGCGCAATAATCTGTGGATCACACAAACAGTAGTTTCGTGCGGGCATCGAACCCGCTATACGTTGCGCGGCAGCGAGTTGCCCACCCACCGCACCAACCATGCAATTCATTTAATCAAAAATTGTAGTCTCACGTGAGAAAACCATAAGTATTATGCAGAGAGAAGTATCAGTATTCCTATAAAAACGTATGAATGAAACCCTCTTTAAAATATTCGACGTAAATCCCAAACTTCTAAACACATCAGCTTGAAATGACAACGATACCAAAAACGAACGCAAAAAGTTTCACCAGAAAGCAAACTCTGGGAGTTGTAATTAACGGGTTATTATCCTCGAGGGATAAAAGAGGTACCACGTTTATAGAGGTATTAACTCTGATTTATTTGATTTATTTAGGACCCGGAATTCTATTTGCTTTGCGTTTTATTTTCGGAGTCCAGAGAGGAATAAAACGGTTGGGTAATTCCAGATGCAGTTCCCTACTTTCTGTCCGATTTATAAGGATCCTATTGGCTCATGTCAGATTTTACTTGATTTATTATTTTTCCAAGCCTTTCAAAGTTTTAGTGGTTTTATTGGAAGTTCCCAAAACAAAATGTCGGGCTACAAAATAAACAAACTACCAGAAGAAGACAATGTGTACCTAATATAGACCGCAGAAAAGAGGTTTTATTTCATTCGAAGTCTCTATGTAGATGTTATCAAATGTCCGTAGTACTCGTCCGCACAGACCTTATTGTAAATAAATTAAATAAATATTCTTGTGTAGAAAAGTCTTTCTATACGAATACCATTTTATTCAGTTTTATTTGGAAAATAGTTTTTTCTTACTGTTAACTAGCATTAATAAGAAACATACCTGATTCCCAAACACGCCGATACTGCAGGCAGACGAGACTTGATCAGCTCCGAACCAGACAGCTGCCAGACGCGGCGGCACGTTGAGTATGAACACCTGGGAGACTGCCACCACAGTCTGGCCAGTGAAACCCAGCCAGAACATGTCCTGGGGCACAGAGAACACCTTCAGCCATGCTCCCAAACACGTCCCGAACGAACCGATGATTGTTGTCACGCGAAGGTTCTGGAAAGAAGCGAATGGGGTCATATTGATGTTACCTAATTTCACACAATATTTAACATAAAATCAATAAGTAACACTATTTTTACATAAACAACGAAATATTTTTAAGTCTAAGTAGTATATCCGCTGTTTCCTGCCTTGATTTTAAGTTATTTGGGATCGGTGCACAATAAAAAATTGTGTACGAATAGCTAAGTTAAAATAATTTATTATTCGTTAATATGAAACACAACTTGTATACCAGAGTACCATCCAATATGCACTAAAGCCTCATTAGCGAGAGAGTTCATCCTTAGAGGATTACACCTTGTTGGAAAATGTACAAAATAATTCCGGTTCACATTACCTGGTAATTTTGGAGAAAATTAATGTGTAATCTCTCATTTTGGAAAAAATTAATGTGTAATCTCTCATTTTGGAAAAAATTAATGTGAAATCTCTCATTTTGGAGAAAATTAATGTGAAATCTCTCATTTTGGAGAAAATTAATGTGTAATCTCTCATTTTGGAGAAAATTAATGTGTAATCTCTCATTTTGGAGAAAATTAATGTGTAATCTCTCATTTTGGAGAAAATTAATGTGTAATCTCTCATTTTGGAGAAAATTAATGTGAAATCTCTCATTTTGGAGAAAATTGATATGTAATCTCTCATTTTGCTTGTTTACTCCGAACAGAACATAGAGAATTTCATTTTATGGTCTTAAACACATAAGTGGGTACTTACTACTTAACACAACAATTGCGTAGAAAATTATGAATTAATAAGTAGATACTTATATTAGCATAGAATCATTACTTATGTATGATAGACAATTATAATGATAATCATTGTAATACTTTTTGGTCACATAAGAATAACGAGTTAATGTATTTACCTGGCCATGTACCTAATAACTATCTCCTTATCTCGGTCAGATATTGGGAGCCTACATAATTAAAGCAGGCTCGTGAATTAGCTAAAACTAATGAGGTAACTAAATACATCGTATCAGTGATTAGATCATTGTAACAATTCGATTTGAAATTACAACAGCCTGTCTTATTTCTCTCTGGTTTTTTCTTATATGTTAATTAGGTTTTTTTTTTTCTAGAATAATGTAGAGCTGTATAATGTTATGAGTAATACAATCGACCACAATCTTAAGTACGACTATGAATATAAATTCTAAAACCATTTAGGCAAATTGTACCTAAGACTGGTCTAGGAAATTTACGCTACGTATTCAGATTACTACGTATTCAGCAATAGGCTCACCCCTATTACATGGGACTCATAACATAAATAGTGAAAAGTGGGTGTTACATTGTACAGTGGCATTAAGTGCCATAATGTGCACCTCTGCCTATTTCTTCGGGGATAAAAGGAGTGATGTTATGTTGTATGTATGTAGGTTTTGGTGCGCAGTAGTTAAACAGGTAGTAAATACATGCACCATAACAAACATAACCAGGTGCAAAAACAATAGCTGTCGCAAAAAGTTCAGTCCAAACTTGTCTTTTTTGTTATGCAAAGTAACATGTCTGGATTTTTTGTACCATGATAAAATCTGTAAGAAATTAACATGTAAGGAACAATAACTAAATGTTACATACATTCTAATATTTAATGTATTTCCAATAAATTAGTTTGGGACGTGAATAAGACATTAATAGCTGTTTTCATCAACACAACTCTTAAACCATTTCTTAATTAAACTATCAAACACCGCGAGGGCACCGGTGACCGCAACCTATTGTTCTTTAATTGTGTCTATAATGACGGTACTCGACGAGTTAAGAGTTACTTTGCATTTAAACCAACCCCTCACTTGTAAAGTTAGGTTAACCAAAATATCCCAGCTGCTGTAGCTTAGAGGTTCCTTAACGATTAACATTTAGGGGAGGTAGGTGAAAACAGGGATTAAAGTCTTGCTCTTAGGTAGGAGACTTAGGTGCCTCTATAAATGGAAATAAGTGTATTCTGTTGCTAATAAACAAGAGAATATTTGTCGCGGAGAATATAACGATCGCGGAGAACCTAACGGGTTATCGGGGCTCCTGTTCGAAGTGCAGGAGAAAGAACGGAGTGGTTTTTAGTCAGTACGAGTCTGACATTACCCTCCGCCTCACCCAGGCGGGAGAAGTCATTCGATGATTTTCCCCCGTAAAAAAACAAGAGAATATTTATCTGCAACATGTGGCTACAGATAATTACAAATGAAAAATTGGTGACAAATGTTGTCCGAGGTATAACTGCCATATTGCCGGTAACGGTAACGTTTGCAATGGTACCAGGCACATGTTTCAGCCACCCATTGCAGCAACTACCTATTATAAGCAATAAGTACTTGCAATTACTAATCCCGTTAATTTGATTTATTAACCTTCAGCTATGTATTCATTGTTGGGCCGTTAAAAAATTAAATGCACTATTGTTGGTGTCTGATTACTTGAATACATCAATTGTTACTGCCCAGTCCATCATTGAAGTGTATTGTTGAAGAACAGGAAAATGTTAAAAACTTCATCTTGAGTAAATCACGAACTGTACCTAGTACTCCGTGAACCGTATTATTTTATCAAAAGTGCATTATTTACTTTGAATTTAACAAAATACTCGTAGTTAGAACTAGGTAATACTATTCATTCCTCAATCAATATTCTCTACTCTTTCTGAACTCCCTGTTATCACTTCACGTGTCTTATACATACGTTATATGCATCTTTAGCTAAATATTTGCCTTCAATACTAAGGTATATATCGGGAGTTAAACACTAATCGCATAATCTATTTTATCTAAATTGGTAAAATGTATGGATTAGGTGCACCGTTTGCCTACACTCCCTCTTTGGCTATACTTGGTCATTACTTCAAAAAGCATTTAGGTTTAAGTCAATTTTATCTAGTAGGTATAGTTACATAATGACACACATATTGTAGGTAACTCGGCCACTAGAGCCGTTTTTAAAACATGTGAATAGCCAAGACAAACAAACCAAATGAAGCCATCAGCGTTGTTCACGTCGTATAATCCAGAAATATGCAAAAACATTTGCGATTTCACTTTAATAGTGGACAGAATTAATTTGTATGTTTAGTTCAGTCCTTATTAGAGTTTACTACTTCGCTTAGAGCCAGGAAATGTAAATATTATTTGTACTCAGTTAGCGGCTATAGTAGCACGTATCTTCTAATCTGAAGTGAGACAAACAATTATTAATGTTTAGTGATATACCGACGGTAACGTGTACTGCAAAATAAGTAGGTTTGTCTGAATGAGGAGTTTAGAAAATGCTATCTTTAACCTAATCCATTACAACAGTAATTTAACTTAAGCAATTAATTAGTTTGATTTAAATGACATACGTACTGCACCTCAAGCTAAATTAAGACCGCTACGGCTACGACTGCTATGAGATTTTCACAAAGTTTATTAATGTCAAAAAAGGAAGGCTTTTTTACATCAATGGAATTTTCTACACGAATATTCTGAAAACTAACAGTTTGTTAATGCGATCATGTCATGTCTAAGATAAAAATAGTTATGTATTTAATATTTAAGTAATAAGGTATTATAGTACTATTCAGGTCCCAAGTTTTGTTGAAAACATAAGTGAGGCAGTATATTTTACGACCAATTACGAGAAGTGGATGTTTGTGTAACTAACATGTTGTTAACACGTTCAGAACTAGGAAAACTGCAAACATACTATGAGATTATATCGAACTCGTGTACCAATGAGTACCTACTAGGCATCTAGAACAATTACAGCTCCAAAAGTAATTACAAAATTCTAGAGAGAATTTGCTGCTCATGAGGAAGAACCCCTCTGTGGTTCGAAACTAGTAGAGCTTTTGTCAGTATTCTCACGACAGCAACCCGCGATTTTTAGTTAATTATTAATTCTGTTTAATTACTTATAGTAGGTATACGGAAACCAGCGCAACTTTAGGAAGAAAAATGTTAAACTATTCCGTTTCTAGTCAAGCTTTACTAATTAAGATGTAACGGCAAGCTGGAAAGGGTTGCACCCCTAGATAAATTCAATAATAGTAAGGCTTCATGCTAGCTGCTAGTAACTGAGCAGAAAGTAGGTAAATATATCTTTCCCCTAATCCAGTTGTAGATACGACTACTATCCAATAACGGCAATGTACTCATACAAACCAAAATATGATTGTGTTATTTATAGCAGTCATTACTTTGCGGTCAATCCACAGACCTCGGGGAGAAGACATTAAATCTACTAAATTATTTGAGTCCATTCCAAGTATTTCATCTTCAAATAAACGTTTGAACTCTTCAGCTTAATAACTCTGATATTTTGTGGTAATAAAACTTTCACTGTAGGATTTTCAATTTAGGATTTGGCGTTTCCTAAAGTCGTTTTATTATTTTGTTAGTTATTTCTCTTTAAGCAGCTTATCGGATCCAAACTCTAGGAGATGAGGGCCCTTGGCCAATTAATCTTGAGAATGGCGGCACTTGAAATCTCTTCTGTTTACTTCCAGTGAGTATCTATGGCAATGTTGTTACTGAAACTTATTTTATAGTGTCTGTTAAGCATGAAGTAAGTACCGATTCTGATTCGGAAATCGGGTCAGGTCGTTTTTATTTACTTTTTGATTAAGTACCATTTTTTTATTTTGTTTAATAACCATTGCCCCACATTAAGACCATACAAGTTGACATACACATCACACCCAGACCCGGAACAAAATTGTGAATTTGTAACCTGTGTTGGTGTATAGACTCGTTTACATTAAGGCTATTATCAAGAATGTACTAAATAGATAACTTTTTTTAAATATCTTCTTTCTATTGACATTGACTTTGACTTTGTATCAAACACGAGTACACTGTAAACAAAATAAACAATGCAACACGTCACTGGCTTTATCTCGTGGGTAACGCCATTTCATTTATTTATCAGTTACATTGACCGTCAGACCAGGCATAAGTAGATAGAGTTACTTTTAATATACAAAGTAACAGGTTAGTATCATGATCTGATCTACTGACATCAGAAAGTACTTCTTGGTTATTGCAATTGTGGACTGTAGGACTTTTTACAACAACCTTTCCGACAACCTTCTACGTTCTCCGAGGCTCCGTATCAGCATCAGCTCTATTGGGTCCCATCCGTGATGTTGTGATGGCTCTTCGAAACTGCTTGACTACTGCAATTGTGGACGGTAGGATAGGAGATCTAGTTACGTCTTCTACCAAGTTCTATCTTTATTATCTAAAGTCTAGGTTGAATTTATTTGTATCTATTGCGTCGTCGTAGATACTTTTTACGTGAAACAACTGTTTATAATGTCCAATTCGAGTATTTAGATTATCATTACATTAGGCTGATTAGATTATCTAATATCGGAGCTTTAAGAAAAGGTAAGCATATCTGTAAAGCCATAAATAGCGAATAGCCAGTAAATAGATTTTGTCAAAGACACTTTGGTGATCTTCCACAAATTAAAGTAGGAATTTACTGCACAACACATGCATCATTTACATATAAACTATATTGTTTATAATTATCAATATATCACCTTATTTACTTATCATCCCATTTTATATATTCCTGATAACCTCACACTAAGAGAATATTATGAAACTGATAGCCTATGAACTGGGCGAATCCCGCGTATGAACAATATTGTAATATTTATTGTTTTATACGGAATAGTTATTAAATATTAAGTTTTATGAACTCGCCTCCTTTTTAAATAGATTTGTGAATGGATGTATGATATGAACTGTTATTTATTTATCAATACATGAGCACTAAATAGAAAGTATTGCAATTTAATGCCTTATTCTTTTAATAAGAGAAAATTACTGAAGATAATCCATCACAACTATCAATCAATGGAAAGTACTTAGTTAAAAGATTGAGAAAAAGTGGCCAATATAACTACATATTAACACAATTCCTAATCATTCAGTAGTTACCAAAATACCTGGTACCTGCATCCAGTTCTCAACGGTGCGTGGGAGGGAAAGGATATTCGTTGACTCTCTATGTGAGTTGTGTCTGCCATTTTGTGTTTAATTAAATCGCATGTGTGGTATGAAGCTCGTTCCCTTCTGCTCCTGTTTTTGTTCGGGAGCTCTGGAAACCGCGTTTTAATTAAAATTGTTTTTTGAAGTAATTGCTGCTGTGTCGCGCTGTGCTCCGGTTACCGATGTCGACACCCGGGTCGTGCCACGGATATTAAAATGAGATTACATTAATCTTCTTAATGTTGTGTTTGTTTTATTTTAAATTAAATGTTATTTTAGTAATCAATACAAAGTAAAGCAACTTTTAATACTTTGAGGATCTCTTCCACAACATTGGTTAAGCCATTAATTTAAATGTGAACGTCTTATTTGCCACTACAGGCGCACGTCAGTCAGTCAGTTCATAATGATTAGACAATCGAAACATTACAATGTAATAACTAGAGGTATAATTCCTATAACAAATCATGTAGGATTAGAAGTCATGCAACTATCCACCTTGACTATCTGTGTATCTGTGTATCTAGGTACCT
Source organism: Spodoptera picta (assembly GCA_038387885.1). Lineage (NCBI taxonomy): Eukaryota > Metazoa > Arthropoda > Insecta > Lepidoptera > Noctuidae > Spodoptera > Spodoptera picta. Next base: position 254,393 of record JAZHFQ010000303.1, read on the forward strand.
ACATACGCCAATGTATTCAGTAGATACCTACTTGTAGTTTACACCGTGATGTCAAGTCAAATTAATTGTAGCTTCACTCACAGATTACTAGCACATGTTAGTAGTGAATTATGCGCATGAGTGTTGTTTATGGATCGTTAACTGCTTATGGTAGGTAGAACAATAGCTAATATTTCTATATTCCCGTAATTACTTGTCTTAAGTAAATAATTACCGCAGATTAGCATCGTTGAGGTCTCTACCTGAACATTTTATTTTGTGCCTGTAGTATGAATATTTTTCGGTAATATAGACGTGATTTAATGTATATTACGTGTTTAAATAAATAAATAAGGTTGGAGCTTAAAAAAGAATTGACTTTTCATCCGTATCAATATTCTGATGAAGCAGACATCTAAATAATAAATTAGGTTTCCTGGAAATCTGGCAGGCAGGTAGTAGGTAACAACAGGTCAGGTTATAAAGTATTCAATACGCATTTTACCCCTAAACACGCAACCAGGCCGATGGAAATCTCGTATAAACGTAAATAATCCCAAAAATGTTCTTTTCAGGCACCGGTCTAAAGGTTTTATGAAAATTACAGAGAAATCTTTAATATGGTTAGCATAATTGAAGTATGTTCCTGAATATGTCAGTGAATAGCATGCTAAGACACCGTGTAGGTATTATTAAACCAGTATATTATAAAAGAATAAAATTCTCGACTTATACAAGGTCCTGATAATAGAGAATTGTACTATTTATGTACTTGCTCAACATGACTCATTCGGTAAAAAGGGACCTTATATCTTCACTGCTAGGGTTAAAAAAATCCATTCAAAGTAAATAGAGGTATACATAGAAAAAAAATTGGCAATTTGATACTTAGCACAATTCCAAAATGGCAATGTGACGTTGTATAATTACGAAACTTTGTACTTTGGTCTGCCGTTAAAATAGAATCTAGACACAGGTGTGGCACTACTTTCACTAGCAGATTAACATACTTGATACTTCGGTTAAAAACAACTTGTAGACGTCATAGATGTCTTGATTTCTAAACACAAATAATTAAACCGCGCGGTCCAGTAAGAATAATAAGTCTATTACCAGTCAAATCAAGGGGTCCTGTTTTTTTTTTAATTTATTACAGGTGTCCTGATTGTAATTATATCATACTTTCTACATTTGTAAACAAAGTATAAACAATGCAATGGATTCTATCTGCTGGATATATGGAAGTTATAAAAAGAAGAGTGTCACTTCCTACTAAGCCATATAACTTCATGGTCTATAAAACCCCAAAAGACCTTCGAATTTTCTAAAGAAAGAGTCAGTGGATGAATAAATCTATAATGTATGCATGCCACTGGTATCCGCAGATCGATGGCTCGTGTGGATTTATGGTCTGACGACACATAGCAGACAGGATGCGTCCCGTCATACGTCACGCTCGGGGACGATTTATTGGAAATTGAATTTATGAAGCACATCACTAGTTTTGTCAGATTTTGTAATAGGTAGGTATGCAGTTTTAGAAGGAAATGTCAGCCACATAAGGATAAGTTTCGTAAGATTGAATAGCTGTAGGTATTGCATTTATGGATATTCAATTTTGAAAATGTACCTTAGAACATCACAATTTAAGTGGTTGGCCTTGGTTTTTTCGCATAATCATTATAGTCTACTAGCTGACCTGGTAAACTTCATACCTTTTAATTATTTTTTCACCTTTTAAATCTATCACAAACCAAAATTTTTAAGAGTAAAATTAGCCAAATAGGTTCAGCGATTCTCTACTTTTAGCGAGACTAACGAAAGGAAACCCATTTTTATTTATATAGATTAGCCAAAGTTGATAATCTCATCTCAGTGTAAAGAGCCTTAGTAGATATCTTTGTATATCTATCAATTACGTTGCGTAATGAAAATGTCTCAAAACTTTTTGAAATTAAACTCCATTAAATTTTCTTTGAACGTAATATATTTTTATTTTCCGTCTTTAGAAACCCTGCAAGGTACGCTGGAAGCATTTGCTGAGAAATTAATAAAAGCGTCTCTTGGCAAAAGATGAGGAATTCTCATATTTCCTGTGAAGCATTCCGACTGCTTTAATTGTGTCTACAAAGTTATTTCTAAAGCTATTTGTATCGGTGTAAATTATATTAGAAAAAGAAGCTTTATTTTCTTTATTGAAATGCCATACATAGAGTAAGGTTTAAGTTACTAGAGAAACCTTTTTGATTTGATATTGATATCTTCTTACGCTTTGGGCATTTAAAAACATAATGGAACCAAAAGGAATTGGAAAAAAATGTGGAAGTCAAATGTACTGAAAGGAGGCTCCAGATCGGAGGCTGTTGTAGACCTATCATGAGTAAAATAGTTAAAATGCTTTCTAGAACTCACCTACGCAGTAGCGTACACCTATTCGTTCGTATAGTATATACACAACTATAATTTATCGGTTTTCTGCAGCCAGCACTGACAATATAGCTGATACTGTAAGTTTTAGTTCAGCGTGAAACTCCCTGTATTACGTGAGTGCAAGTTAGTGGGCACCTGACTTGCCGACGGTACTTCATGATCACTATGATCAGGCACTCGAGTGTATCGGAAACTCGTACAGCCAGGATTAACAGTTTTGTTGTCGCTACCGATATATTGAGAATATTGTCTTTATTACTTTTTAATTGAAAGATTTTCTGAAGATTTATCCGGAGTAATATATGATGAGAAAGAAAGATAATATATTATTAAAGAAACATCGATTAATCAGATAAAATTTTAGGCTTATTGTCCTCATGATTTGATGTGCAAAATCGTTGTGGATAGATAAATTGATTTATGCATGTTTCGTTCCAAAGAATTTCGGAATAGAAAAACCAGTCTCAGTCGAAGAAAACAGAACATTATTAACTATTAGGTAACTAATACATTTCCATTACAAAATATAACAAGAACCTAAACGCAATTAGTGAAGTGGTGCGAGATAGTATCAATTTTTCTCCAGTGCGGCGTCGCTGCAATATCTGCGAGCTGCAGTTGTTAATAGATTAAAATTGTTCTGGATCACGGAGCGAGGAAATCTTGGCATTCCCGAGTTAATTGCCCGCTGCAGACACACCAGCTACCACAGCTATTGAGATCAGATACAATACCAGTTTGTATTCTGTTGGAGCTGACATATACACTTAAAGTAATATAATCATTTGTAGAGAAGACATACATTTTAGGATTTATTTAATAACTATGACTTTTGGCTTAACTCACGTAACTGTTTGATGAGGAACTTGAATAGTTTCCAGCCACTCCAACAAGTTAGTCGAAAAACCTACTATATAGGTATAATTTAGTATATCTCACGAAAGTTATAACTTATAATACAAATATAGACTTATTTGTATAGAAACATCACATTACCAGTTTCAATTACCTTCAAATGGAAAACACGAAGTTATTAACATATTCTTATCTTTAATATCAGCATGTAGGTAATGTAAGAGATGACTACATTGCCTCTTGGACACAAATCAGACACGACCCAGGGAAAAAGCATCTCATATTTCACTTACTTCTATGAGGCGTTTATTGCAAGAGTATTGGTTGTACTGAAGAGAGCACTGAGTGGTATTAGTTGGATTCTCTAGATAAGTAGGTAATACGATATTCTTACTAAAGTCTGCTCTTTCCAGCTTTAACTGAATAATTGTTTTAGTAGCCAAGTTTTAAGGAGTAGCATAAAATCAAATAAGACGATTTCAGTCGCATCTTTTTGAATATCATTACTGTTAAAAATGTACTGGACCTAAAAGCAGTATTAATTTTATTAAAAAAAAAAATTGTTAATGATTCTTGTAGTAAAACGTTTAACGTATTTGGTTATGATTTTGTTCACGTGTGGGTACACCTTCGTAATCGTGTTGTGTATTTACAGCTATGGCCGGTAATGGGGCATCCAAAATACCTCTTTATGCAAAGCGTAATCTTGCCTATTCAATGTATCTTTTTCCTCATATTTTGGGTTCATTGTTTCTCACGTTTTTTGCTAATGATGCCGTTTTTTTGTGAACTGTCGTCCAATCTTAAAAATAATATTTCAAATTGTTGCATTGATTGGTAAAGTAACACACATGACAGTACCTATATGAAATTATTTTCAAAATATATTTAATTAAGTAATTTCGTTAAACAATAAAACATAATTTGTCGAAAAATAATCATAACACTATACAGGTAGTTACAATTTGAAATACATCAAGTTTTATAGTGAATAAATCTAGCAACAAATTATTGTGTAACCGGGGAAACAAACCGATAAGGAAAAATTGAAGGAAACGTTTATACACCTACATACATACACAAAATATAATATATGTATATGTAGGTTTACATAACCTAACAGAAGAGAGAAAAACAAAAAGGGGGAAATATGTCACGTTTCTTAGCAGGGGACATAGTAGGTAAACAACGATAAAAATACTATTACCGTATATCATTTAACGTAAGTTACATTTATGGCTAAATAATTATTTTACCTACATCTGCGAAGGAAATACTATATTTAATATAGGTACTTATAGGATATTTTTCTTTTATTTTTGAGGCGGAAAAATATCCAATGACTTCTGTCGCCCGGATGAGGCGAGATGAAGTGTCAGACTCTTACTGACTAAAAGCCACCCTGTTCCTACCCCTGCACTTCGAGCCGGAGCCCCGGTAACCCGTTAAGTCTTCCGCGGCTATTTAGGTTCAGGTACTATACAGGCACCCACTAACAACGTGTAAGTAAATACGTACTACGACTTTCCTAGATCTCCGTTCAGTATTTCTGAGTTAAGAACATCTTTTACCTTTTACATTACCAGTCTATTAATTATTAGGTTACAAATAAGATGCGACTCATAGCATAAGCCAATCTGTAAATTCAAACGAAGCCAAATATATGGTTTTTGGAATTTTTGTCTGTTTGTCTGTATGTATGTCCGGGATGATCTCAAAAGTACTGCATGGATTAACGCTATCTACCTACAGGGGAGGAACCCTATACTAGGTACTAAATCAATTCTGACGACATTCGTAGAATATCCTTCAAGACAAATTCAAAAGCTTAAATTCTGCCAGAAGATTCTACGCGGAAAAAGTCGCGGGCAACGACTAGTTTTACATAAAACAAATTACATAAAAAATCAGTCGATAAGAGAAACATTTGTATTGAACCAACTGACTCGAACTCATACAATACATTCAGTAATTTCCATAGAAAGTAAAGTAGAATAAGTTGTATGAATGTATGTTATGTATGGCCTGACATCAACTCATCAACTTCATAATTCGCATTATATCACTCTAACTTTTCTACGCCACCGCTCGCTCTTCTATGAATTACAAAGTTGGGAACAGACTTTATTCATACTGATATATGGATTTCATCAAATAATTCTGTTTATTCCTATCCTATTTTTCTATATTTTTTATGTTAATTTTAGTTGTAAATATTTTAGCTTTTATTAATATAAGCCACGTTACAAGTGCGCGTTTTAAGTGTGGGAGCCATGGTTCGGAACGAAAGGGCTGGCTCGACCGGAGCGATACCACGGCCGAGCAGAAAACCGACGTGAAACAACGCTTGCGTTGTGTTGAGTGAGATTACCGGAGGCCAAATTACTCCCCTCCACAGTCTCCCCAATCCTCGAATCCTCCACAATACTCAATTTCCAAATTTCCAAAAGGCCGGGAACGCACTCGTAACGCCTTGGTGTTCCAGGTGTCTATGGGCGATGCCGATTGCTTACCATCAGGTGATCCACTGCTCATTTACCGGCTTATGTCATACAAAAATACATAATAAAATTATTATAGAGGTAAAGTAATTCACTAAATCAAAAAAATATCTACTGCTGATGTTTCTTACAGTACAATCTTTTTCAAAGACGTTATTAGACTGGGCGCATTAACTTGTATTAGGCACTGAAAAAAAATAGGTACCGAGTCTTGTTAATTCCATTTCCAAAATTTGAAACCATTTCCATGCATTTTAGGGAGGGTTTACGACAGAAAAAGATTCCCAAACTTAAATGAAACCTCTGTCAGTCTTCATTAAACTCAACCCTTACCAAACGGACCGGAAAAATTGTAGAAACAATTCAAATAGAAATATTTATTTAGAAGTGAGGCCAACTATAGATTTCTGCATTAGCATACTAAAGAAACAAACTCAATTATTCAGAAAACATCATCAACTTATTAGACGGAAACTGAGAGAAAGAAACAGCGATGTCAGCTGTAAGCCACACACGAGATGCATTTCCCGACACACAAAGCATTGGAGGATATCCGTCGTCGCGAGCATTCAGCGCGAATACACTGAGAATGCGGCTTTCAGCGCTATTCAGCTTACAGGAGGTCCTAGCACTGAATGCGAGCGAGAGATACTGGCGGCGTGTTTGTAACGCTCTGCATTGACTGACACTTCAATGTAGTTTAAGCCCGGATTACACACTACTTAAACACACAAATATCCGAACAAATATTATGAATTCGAGTTGCCAGTTATGCGTAACGCTTACACAAATCTTTCCTGCGTTAATAATACGATTTTCGTGACCAACCGGTTGTTAAGAAGCCATATCCGGGAATATTCCTCCTTTATTACAATTCTCACGGGAGGCTGGACGCAGATGTCTGGATGTCACAAGCTGTCACGAATGAGATGAAAGTGTGGGTAAGGAAACCAACCTCGACCTTGAGGAAATTCATCCCTTAGATATCCCGGAATGAACCCGGAAAGATTGTTGAAATATAATACACAGACCGACTGTGTTTGTGTGAGTAAAATATATTATTATTTTCTTAGGAAGAATATTTGCACAGTTTCGGATTATATTTGGTCTTGTTCATTTTACGTCAACGATTTATGTAGCATCAAGTTTTTCCTACCCGTATAAATCTGGCGCAATCAAATTATCTTGTCATCAAAGGCTGTACTGCGAGCAAATACTAAAAAGGACGACAGGGATAAAAAATGTACCGTGCAATATCTGCGAGGATTCCGTCTACTTACTGTGGACGTGGTAGAAGGAATGCCGATACCTTTGCAATGGAATTCAATACAAGTCAACGAATAGTCGTTGCTTTGTACCGTCTGTAGACCCTGCAGATGCATGCCATTTCTATTCTTCTTGTTTCGATTTAGTTATGCGAATATTTGTGCGACACTGGTGTGAAATATTAAATTGCTAGGTATTAATAAAATAAAGGAACATGCGTCGAAACAGTAAAATAGAAAGTGTAGTTTTGTCTACGTTCATTTTACAATTCAGTATCTATCTAAAATACGTACAGTTCAGCTATATCATATTCATTATCTTATTTTCTCAGCTGCTTTCTCACCGGATACACACACGACTCACTCCGTTAAATCCTCTTTACTTATCAGTTATTTAACACTTCATAAACTCAGCTGTTTAGTGAAGGCTGAATATCAATACTGTCTGCCGGGATCATCAATATTTATAGTATCGATTCCACCACGCAATTTCAGTGTGTATTTCCGCAAGAAAATGAAGAAATATCGCTCAACTACGACTTCGATAGAAACGTATCGTTGCATGCAAGCATTTATTACTTTCTGTTGCTATGTCACTGTGCTGTTATATTGCCGGAATATTGTCAAGCTGTGTATGGTTTTGCTCAACATCTTGGAGGAAAAGTTGTAGATACATTATGGGACGAAATTGTTTGTAAGGCTTAGAAGGTATCGTGCAACAATGGCGCATTGTTATGAGCATAGAGGTAGTATATGGAACCGAGATATGATAAAACTTATAATTTCGCCATACCTACTTGATTACAAAGAAACGAGTGAAACATAACCAAAACCCTGTCTTTCTGGACTAGGTTCATCTAAATATATCCTGTGGATGACCAAAACCAGGGACAGAACACACAATGTGTCGAATTTAAACGTAGCGAAATTGAATCTTTACAAGTATTTGTCCTTCATCATTGCGTATTTCCTCATTCTCGCCGGTCCTCATGACCGATGAGATATGCGGGTATATCTAGGCGGTTAAAGTACCTAAATTCACTTGGAAACACACACACACACACACACACACACACTACAACCATTACCGACAGTATACACAGCATACACTACACACGACCGAAGTTGGAAAATGTTGGTTAAACATTTCGCATCAACATCCTCCTTACAAGCACGCAACATAAACACTTAACATTAATGTCACCGGCAGAGTTGTTGATTGTTGTTTGAAAGCTATAATTCTATTCTAAGTAAATGGAAGCGATAAGTTACGTCTGTATCCTTGTGGTCTGCTTAGTGTGAGAACTCGTAATGGATGTCATATAATATCCGGAAAGGAAATGAGAATATGAAGGAAAACAATACTTTGTTAGTTAATTGTTTTATGTGTAACTTGTGCTAACTTATTTGTTTGGCAAACATTGTAACGAGTGATCAATCATAAGATTAGTACGGGTAGGTAATCATGTTATTCCTTCGAAGGTTTGCCAATTATATTAGGTGGGTACTTTTATTAATAGATCCACGCAAAAGGCTGCAAGTACTTATATTACCATACATTACGTAGGGTATTTCCAGTCTTCATTAGCAATGCTTGCAATCACAACCTCAAAACAGATGGGGTGGTGAAATCTATGGCAACATGTTTGTAATTAAGGGATTAATGCCACGTTGTGTACCCGTAGATAAGGCACAATATATCACGGTCTCAATAAACCCCAAACCAAGCAACACAAATCACAACACTACCTCTATAATTCCACATATTACGCCATGCTTTCACTAATCACCCATCCAGTCAGCTTTCGAAAGCAAATGTCAGATAAAGAATATTTTAAATAAAATGAAGAACAAAATGCTTCATCTCTCTCTTGAGATCTGCGTGATTAATAAGCTTTAATCGCACACGAGAAAACTTGAAAATAAGATGAGAAATACGTTAATGATAATTTCAATGTCAACTTCGACAATTATTTTGTTACATAGCACCTCCATACTGCCAGGTGTATTCAAAGCATAGCTATACTCTACAGGGTGTGACAACACAAGGCACAAACACAATTGAGTTCAGTTCTCGTATGCAAATCACACGCGTGCGCCCGACAGGTGGGCCATCAGCCCCTCAAGGACAAGCAGATGGAACATTAAACCGTCCCCTCGCATGTTCTCAGCTGATGATTTAATGACATCATCATATTAATCAGTTCCCATTCGCGCACGAGAGATGTTGGTAATTCAGTTATGTGAAGGCTATACATAGATTTGCTGCTACGTTTGTAAAATTATTATGTACGGTACTTTGCATCCCGCAATTTTAAGGAATGAGTCGTTCCCAATTTTCACCTTCTCATCACCAAGAAGCTATAAATACCAGCAATCATGGCATTATAAAGCACTGACAATTGACAATAACAAAGTAGTTGAGAATTCAAAGATGGCGTTCTCATTCGAAGTGTATTAAACTGTCAAACACCAAGCGGTCACCGGTGACCGCAACCTATTGTTCTATAATTGTGTCTACAAAACCGGTACTCGACGAGTTAATGATAAACTTAGTTTACAAACAAACGAAAACGTGGACTATGACAAAAAGCTACAAAGTACATGGGCAAAAGCACCAAATGACCTGTAGATATACCGTATCATTATTAATTTAGTAGATAAGTAGGGGATGCACGAGAGAGTGCACCAAATTTGAACAAAAGAGAAAATAAATCCCTCAATCAGCTGAGCTTAATGACATAATTTACTATGCAAATTATGAAGCTGGATGGTCATTTGCAAAGAATAAAGTTGGGGATAAAGAGATTTTAAAGTCAGTTCCAAATCAACATTAATAGTGATATTTTTATTCCTCGTTTACATACCTAATAGTCAAACGCTGGTTGTCTAACGAAGTAGGTAAAGATAAGATGGGATATGTCAAAAAAGGGCCATACATGACCAGAAATTGATGATGCTGATGATGATAATCATCATGAAGTAGATCATGCGATATAAGTAGGTATTTATGTACCTCAGAACCAGTACTAAATGCAATAAAAGGTAGTATAGATAATGTATAAAATTCAAGCCCAGTGAATATCGAAAATTAAATTCACGAATGAAATATTTCGAAGCTATTCATCAAATGTGAATTGGTAAAATTGTGAATTCGTACCTACGATTAAACTACCTACACTGGTTACATAAAGTAATGTATGGAGTTAAAATCAATAATTGCCGCCGGTATGCAACCCATGCACGTTTCTGCCTCCAGTAAATTAATAACAATTACAGTACTGAATTCCAAAAAAGATTTAACAAATTTTTGGCTACCATGGAAACTTCATGTATCCAAACAGAAAATATCTCAAAAGCTAACGTATTTGTCGGATAGTTACAAAATCTATTTAATAGTTTTACAAAAAGTAATTCGAAGCAGAAGTAACTCAAATACTCATATAGAAGTAGACTCTTGAGGAAGTAGACCCGCAGACAAATACAGATTGTAAGATGTTTGCTAGTAGAATACAGATATATGCGTAGGTCTGAGTAATCCATTATAGCCATATAGTTTCTCAAGAATAATCACAAATCATTCTGTACAATACACTTTTAACATTTGTAAAGGGTAACGTGGACAATAGAAGTTCCTAGTCATAATTTTACAGATGTAGTATACATGGTGATACTTAGTGTAGAAAAAAGATACAATAAAGAACCTTCTCCTTTTTGGGAAGTCAGTTAAAATAGGCATAGAATAAGAACTATTTTTGCTTTGACTGTGAGATATGCATTTTGTATGAAACAGTCAAAATAATAGCGATAATTGTCAACCAATTTTTCCATCATTTTTTGAATGATTATAAGATAAGTCATGAAAGAAAATAAATTGATCGTGTAAAAGTGCTGGGAAAACTGCCAATCGACAAGAGAGATGGTTTCCACAAAATTAAAAAGGTGAAAATTTTCTTATTTGACATCGCTCGCGGAGTTTTCATAAGTTGAATGAGATCATTCTTTATCTATGGAATAATTTGCATTGAGCTTGAAGAGCGACGCTTTGAGAAATTTTATTAGGATCGACACAATTATGTGTACCTACCTATATTTTTTAAAGAAAACATTTACTCACTATGATGGTACCTATTTTTATTTTCAAAAGAACATAATTTATTTTTAAGGTTTAGACCTTTAAAGTGTTAATTATTACTTTAATAATGTCCTACCTTTCTAAATATCTATTATTCACATGGTAAATGTGCTTACCTGAAATGTTTTTATAACAAGTACTAACTATTAAGTAGCAAGAATGCAATACCACAAACTATTTAAAACTCAAAAATACCAACTCACTCGGCAAAGGCTTTATTTTTTTACAAAGAAATATAAACTTCAAGAGAGATATTTCAAGAAAAATTAGCCATTAGCTACCGCTGTTCCTAATCTGAATTATTAAAATAAAAGCATTGACGAAATAAAAAGGACATTCCGAGGAAGCGTCGAAAATTGTCCACCGCCCTTCAAATTAACGAGCCGACTCAGAAATGACATGGCTGGAGTTTGTAGGGAGCTATGCTTTCAAAAAATATTTGTAACATACCGTACGTCGTATTATTAAAGCTTAACAATGTCTTGGAAAAGATATAACTAACATATTATACGCAAAGAAACGAGAGATATATCTAACATAGTAAGGTGTAGATAGATTGTACAAAGAAATTTAAATTTGCTAATTTCTGGATCAATTTTATAAATTGTCTCAACATAGGCGATGTTAAGTAAGTATTTTATTTTCAGTATCGAAATGGGTAAAGTAACTAATTTCGACGCAATAATTATTTACTGTACCTAATTGATTTTCAAGGCAGGATGCCATGCCATGTCCTTTATAGTGACAATTTATTCATTCAAGGCAATGTCACTGTGCGAGCGACCCCTACTGACATTTTACTTCGAGGGCATAACTTACTTCTTGGTTTAATTCGAATTATTTTGAGAAGGAAGTTATTCAGGGCCTGTGGCGAATGTCGTTTGAATTAAAGTTTCCTTTTCCTGATGACTATTATCTCATTGTTTTTTGCATCTAATTGGTATTTTGCATGTTTCTCTTTTGTGTCCCAGATATATACATTAACAAAAACAATTTTCACCTCCAGTACACACTCAGATCCAAAAAATACATTAATTTCATTCAACGCGTGTAACATCATCGTTCCATTAATTTGCATATAACAATTTAACTTATTGAATTCCACGTATCTACAGCGAACAGCCGCAGAAACAATGCCTTATCCAAACCAACAGTGACATATTTGAATTTATTGCCAATTTAAAAAACCGATAGACGTATTGCAATATCCTTAAAGGATGTCAACGTTGAAATGCGATCGCACCTGGTTCTACTAATGTTTCTAGTTTTTTCTAGCAATGAGAAATGCTTTCAAAAATATCATTTGCACCAGTTTCCCCATCGCTTTCATCATCTTCATCATCAAAAGCTCAATAAGAATGTACTGCTGGACTATTGGCCACCACTACAAAAGAAGGGATTGCCGTAATCTCCACATTTTACCCTCATTCTATTATATATTTTCTTTCCTAAGACTGTATTGTTTCCTGGATCAAGCAGATATTTATGTTCGTATAGAATTCTTTTTGTATTGCTGGTTTAAGAAATAATTAACAGTACAAGATACTTAGATACTGTCCACTATTTCGAGATATTTTTTGTGATAAAAACTATTCTATTCCTAGAATCTATCTAAATAACATGTTTTTGGAAACGATCGTTTTTAAAAGTAGACTGAATAATGATAAATAATGTATTAGCAGACTACTAGATGCAATGATGTTACTAATTAAACGAATTAATGAGTTTATCTATTTCCAAATTCTCAAAATTTAACATTGAATTAATACTTTAGAGGTAGCTGTCATTTGTTACTTCTCTATCAAACGAATTGTAATTAAAATACTTTAGCTCCTACTACTACTGAGTAGCGTTATCACATTCTACACTATCGTACACAATACACATTAATGTTATTTGATAGCAATGCCTGTTTAATTTTACCTAACTCACCTATGAATCCTTATGTAGATACCCATTCAAGAATTTCAGAAAACATTTTGTGATAGTTCAACTGAAACAGTCCACGTTTTTATAATAACTATCGTTAGACATACAAAATCAACTAAAAATCGCGCTGCACATGAGAAAGAACCCCTCTGTGGTTCGAAATTAGTAGAGCTTTTCTCAGTATATTCACATGAGTAACCCGCGATTTTAGTTAAGACAAACTACCATTATAAAAATAACGTTTAAATTGAAATTAAGCAAGTATTATATCATTTACAGTACCCACGTATTTGATTTTATGATTTGCTTGTAATTTGGGCGGTATTGAAACAAAGAACATCGTAAAACTTAGGCTAAGCCGAGGCTTGAGATATGGAGATTAGGATAATACTGATATACTCGCAATAGACGCCAATAAGATTTAATAAGCAACATTAAGATAGTACTACAAACACGTATAATAATTTTATAGTCGTACTAATTGACTCAAGAAAGAATCATCAATTTTACATTTAAAAAGGCCTCTAAAATTCCACAACTTGTATGATTTGTGTTTAAAGTGTCAAAATTAAATTAATATTTTTCATTTGCTTGTATATAATCGTAATTGTGTACTTAAATTATTTTGTTTAGAAATCTTATTTTCAGTTCTGCCGTGCACACTAAATAGATATCTTTATGTTATATATAATAAGAAGTATGTTAATAAGTAAGAGACCAGTAAAAATTCTTGTAAACTTCAAAACTAAACAGTACGGAAGGGTTCACTCAAAACAAATCTAAACTTTTACTTGGTAAAAATAAGTCGATTGTATTTTCAAGGACCTCGGTTTTTGTTTAGGTAATTTCTTTGGAGTTCGTGATCAAGTTACGTTGCTCTGAGGAAGGGTGACTATTGTTAGAACATGAATTGAACCTCCTCGTCCCGATTATTACTTTGACATTACTTACTGAAAATCGATTGAAAAGAAGAAAATAGTCAACGATTTTATTTGGGCAGAGATTATAACGATTTATTAACCTGATCATCATCATCTAGACCTTTTGTTTCTGAGGAGCAAAACGTTAAAAACAGGAGGACATAATGTCACTTACAAATGATTGAAGCACTAAAATATCAGTGGGTTATTTAGGTATGTGTGCGTGTGTAATGGCTGATCACGTTACTAGACTTAAAATGACCGATGTCCTTCGTGTCAATATGTGTGTTCTGAATGTAAGTCTATAGCAGCCAGGTGCCACAGTCGTTGTTTTAAACTGTCAAACACCAAGCGGTCACCGGTGACCGCAAACTATTGTTATATAATTGTATCTACAAAACCGGTACTCGACGAGTTAAGAGGCTGTGTCCGCCTTTTTTTCAACGTATTTGGTTCAGAGTTACACAAATAAAGAACCAAATAAAGAAGGTTACTTATAAATAAAGCAGGCGTGACACGGCGTTGGCCAATCATCGTTTTTTAATGGCGTTTTGATGGTCAAACGCCAACCTCTCCCAAAAAGGTATGCTCGCCCCTATCGATCCTCAAAATAATTATTATATTCATAAGTATGACTTTGAATACATCCCTGAATAGTTACGCAGTCCTAGAAATCCAGTTGCAGCGTATGTAACAAGACACACATCCAACGCAAGTGCACCTAGATCTAATACCTAGGCAGATGCATAGATTTACCAGTCTTTGACTTAAGCTCTTTTCAATACTTGATTGGAAACTCTACCTGGAATCGAACCAGGGAATAAAAACGTAGCTTAGGTTGCTTGCTAGGAACTGTGTGTGACACTGGATTTAGTTTACATAAAGGTTCAATGTTGGTGGAGGATAGTTGCCAGGGTATGAAGATTAGAAATAGAATTAGTCCGTCAGTTAGGTATCTAATAAAAAGATATTAGACACATATTTTTTATTTTCTCGTATACAATTACAATACTTAAATAAAATGACACTAAGTTTAGGAGTGGTCGTTACGTCACACGATATTTTAAATTAATATATCATCGAAAATATTGAATTGTGAAAAACCAAAAATTCGTGTCTCGAAATAAAATTTTGGAAACTACCCTAATTATTATGTTAAAAGCATTTTCTCTTTGAAAGGAACTCTTTCTGCTAATTTTATCTTCATGTTTCAATAAATAACTACATACACAGCAAGGCTTTTGGTTACCGGGCAGACCTAAGGCAGCAATTCTAAGGTAACTTGAGAAGAGTGGTCACCTCAGACTGTAAACTTCTGTATTGTCTGGCATGAAGACATTTTGACTTATTTTTGTTTGCTGATATAACGGATAAGTTAATAACATATAGTAGTAAGTCGTGAGTCGAACGTAACTGATGAAATTCCTGCAGTATCGTCAAATCTTAAAGTTTATTTTCAAATGGCAGTCGAATTTCTAACAATGTACAGTAATAAAAAAAATTAAATAAGCCAAAATCCATGCGATTAAACTTTATTTAGTCAATATTATCTTATCTCCTTTATTATGTAAGTATTTGTGAATGAATTAGGGACGACTTATAAAAGACTTGGGAATGTTTATTAGGTATTTAGGTTGTATATTTAATTAAACTAACTATATTTAGAATATAATAATCTGTTTTATCCGTAAACAAATAGTTTTATCTTAAATTAAAATATTTTCTTTAATTAATTATATGTCAATTATTATGTGTTCGCCTTACTCACGTAACTGTTTGACGAGGAACTCGACTAGTTTCAAGCCATGCTAGAGGCTCATATACATGAACAGCATGCTACTGGCTTTTTGCTTGCAAATTTTTGCTATTACGGTGCATTGCTATTTTCATAATAAGGCTTAGGCCACACTGAGGTTGAACCGTAAAATCGCGTGCACTTTACTAAAGGTTATTCTTGCAATTTTTTTAAACCATGACATGTTACTTGTAAGTCGTAGCATAGAGAACTCAAGTAGTGGTAAAGTTTAAGATTTTTTAACATTCATTCTTTAAATATAGGGTTTTTTTTTCTTATAGGAATATGTCAACTTAAATTTGAAAATCGCGGGTGGTTTCACGTATTATAACCGTGCAGTTACGTACTCCAACCATTGGGTTGAGATGGATCTCGCGCGGGAAAACCCCGAAGTGTGACCTTAACCTAAGAGAAGAAGGTCCAATCGAACTGTTTGGCTGTTTTTCCAGTACCTAAGCTTATCATTATAATTTTAATCAATGCATACAAATAATTTTATTATCTCTTAGAGATAGCGATTAGGCTTAATATGAATTCGTGTCAGGAAATAAACCCCGACGACTGGTTTTTACGCTTGTACTTAATACATATTATGTTTATGTGTGTCATGTGTATCAGTGTATAGATAAAATACATGATCAATTAGTCATTAACCACAAAAGTCATTAAAAAGATTATTCAATCGATTTTTTTCAAAACAATCACCTGTATCAAAGGTGTGTTCCTAATTAGCCGCAGTGATTGGCAATGTCATTCACAATTTTTTTTTTTTTAAGGAACACTCGTTCAATATACATTAGAACTGGCTTCTATTGTAGCATAATGTAGCAGCTACAGTAAGCTGGTATACCTGTACAAGATACATAATGTTTCTATTATATTCATTACCACGCTAACTACATAACAGAGGGCCTGAATAGTCTGATTGATTCGCTATGATTTGGAACGTTCGCCGTTAGTTTGTATTGTGACGATTATGTTAAATAGATGATGTCAACAAGGCATAAAATACTGTATATTATCTTCAAAGGGTTTAATATTAGCAAATGGCTTATTTGATTAGAGATTTTAATTTCTTTTGTAACCCTGGCGATTCAGATAACTATCAATATTCGTAGACATTTCCCAAGTTAGGCAGCTTGATTTGGGCGAAGAGTGTTGCTACACACGACCTCTTTTAATAGGAATGCTGTAATCTTGTTCCATTGATAGCAGATACTTATACTCAGTTATCCATAGGCACCATAATACTATGTGGAGTTGTGCATTGACGAAAAATAAATAATATTATTTTGAAAAATTACGATTGACGCAGTAGTCTTTAATAGATGATGTCATTAGTTGCAACGTCAGGTGGGGAATTCACCTGATGCGATGTTATTGTTATTAATCTATTACCATGTAATTAGAGGTATATGTAGAGGTATGTAGGTACGTAGTGTTTATATACTTTTCGTAATAAAAATAAATCTTGTACAAAAGAAATAAAATTTGATTTGATTTATAGCAGGGGCGTAGCTAGCGCCGTATCTGCCGTATCAATTATACGGGGCCCCCGGACTACAGGGGCCCCCAACGTGCCTAAGCAAAAATTAATAAAAACTTCCCAATTTTTATTATATTTCAGTAATCATAAAAGTAAAAAAAAAAAACAATTTTTTCCCGCGTAAAGCATGCGTTCAAAGGTTGGCAGAAACTTAGAAAAATAAAAGTAATTAAGGTCTGCTAATTAGAGCAGAGGGAGTTGCCTGAAAATATTTTCGGTTTTCACACAAATTATAAGTATTTTATTTGAAAAATCTCTTATTAGAAATGTTTACCCTTCAAGGGCCCCATAAACCCATAAACAAATTTTTATACGGGCCCCCCCCTGTGCACGCTACGCCACTGATTTATAGATACAATTGCTGTTAATTTCAATAGTTTGTCCGACTTTTTCTTATGGAGGAGAGCAAACGAGCAGAACGTATCACCTGATGGTATGCAATCGTCACGTCTGTAGACACCCCATAACACCAGATGAGTTACAAATGCATTGCGTCTTTGAGGAATTGGGGATCTTGAGTTCCCTATTTCATCTGAATAGGTGAGAAGAAATGCGTTAGTTATTTCTTGAGGCATAAGTAGATACTTATTGTTAAGACCAGGTTTAGCTTTAACTACATAATTATGTAGATTCCAGTTTCATCTCTAGATATCGAGGATCATAGATAGGCTGATCTCTTAAGTCTAATTATTATTTTTTGCAATATCGACGTCTCGTTTTTCTACTACTTATATAGTGTTGATAACTGTATACAAATGTACCCGCAACCAGTTTTGCAATTATTCAAAACTGGTTGCGGGTACATTTGTATATAATTATATACAAACGTAAAAAAATGGCCTAACAAATGTAATTAAAATATCACGTGTGTCTTAGACACCAGACACTATCATGGCTAGTATTAGTCTTAAACTCGTTTTTACCTATATAAAAGTTGAAATACTTCCTATATAAAAGACAGAATTTAGAATGAACTTCACATCTAGTTTTCGTGGTATATCACACATGGGTGCGCATGTTGAGTACTTAATTGTTTTTTAAGCAATCGGCGTCGCCCATGGACACCTGGAACACCAGAGGCGTTACAAGTACGTTACCGGCCTTTTGGGGATTAGGAGTTTGAGGATCTTTGGGGATTCAGGTATTGGGGAGATTGGGGAAGGGGAGGGTAATTGGGCCTCCGGTAACCTCACTCACTCGACGAAACACAACGCAAGCGTTGCTTCACGTCGGTTTTCTGTGAGGCCGTGGTATCACTCCGGTCGAGCCGGAGTTTTTTTTTTGTTTCTAAAATTTGTTTTTGTTACGAAGAATTTTCAATGCATTTAAATATGCACAGTAGTAGCCTAACTTCGTTATCCTTATTTCTTGTTTTACAAAATAAACTCTTTCTTTACTAATTCGCAACGTTTCCATTCTTACTTAAACATAGTTTTTACATAGTTTTGTATGTTACAAGTAATTCGTATGTTAATATGAATGCTAATTACTGTCTGTGTTCAATTTTGAAACATAATATTGTCACGCTTGTCTGCTATGAAATAATTAAAAAATAATGGGTCTTTAGTTGATCCATCTTGGAAAACTTTTTGATGCACAGAAACTTAGACATCTACTTAAAACATCTTAGCACATTGACGATTTAAGGACTAAGACAGACGGTTAAAAAACCGCGAAATCAGATGCGGTATTTCCGATTTTGCGGTGTTGCTTTTCTTGTAGGTTTCGTTCCGTTAACTTCAATTCGTTACTTACGCGATTAAAAATCCCAACAGTTTAACTGTAGCCTAACAGTAAGTAAACATAGTATATAGATATAATCAAATGTTTTAACGATATTTTTGTGTTTTTTTTTTGTGTAACACAAAGTTACGCGTGTATAACATTAAGTTAGTTTAACTCACCGTCTTATCCAGCAGGAAGCTAGCGGGGAATATGAGAGGGATGTACGTAATCATGTAGATCATCGAGGTCCAGTACACCTGGATACTCGACACATCGTAGTACTTCACGATGGCATCCTGGATGATCGTGTACTGTATCCATTGCATCGAGTTCGACGCCGAGTTGAAGACAAACACGAACAGAACCAGCCATCGGATAGGGTACACCACGTATTCCGTCGCTCCCTTCTTAGTAGGGGACTCCAACACTCCCCCCTTCTCAGCCACACCGTCCATAACACTTCCACAAACTTCCATATTCTTTTGATCAGTCATCTTTTATAAAGATATTTACGGATATATTATTATAAAATAGATATCTCTATATTCTATTTATTGTCGTATTGTTGTCTCAATTTGGCATCTAAATGGCACTAGTTGACTATATCTAGGTACGTATACTAAAATTTTGGATAGAAACTATGTAATTTATTTATTGTCAGGGTTCCCGCGCGCGCGTGTTTGTGTTGCGAGGTGCAGGCGTGTAGCTCGCGCGGCGGCCGGCCGTCGACTGTTTTCCATTTTCCTGCAATCAGAAGCTGAATGGAATGCTTCCAGTGGAGGGTGCCGTGCGTGGCGTGATGATAACAAAGACGCCGCCTGCTAGACCAGCTGTCTGTCAACACTACAATCAAATGATTGCCATCGTAAATAGGATGTAGATTACAGCTCACCAAACAGTTTTTACTGTGCGAACTTTGCTTGTAAAGTGGATGCGTGCTCTCGCTATCTCAGCGCGTAAGATATTCACGGATAGTGCGGCTGATGTGACAGCTGAATGAGTAATACTTTGTACTACAATAAAACACGTTGGTAACCGATATCTCGCGATGATAACATATAAATGCCTATTATATTGATAATCTAAATTGTTATAGGATCAGACGATGATTTGCTTGTTTTATTTTTTGTTGGATAAAAATATTAGTGATTGATCTTTGACCGGAATAATTTAGTAAATAAATATTTCATTGAAATACATTTACTTTAATAAAATCTAGAATAAGGTTTTTTTTCCTTTTTTTTTATTTATCACTATTTACCTAAATATGTCACCCAGGTACTTACATTTATTATATTTCAGGTATAAACCACGTTCATAGCAAATCCGTAAAACCACGTGAGGAAGTCCAGTAATGCCGTAATGCGCTTGTTTTGTTTAAACAGTGAGTCGAAGGGAAACAGCTCGGTCATTTCCGTCGATACACCGACACACGCTGGTTCTCACAAGCTATGTATCAACATAGTTGGGATACGGCTGCTGACGCCCGTCCCGTCACCGTGACACGCATACTTAGGGTGCCAATACTACCAGCTAGTATAACTAAAAGATACCATCGTATTAAACGCTTGTACGGTACCTACGCTTCGTCTTATTTTGACATATCACTTGATGGTAGATAGGTAAGCAATTACGCGACCGACGTAGGAGTACCTACGTCTACCTAGAAGCCACGTCCAAAACCAAGTTGTTAGGTTCTGTTCTACGAATGCATACCCTAGGTACACCTGTTTCAGCAGTTCAATATCAACGTTGTGTTATAAAGAAAAATATGAAAATTCACATTGAGATGACAGGTGACAGGACCTACATCTCGCAAGGAAAAAAACATGTCATAGACAAGTCAAATTTAGGCGAATTATGTGTCATATCTGTTTACCATTCATCATGTTTACGTTGGGAATACTAAGTACAATCATAATATTAGGTATGTGTAAACAAAAATATCCGCTTTCTAACAATATTTTATTTAATAACATAAAATCGGTCAAGGCAGCCTGAATTCATGATAAACCCTTATTTACTAAAGTTCAGTATTTACAACATGATATTAAAAAGCAATTAAGAATTCATTTATCAGATATCTTTGGCAGATAAGTGTGAACTTCTCTTTAGAAAACTTTTTAGTATGGAATAAGAGGAGGTAAACTGAGAATATGGCTCTAAGCCCCGAAACGGCTATAGTTGGCGACTGCACTTCACAATCTACTAGATGTATGATGTAGATAAGAACCTGACAGGATATTTGGTTAAAAATCAGGATTGTCTGTATTTTGCGCTACCTTAAGTATGAAAATCTGAAACAACTAACCACAATGCTTTTCATAAAACATCATCTACTAAAAATCCCTCTGCATTTGCCCCAGTAAAAGTTTCCAATATCAAAATATAATTAATAGCGATAATATTTATATCCGCCATGTTGAATGGGGATCATTGCGCAGTGAGCACGTTGTCGTTAAAATATACCCTGTCATGTCCGGGAATGACAATGGCCGCCACATACCTAATTTATCGATGGTGTACATTACATAGCTTTTTTTTATATAAATAGTTGCGAATTACTGTGACCATGCACTACGAAAATTGTATACGTACTACGTCAAGTTATCTACTACCTAATGATTTTCATCTCCTATTTTAGTAAATCGTTTGGTGGCCCCCTAACGATTTTCGAATACATAAGTAGTTCCTAAGTAGGTACTACTAATTTTTTAAGTTAAGAGAAATAGAACCGTGGTTTTCAATATTAAAATGATAGGTAAGAACGTACCTACCTACCTAATACGTTTAGCAATAAACTCCTCAGCTATAACAATAACAAGTCTTTCTGCCCCTTGAAGCAAAGAAATGGGTGATATCTATTAAAGCGTCATACGAACCTACATACCTACCTGACTATTAATTAAATTCATCTCTTACCCCCAAACGTCTCACTTTAATGTCATTAAACGCAACTTGGATTAACAAAATTTCTTACTCAACCAATTTGGCTAATGACTGCTCAAGTTAAAGATACAAAATTAGATTTCCAACTTTATTTGTTTTGTAATAAAGTCGATAATGGATTAAAGATTGGACAGTAAAGAGTAGCTTGATGAGCTAGCACCTGTGCCTATAATAGATAAGTAATTATAACTCTGTTAATGAGTTGGAGGGAATCTCTGCAAAGTGGCACTCGTTAGCGACGCAGTCTGTTGAGACAGAGAAATAAGCTGTTGTTATTTCACAAGTTACACTATGTTTGTTGAAGTAAATAACGAAAAAGGTTATTTTAGAGATATGAGCTCGAGCTAAATCGAAGATAGAACCACAAACCTTTTGCTACCACTCACAGTTAATATACCACTCGATTATTTTCCTAACAAAATCATTGCTTACTTTAAACCCTGACAACCTAATTAGTGCAATAATAATATATTGTTATGATCGTACAACTTCCAGCAACTCATATTTTCACTTTATTCTGTTGTTAGAGTACACATTACATTAAATTACAAAGCTGTACGAAAATTAGAAAAGTTTGAACAATACAATTACCCTACTACGCCTTTTCCACACCGTCTACAGGTGGAGTACCTATCGTCCCATTAGTAGAATAATGTTCTATTTGCAAATTGTCGACTTTTCAGTAGAGCGATTATAAATTTCGCGCGCACATATTTGCTTATAAATCTGTTATAAATGATACTAGCTACTTAATTTTTGTACAGTATGCACAGAAGTTAGTACCGTTTATGATAATATAATTATTAATTTTATAAACTATGCCTTTACAAGTATAATGGGTCGCATGTGCACATACAACGTTCTTTTGCCAAAAAATATATTGAATGAGGTGTCTTAAGGATACATAAAACAATATTCGACGAAACTATTCACGATACATCGGCATATCAAACATTATTTTACGAATTTTGGCGGTTGTATCCGTGTTTTATATGAAACTGTAATACTAAGGAAGTAGAATAGATTTTAAATTCATCATTATTACTGAGTATTTTTATATATTTAAAAACGTTGGTGTTTTCTTAATCAATTTATTAGTCAATGTAGTAATCAATATAAGAGTAAATTAAAAATAAATACAAACTAATTACATATGACGGCGCCGCCGTCATTATTTTGTAAACTGCGAATATGGCAAGCAGTGAACAAACAACTGACCGACGTCACTTCAACCCCACCACCGAGTGATATATAAAGCAGCGCAAGCGCAAGCTCGAGTCAGTCGTTCGTCAATCGTTGTCCAGTTCACACGTTACGCAATCGCTGAGTAATTTTATTGTGCACTGTCGAAAGTAAACGTTACTTTAATTACGAAGATTTAATTGTTTTATTACTGCATAAACATATCTCTACCGATATATATGACGAAGAGGGTTCTCGCTTGACATCGCCCACACCATCCTTCCGACATCAGAATTGGGATGGATCAGGATTATTGAAAATGTTAAAATTATCGGAGCCGGTTCAAGAAGAACTACCTACATGCAAATGCGACAAAGAAGATAGGGCTGCAAGATTGGAAGGGCCTAGCTAGGTATACATAGCTATACATAGCTAGGTACTCAGTAGTGAAGATTCAACGTGGCTAACGTTGAGGCAGCTACTTCGAACTGAATCGCTATCTGAAGCAGCAAATGAAGACATGACGTGGTCCCAATTCAAGCCGGAGTACATTGGCGTCCAGTGACAGTATGAGATACGCGGCGTTAACGCAGCGTTTGGTGAGCGGCGTGTTGATGTCTGCAATTGGATACTGCTGCCATCGGGATTATACCAAGTGACTTTGTTCCATTTATTATGATTCCGATACCAAGTACTTTATGGGTCAAAAACGAGTCAAAGACTTGAGTTTACAATTGTTAGTTTTCCAATTTGAAATTTTATTTTATTTTGTCGGGTAGTTATTTAAAGAAAATAGCCGTGATGTTTTAGATCGGAGATTATACATGGTCATTAGAATTACATCTGATAGTGTTATTTTGTGTTATGTATTGTTAGGTAATATCTCAAGTAGTCTTAGGCTTTCATTTGGTTGGAACTTGGAGGTATGGTTTCCGCGAGGTAGATGCAGAATTAAACTGTCAAACACCAAGCGGTCACCGGTAACCGCAACCTATTCTATAATTGTGTCTATAATGACGGTACTCGACTAGTTAAATGGTGCTTGCTGTCTAATGCGGTATAGAGTATTGAAAAAAAAAGTAGTTTATAACAAATAAAGGTCAAAAGCTGCTAATAATAATTGGTAATTAAAGTCAGAATTGAAGAGTCCTCTAAAGTCCTACATTCATTTAGGATTATTGTTGGGTTGGAAAATAGCGCTAAGAATACTCTGATGAGAAACATGCTTCCCTTGATCTTGCCATTAGGATTTGTTATAATTAGGGCCTTTCAGTACCTAGTGAGTTAGTAATTGTAAGGGTAAAACTTCTAATTTATTCTACTGTATCGTGTGTGCTAGTCATAGTCGTTACTGGGGCAGGGACTCGAGTCCATATAATGAAACTACAGTCGTGGCTGACTTGTGACTCTGGAATACTGGAGTGACTATCCACATTTGTGTAGTGTATAAATTGTGGTTACCTTGAAAATCTTGATGGCTGTTGATCATTTATTTTGATTTAAAGGACCTTGAGATATGTTTTCGCTAAGTGCGTTGTAGTGAGTAGATAGGCTGTTCGGTGGTTATTCCAGATGTAGTGAAGTCGGGTCTTGAGAAAACGCGGAGTAACGAGACTCTGCATTTCATTATTATATTGCGTCTTACAAAAAATGTCTATCGCAGCGCCTATAAGTTACGTAAAATGTCGAGTAATTTAATTGTAACAGATGAAATTGAAATACAGTAGATCTGAGGACTAAGGATGAGGAGAATATCTGATCACCAGGTTCCTTGAGAATTTTATGAAGTGTCAATGTCATGAGTAGCACTCAACGCCTATAACTCACATACCCACACTTACATCATATTCACGCACTCGTACTCTGACCGCACCCATGAGGAACTTGTGGCTATGGGTCTTCACACACCAGACCGCATTCATGAGGATCATGTAGCGATGAGCCTGTGTGGTAAAGCGCCTGTGTGGCAAACCGCCTGTGTGGCAATGCATCTGATTGGTGAATTGCTTGGTTGGCAACTGGTCTGTGTGACGTTAGTTAGTATCGTATTGATTTTTATGCAGTTTCAGTTTGTAAGATTAAATGTTTGGTTATCTGTCAGATTATCTTGTCTCTGATTCGATCCTCCAGAGATACTCCGTAGATAGATGTTTCTTGTCTCTCTCGTTCACGTTCTCTTGTATCCTGTAAGTTTCGCGTTAGAAAAGAGTAGCTGTGAGTTACTGGGCTATGCACAGCCGTGATCACTTGTAAAGTTTAAATGCTTTGGGTTGCTTGGTAGAATAATATTCTTGTGAGATTGTGAAACGTCAGTTTGTCTATAAGTTTTCTGGTTATTGATTTTGCTACTGAAACGTCGTAACTTTTTAAACTTTTAACTGTAAACGTATTCCCAAAGTATAAAGGTCCCTACAAAATCACTGATTTCTTAGAAAACGATAGGTACGAATAGAAACTCGTTAATGGTTCTAATCGAACGTACAAGGTCGCCCATGAGAACTTACGCGAGGTACCCCGCGGTCCATTAGGTTTTATAGAAATAGCCGAAAGTTATGATGATGACGTGACGGCGGATGATAGCCAGAGTGATTTTGTCCATGAAACTGATCGCGGTAATAATATACTGTGTGACATAGCTGTGATTGGTGATGCTGAGGATGAACTTTCCGATAGCGACACTATATCTGTTGATGGCGACACTATATCTGTTAATAGCAGCACTGTATCGGCTAGTTCACGTACCTTGAGCGCTATTAGTAATAATATGGAAAGTCCATCAACAGATTTACCAGAGTGAATGAGTGTTGTAACTGATTACTTATTTATGAAATTAAAAAAAAAGAAGAAAAAAAAAGTGACAAAAAAAAAGTAAAAAAAAAGAGAAAAAAAAAGTAAAAAAAAAAGTAAAAAAAGAGAAAAAAAAAGTAAAAAAAAAGTAACAAAAAATGTAAGAAAGAGTCATTGAAGGGAAAATCCGGTCCAATGACTCAGCTAAAGGGACTGATGTCCAGTCTAGCATACGCTAAAGGGACTGATGTCTAGTCTAGCATTCGCTAAAGGGACTGATGTCCAGTCTAGCATTCGCTAAAGGGACTGATGTCCAGTCTAGCATTCGCTAAAGGGACTGATGTCCAGTCTAGCATTCGCTAAAGGGACTGATGTCCAGTCTAGCATTCGCTAAAGGGACTGATGTCCAGTCTAGCATTCGCTAAAGGGACTGATGTCCAGTCTAGCATTCGCTAAAGGGACTGATGTCCAGTCTAGCATTCGCTAAAGGGACTGATGTCCAGTCTAGCATTCGCTAAAGGGACTGATGTCCAGTCTAGCATTCGCTAAAGGGACTGATGTCCAGTCTAGCATTCGCTAAAGGGACTGATGTCCAGTCTAGCATTCGCTAAAGGGACTGATGTCCAGTCTAGCATGCGCTAAAGGGATATTAATCCGGCCTAGCACAATCGTCTCCAGTTCTAATACTGATGAGTGATGATAACGTAGTAGTTGTAGTAAGCTGAAGGGTTAACCGAACCCGCACAATATTGAAAGCTTTTGTTAAAGGTTATACTAGATAGAGATTAGAAATGCCAGGATGAACGAACGGGTTGTTATCTTATTCCCAGATGCTCGGAAAACGCTCGAGGACGAGCGTACGTCAGTATGGCCGTGACGGCGCCGCCGTCATTATTTTGTAAACTGCGAATATGGCAAGCAGTGAACAAACAACTGACCGACGTCACTTCAACCCCACCACCGAGTGATATACACGGCGGCCGCTATCGACTCTCTCACAGAGCACGTGCAGTCCGTCCTGAACGAGAGTTCGAGGGAGGTTCCCGCGGTGAGCGATCACCGTTGGAGGCTCCCAGACGAGTTGCGTGCCCTGCTGTCTGAGAAGAACGCGGCCGTTCGTGCCTATAGGGCTTTCCCTTGCGCCAATAACAAAACTCACATGCGTTACTTACAGCGCAAGGTAAGCAACAGCATCAATGAGTTGCGTGAAAAACGCTGGGAAAAGCTACTAAGTGAGATCGAACCAACCCATCAGGCCTTCTGGAACCTCCAGAGGAAGTTGCGCTCCCCTGAGGTTACCTCAGTTCCCCCTCTCGTTCGCCCCGACAAAACCTTCGCCTTCGACGACGAAGAAAAAGCCGAATGCCTGGCCGACAGCCTGGAACTCCAATGCTCCCCCAGCACCCTACCAGTTGACCCGGCCCATCTCGCTAGAGTGGACGCCGAGGTCGAACGCAGAACTGCCCTACCCCCTTCTGAGGACCCTGACGCCCCGCTGCCCCCCGTCACTCCCGACGAAGTAGCGGACGTGATCAAAGGCCTCCATCACAGAAAAGCCCCGGGCAGAGACGGCATGACCAATAGGGTCTTCAAACTCCTTCCCGCCCAGTTGATAGTCCTCCTGACTGCCATCTTCAATGGCGCCCTGGCCCATAACATGTTCCCTCAGACGTGGAAAGAGGCTATCGTGATTGGCATCCCCAAGCCCGGTAAGCCTAGGTCCTCCCCGAGCAGTTACCGCCCGATCAGCCTACTCAGTGCTTTCGGTAAGATCTACGAGCGACTTATTTATAAGCGTCTCAAGGATTACGCCGAAGCAAAGAGCCTCATTCCCATACAGCAGTTTGGCTTTCGAGCCCATCACTCTAGCGTACACCAGGCCCACCGCATCGTCGAGTTTGTCAGTGAACGCTTTCAACGCGGCATGATGACGGGGGCCCTTTTCTTTGACATAGCGAAAGCGTTCGACAAAGTCTGGCACAATGGCTTGATCTTCAAGCTATACCAACTCGGCGTGCCAGATCGCCTCGTACTCATCTTACGAGACTTTTTGTCGAACCGCTCCTTTCGATACCGCATCGAGGGAGCGCTTTCAACCTCCCGACCAATCCGAGCCGGCGTTCCACAAGGCGCCGTCCTTTCCCCCCTTTTGTTCACTCTGTACACCAGCGACATACCAATCCACCCTCAAGTACAACTCTCCCTGTTCGCCGACGATACGGCAATCTACCACTCTGGTAGAAACCCAACACTCATAGCCAACAAACTCCAAAACTCCGCAGCCGCCCTGGGCGACTGGTTCCGGAGATGGAGAATAGAAGTAAATCCCGACAAGAGTCAGGCGGTACTGTTCAACAAACCCCGCACTTGCCAACTCACTCTACCCCCCGATCACCCTGTTCGGTAAGCCGATCCCCTGGGAAAAGCAAGCCAAATACCTTGGAGTAATCCTCGACCACCACCTTAGTTTTCGAGAGCACGTTAAGACGGTTCGCTCGCGGGCCGCTTTCGCCCTTGGTCGACTCTTCCCCATGCTGAATGCACGCAGCAAACTATCGCTTAAATGCAAACTTCGCATTTACACCACTTGCATACGCCCTATCATGACGTACGCCTGCCCGGTTTTCGCTCAAGCACACGACAGCACGATCCATAGGATGCAAACCCTCCAAAACCGTTTTCTCCGAAGGGCCACGTCTGCCCCGTGGTGCCTGAGGAACGATCGACTCCATCTCGATCTCAAAATTCCGACTTTGAAGCAGTTCATGAAACGCTTGACCAAGCGCTATTTTGAATCTGCGGAGAAGCACCCAAACCCCCTCATTGTAGCGGCCGCCCGGTACACCCCCTCTCAAATATCCCGCATCAGACGACCCCGGCACGCCTTAGTCCAACCCGACGACCCCACCACAATCCTACAGGAAAGCAGTAGGGAAACTAGTACTCTGAGAAAATACAAATACAGACCGCGCTCCACGTTCCGGCCCCGCCGCCGAGGCCCATCGCGACGTCCTGGTAACGATCCCCCCGTCCCTTGCATATGGAGCCAGCCCGCGTAGCTGAGCAAATAGTAACGCTAAATAGCCCCGTAAATAATCAGACCCAGCCTGTCCCGACTTGCTGCCCCCCCGAAATGGCCCCGCTGAGCCGAGGTTCGTACCCCACAGGGGGTGCCCTCAGCGATGCGGTCATTTAGTTTTAAATTTTAGCTTAGTTGCCCTGGCTGGGGGCCTTAACTTCTTGTTAGTGGCCACCGCAGGGTTTGTCCGGTTAAGTAGTCAACAGCCTTAGCGTGCTGAACTACGAGTGGTCCTAATCTAAAAAAAAAAAAAAAAAAAAAAAAAAAAAAAAAAAAAAAAGCTCGAGTCAGTCGTTCGTCAATCGTTGCCCAGTTCACACGTTACGCAATCGCTGAGTAATTTTATTGTGCACTGTCGAAAGTAAACGTTACTTTAATCACGAAGATTTAATTGTTTTATTACTGCATAAACATATCTCTACCGATATATATGACGAAGAGGGTTCTCGCTTGACATCGCCCACACCATCCTTCCGACACATACATACATTTTTCGCAAACCGACAATATTATATTAATAGTGCTTTATTGTATAATAGCCTGAATAAAAAACTAAGCATCTTTTCCATTAGCAAATTTCAATGTAAAGCAGTGGCAAGAAAATTTCTGCTTGGCTTGGACTATCACAGCACTGAGGAGCTGATGGGGGGCCGTCTGTAGTGGTGAGGGACTGGAATCTGGGAAAAGTGCATTCTCTTTCGCATACACTCTTGCTGTCACGCGTTAGGTTTCAAACAAATTCATAATCTCACAGATACACCACACACACACACACACACACACACACACACTTTCACATTCTCTCACAAACACACACACATACACACCACATATAACTACCATTTGTTTTTCATCCCATTTTGTTTATTTAATTTAATTACATTCTTTGTCTTCTCTGTTTGCTTTTTGTTAATCTTAATTAATTTATCATGTAAAGTCTATACTAGGCTCACAATGATACCATCCATGAAGGCACTGATCTCTGTGTTACAGGTATTTCCCTAGTACAGAGGTCAGAGTTTTAATTTTGTACTACGACACTATGACTTGTATCAAATTAATGTATACTTGTGTACTTTCTCATCATCATAACATCACGCCTTTTTATCCCCGAAGGGGTAGGCAGAGGTGCACATTACGGCACTTAATGCCACTGTACAATGTAACACCCACTTTTCACTATTTATGTTACGAGTCCCATGTAATAGGGGGTGAGCCTATTGCCGTACTTTCTTACATAATAAAGATTATTATTATTATTATTATACACTATGAGGAATAATCTAATCAAGACATTTATTATAAAATTATTAACAGAGGTGACAGGATAACAGAATAATGCTCTTACAATTCTTACAAAATAAATACATGGCGATTGATACGAAAAAAATATTATAGATCACTTAAAACTAACTATTGACTTATTTCTTTCTGTGGTTATTCTTATGAATAAATCAGTCCTATATAATTATAATATGAAGTTAGCTTAATAATAAAAACACAATAAATAGTTATGGCACCATAGTGAATTAAGTAAAAAGTATTAAAAATCAATAAATTAGTCTCAAACATAGAAAACAATTATGTATATCAAATATTCCGAAAACACTAACTAAAGAACAAACAGTATACTAACTACTAGTCTACTAAAGAGGAAAGATTTAATTTTTTGTTTGTTTGAATTGAATAGGCTCCGAAACTACGAAACCGATTTCAAAAATTCTTTTAGCGTTGGAATCTTACATACTACACCCCTGATAAGAAAAAGAAGGGAACCGTGTAGAAATTTCAATTTGTAAAAAAGCAACCATAAATTTTGCTTAATCTATTGACTAGGTACTAATAGAAAACTGTAAAAGCACATTTGCTTTTACAGTTTTCTTATATCTTATATTCAAAAGCATTCTTTTGTATTCTTTCGGATTCCTATCCCCAATCCTTTAAAAGAGCGCGAACGAAGCCTTGGGCAGAAGTTAGTCCGTTAAAATAACGTATTCATTTCATTGAATTAGAAAATCCCTGATCCTAATGCAGTTACATAGTAGTATTAGTCCTTGAAAACCCGTAGTATTTCAATTTTTAAAAGTAATTTTTAGCCCGTCGAGGTCAAATTTACCATGAAAGTTTGCCCGTCTCCTTTAGGTAATAGTATTAGAAGTAGCGTCTTTCCGGTACAAATCAGGCCACATTATTAGTAACCCGGAAGTCCCAGAATTAGAATATGTACTATATCTCAGGACTCTATCTTTTAAACCACTGAACGTATTTGATTGAAATTTGGTTTACGATTCACTGGCACTAAAACAATCACTGGGACAATCTATCGCTTAAAATACTGAATCTATTTGAGAGCAACTCTGTTGAAATTTGTACATTCGGACAATGTACTACCGTCTAGATATCATTTTGTCGTGTTTTTTCTTAAACAATGTGATTGGATAGATGCAAATGAGTTCACTTGGTCACAACCGCTAGTGATCATGTCTTCTACGATTACCTTCCTTTAATTTTTGTGGCGGTCTCTGTAATGGTCTTCTATGACAGTGCTGTTGCATTACTTATGCAGTTTTAACTATAGTTTTGTAGCGTATTGCGTCGCTTGCTCGTTGTAATATGTATAAATAAAATTGCAATTCTTTGGTGTACCCTGATTCAAACATCTGTTTTTCGTCTTGGTGGTGTACTACTTTATTTCATATTCCCTATTTAATGCAAATTCCAGTACAAAGATCGTCTATTCCACTGGTACCACAAACTCACCAATTAAGCCTGACCTGCTGTTTCCTCATCAGTTGAGAAATCATCATTCAAAAATGAAATAATAAAATTTAGAATAAAATTATATTGGATATAATTATTCTTCCTTTGATTCTATAAAAGTAACAAGGAGTAAAATAAAATAAATGTATGTATGTACATAACTTAGATATATGTAATTTGATGAGCGCTCGAGTAGTCTACTGTGGTAGTATGCACTCACTTTTTCACGTGTCATTGTTTAATTTTTTTATACTCTAAACTGGGAGTTTGAAAAAATAAACTATTTCGATTTTTCTAATACAGCGGAGCACGCAAGCAAACATTTCAAAAAAGGGCGGCGTGCACTCTTGTGTTTAGGTCCATTGGTATTTTCAATGTAAACTTATATTAGTTACTTGTTTGCTGTACCTACCTAGTCTAAACGGTACATTTAGTTGTTAATAGATTAATTGAATAAGCTGTTCATATTTTAAATTAAATTTAACCATTCTATAGCAATTTTAAGATTTCGAATATTGTTTTATAATAAAACCGTTGGTAAAAAGAAGTGTCATTTGCATATACGGTACTCACTTTAATTATTTTTTTGTAGAATAATGTTTTATGCGTACTTGCGGACGAAAAAAATACAAAATTTTACGTAGTTAAATGTACTAGGTTTATAAAAAAATGGAAAAATAGGGGAAAAAATAAGACAAGTGCTATTAGATACCGTAATGTTATATAAGTTATTATTAAAGTATTTAGTTCAGATTTAAGTTCTAATTGGTAAGCTTTGGTGTTTCGTAACAAAATGTTTTATGTTATTATAAATACTGTCTTTGTGGGAAATTAATAAAACGTAGTTTAAATTGTATCAAACCATTATATACAACAAATTTTATCAAATTTTGGGTAATTATCGTAACAAACACCACTCGCTGCTACTTCGTCGAAGAACGTTACTAAGGATGAAGCGACACCGCACGCGCAGCTAATTGCGTGGGAGCAAGGCGGAGAATATTGTTGTATGTGATCATGCATAGTTATTTTACGTAGTCGGCGCGGATAAAACTTTATTCGAGCATTGTATCTTTTGAATTAATGGATAAAAATATATAAAAATAGTATTAATCGATAGTTTACATTATAAGGATGACGAATTTACCATAATATGAATTTTGACACATGTGATTATAACACTTTATTCTTCCAATGGGACGCTATAAACTTTCACATTTCGCAAACAAAATTTCAATTTAGATTGCGCAGTTACCTCCACTTCCATTCAGCACTAAATTGACAAAACAGGCAATGTAACGTAAAAGTCAAACGTATTAATTTTCTTTTTTCCTTGTGTACTCAAGTACCGTAATTAAGGAGAACAATAGAGGACGAGTTTGTGCTACTTATAGTTAATTATGCTGATTTAAATGAACGCTGAATACTTCAGGAGTTAATGAACACTGACCCTGAAATTGTAAGAGAGAAACTAATCACTGAACCACTTTGAACTCATTTCGATGCTGATTAGAGATCGGGGGAAAACTTCTGGAACGAGGCTTCTTTGTTACCTATGACAACAGAGAAAAAAAAGTTATATTTCTTGGCACAGTTCTACAGATAATCAGGAGAGAGACTTTCAAGATTAAATTGAGATAAATCGAACTTACTACCTAATCTAAATTATCATTGACACTTAATAAAATAATGCTGTAGGTTCATCTCTGCAACATTGAAATGTAAGAACGCCTGCAAGATTCAATATCTATTTAAAGAAAATATTTGGCTGCATATCTTCCTGCTTATTTATTAGCCATGTCTTACTATTATTCTGTATACAACCGGTACCATTGTACGGACTGCACTGTTTGCTACGCAAAACGCTGGTCTTTTGTTCCGCGACAAACATTTTGTTACGAATCTTCAATGTTAACTGTTCTGAACAATTTTGTTTAATTCTTTATCTATATTAGGAAATGTAAACTTGTAGTTCCGAACAAAAGCCTTTTTATAATTGTAACTGTTTAATTGTCTATCTATTTATTCATTTGTTTGTTTGCGTTTGTATAAAGATAAAAACTGAAGCTATACTATAAGTTGAACTGGCTGAAACCGAGGACCTTATGAGGAAATGATACCGCCAAGTTAAAGGTCGGAATTACCAAATTATGATAACTCAGAACGCCACTCAAAATTTATTAAGGAACACCATAAAAATCTCATTAAAATGACAGACCTATCTTAAACAATTAATTTATGTTAATTAATTAATTATAAACATACACCTAATATCATAAATGCACGTGCATTAAATATGCAAAGTGCTTGCCAAAGGCAAAGGTTACACCAACAGCGCAAGGAATTTGGTCCTTTGGTTCACAAGACACAAGGACCTTGAATTCCAAAGTAATTCAAGTTGAATGAGAGGATTTCCCACATTAACATGCGTCACACGAACAGGGGGCCTGCTTTAGGAAATATATAGGATTGATCCGGACATAAACTCCGGATGGATCGGGCTTTTGGCTCGGAAGACCGGCCCTTCGAGGAAGCTGGAGATTAGCTGAAGAATAAGTGAAAACACAATCGGAATAGGAATATATTAAGCTTTTATTACTTTTTTGTTAAATTTCTGTTGCTAGTCTAAATATAAATATAAAATCCAAATAAAAAAACCAAATCCTATTCTCATATACTCAGAAAATCCGTACATTTTCCTTACGGTTAAGATGAACGATCCGTAGTCCGCACTAAATATATTATTGTACTACCAGACAATAGGTGCTGCCAATTCATATACATCCCAGCAGCTATTGAATGCTTTTAAAATATACACACGCAGAGCTCTACCGAAGCCGATTATTATACATGCCACTATAAGCCACACAGATTATTAAATAAAATGAAAATTTAATTTTAAAATATCGCCTCGTCCTCTGTGAAAAGCTTCCGCCATTAATAACCAAAGTTCCTTTGTTTTGTTACCATCAAAATTCATCGCAAGTTTCGGTCCACGCTGACATAAATTTGTTTGGCTTGTAATATGATTAATTTGTAAATTCCTCGAGTACAGTTGACCCTTTGTCGGGACAGTTTTTGATATTTGTTGGCTGTGAATTATACAGTGCACTAGAATCATAAGAAGTTAAGTTGTTGATTCATAAGTTTCATAACGCACCATTTAAAATGAGACATAAGTATGTTTTTTATCTTATTTTTTTCCTCGAATCACAACAAATGTCTCATAATATCGACATAATACAGGTACACAAGAAAA
This sequence comes from Spodoptera picta, assembly GCA_038387885.1. Lineage (NCBI taxonomy): Eukaryota > Metazoa > Arthropoda > Insecta > Lepidoptera > Noctuidae > Spodoptera > Spodoptera picta. The sequence continues at coordinate 289,489 of JAZHFQ010000303.1, forward strand.
CATGTTAACAACTCACTTTAATAGTCTAATCCAAACATTCCACCTGACTTCCTAACCCCATTGTTGCAAAGGGTCCATGATTAATGTTATATCCTCTTTGACCACAAATCGATTACCCCGCAGGGTAAACTGGACAGTGTCGCAGCCACGCTCTAATTGGATGGGAGTGTTTAAATCCACCCAACGTCCACTGCGTTCACGATGACCATTAATTCCTTCACAACCTATTCCGTACTTCTCAACAGCCATTACTTTTTATACCGAACTACTCAACGCCATCTAGTTATTGTAACTAAAACTTTAATTTAAAAAAATAATATTTTATTAAAATAATGTCACACTTTACCTCCTAACTTTGAATTATTTAGAGGTAAAATATGACAATTTCATATAATTTACCGTGACATTTTAAATTACTGTGATTTTAGAGGTAGAAGCATAATGCAGCATGCAATACGAGGAAGTAGTAACAGCAATTAAACGATGTAAGCAATCTACGAAAATATATTTAGCTATAAAGTTTTAGAACTAATTTCTTACAGACCCATCGTCCCAATACATAAACAAAAAGTTTCAAATCAAACAAGGCAGTAACAAAAACTGTTGCAATAGTTTTTCGTTTTGCGCGCAAAAAGGTTTCACATCACGCGAGAAACGTGACTGACGATGAATGGGAATTGAAAAACTATTTGTTTAGGATACATACGTTTTTCTTCTAAAGTTTCCTACTTCATACGCAGCTATGTTTTTTTAAGGGGGGAAAGTCATCGAATGGCTGCTCCCGTCTGGGTGAGGCGGGAGGGAGTGTCAGACTCTTACTGACTAAAAACCACCCCGTTCCTTCTCCTGCACGTCGAGCCGGAGCCCCGGTAACCCGTTAGGTTTTCCGCGACCTTTAGGTTCTCCTAGTTGAAGGAACTACGAATTACAGGTTTATTTTTGATCAAATAACTAACATAAGTCAGGTGTATTTTGAGCAAGCGAGCAAAGTCGACGCGTTTGCTAATTGTAATTGTACTATAAACGACGATTGTAGAGGTAGATGATGAGACGAGGAACACGACCGGAGAGATTTTGCTGTGCCTGACAGAGTCCATAATTGTGTCTTTACTTTCTAATAATGCCAACTGTTGTAAAATACATTATGGAGTGCAATATAGTATTGAGTATTACGATATTAGTTAAGCCCTACTTTCGAGTACATAGGTAAGCATAGGTATTTACCATTTAGCATTATGAAACACCCTATCGAACTTTAACTGAGATCTTAATCTTTACAACTACTTATGAGATTAATAGTGGTATTAAAAAAATGCATGATAAAATTAAACACTACACATATTTATTTTTATCAAACACTTAAGTAAGTACTATCACGAGATTGCAGTATTAACGTTATCGGTCAAAAAATCTAGAAGACATGACAAATAACAAATTTTCAGACACGGTGCTCTCACGATATTTTCATGCGATATAAATAAACCAATAAAAATGCGGAATTAATGCAGTTTTTATCCACATTGCATTCACGCAAACTTATAAGCGATAACAAATACACACATAATAACATTGTTATGTACAATTGACAAACTCCACTCTTGTAAGCAAGAAGGTATATGCACTTTCAGTTTAAAATAGTTAGAGGTCTGTCGCTCTATCACTATGTCGAATGTAAATAATTATGAAATGCCTAATAAAACTAATAAAGCAGAAAAAATTGACCATCTACTTAATTAACAATGAAAGATTCATAAATACACTCGACCTAGTTATAGTTTAATATGCCGTCTGTACCTGGAATGCTATACGATTGGCGATAAATCGATTGTTATCGACACAAACACCGGTAGGTAATGCAACTAATGCATCGGATACTTGGCATACCTAGGGCTTAGCAGATTAGCTACGAAGTCTCATGCACGTGTTTAAGGCTACGGGCAAAGTCTTTAGTCGTAGGGATATAGACTATCACTCTCTAGAGCTTATATGAGTTTAAAATTCAGTATACGTCTAATTAGTATTATTTACACTTCATACATTTATGCTGTGAACCTTGATAGTGGTTTAGTTTAGAGAAGGACCAAAAAATTTAGGATTAATTCAGAAATTTCTTTAGTCGTAGGGATATAGACTCTCACTCTCTAGAGCTTATTTGAGTTTAAAATTCAGTATACGTCTAATTAGTATTATTTACACTTCATACATTAATGCTGTGAACCTTGATAGTGGTTTAGTTTAGAGAAGGACCAAAAAATTTAGGATTAATTCAGAAATTTTACTTATAGCTGAAATAAAAACAACTGCGGTACATATACTAAAACATTTGAAGTATTTAGTATATTTATTTCATTTCGCAATGTATGAATTCACAATTTTCCTGGTCCTTTCGTTCATTCATTATTGTTTGATTCTTTAAAACTCACCATACAAACTCCCCAATCCCTGAACCCCCAACGATCCTCAAACTCCTAATCCCCAAAAGGCCGGTAACGCACTTGTAACGCCTCTGGTGTTCCACCACTTGCGACGCCGATTGCTTACCGTCAGGTGATCCGTCTGCTCGTTTACCGGCTTATGCCATAAAAAAACCTGCACAAACAATGAACATCTTGCATGCTTTTGTATGAATACCACATGTAATTCAAATATAGTATCTTTATCTTTAACCCATCCATAGACTGATCCCTTCCCATGAACACAGTATAATTCACTCCTAGAGTAGACGTTGCGGCGGATCTAAGCCTTTCTTATCTCGTATCGGCACGAACTATAATACATTTACTTTAACCCGAAGAAAAACATTAACTACGAACCCAAATTGTAAGGTTTTGGAAGGGAATTGTCGGCTTTCAACTTTTGATAAGGAAATGCCCATAGCCAGTTTGTGGGTAACGGAGGTAACGGTTGGAGAATAATATGTAAAGTTTTAACTATGGTTAAATAATAATGGTATAAATATATCACTGCTACAGGTTGCTGAGAAGGAAATATAGCGGTAACAGTAAAAATCGGTTAAATAGTTACTATTAAAAATGGTTTAAGAAGCTTAATATCATATTATTTCTTTACGTACCAGCTTGATATTATATCGAGCAACATTTTCCACATTTTGTTGTAAAAACAACTATTTATAAATAAATTCATGTTTGGTTTCGCTCCAGCGGTTTCCAATAACCAGTTTTTGTGAAAATTTACTTTTATAACTCAGCAAAACATGTGATATGTCACAAGTTACAATATGGCGAAATAATTTGATACTTTTTGTAAAAACAAATTATATTCCATTGTCAACAACTTTGTATATGCATATCCTTGAAAGGTTAACTTTAGAACCCGGATTTTAAATATGTTTGGTAAGTAGGATACTATTTGTTGACACTACTTGCATCAACCACGATATCGTAGTTGATGCAAGTAGTGTATTAGATATGTAATATATATCATTGACAGACAGTCTGTATAAGACATTAAAAGCAAGCAATTATTTTCAGGTATCGTCGTAAATTTTACGAAGCTTATACAATTACGAATCATGTAGTTAGGCAACGAAAGAAGTGCGTTAAGTAATAAATAAATAAACATAGGAAATCCCTACAAAACAGCGTAGAGTTTCAAAGTAACTTCCTCCCAATTTCTCGCGAAACCTACAGAAAACAAAAGAAAAACTGCGTTCCATAAACGAAACAGCCGAATAAACACAAGAATAATATGTTCTGATGGGAACGATGTATCAATACTGAACACTGAAGGGATATAGCCCGTATCTGAAAGGTTGTGGAGCGATGGTCTGATGTGGCCGGCCATTTGTCTTAGGAGCGCACTTTGACTGGGAATTAGGTCACTCAGAGCCCTCATACATGATGCGTCGACACTAGAAGCGACACGGTAGACCTGCATGCTAAATTGGGAACTTCCTCAATTGGAGAACATAAATATTTAGTACCTATTTAAAGGCGATGCAAGAAGCGTGGGAGTCGTAATAATGCAACATGGTTTCATCATCAAGTCCTCATAAATTGAAGAGACGAGACATAGTTAATTCATCATGATTATGTATCGTCTATTGCTTGGAAAAGGTGACCATTCCCGACTTTTCTTCTGAAAAGTATGATCTTTTTCGACCTGGAACCTCGAACCTTAAATCCCATATCCTACCTATAGTAAATTAGTAAGCTAACATAATTTACAAAATCTCATTTACAGACCTCTTCTATCTACAAGATATCTACGGTAGTTTCAGTATTTAATGAGCGTACCCTGATTCAGCGTTTATCATCACCGACAGTTAATAGTGTCTGCGAGCTCTATTGATTTATTCCAAGCATGGTTAACGCAACTCGGGCGAGAGAAACATATCGAGCAGTCTTCTAGAATAATCTCTTTATTAGTATAAAGGTATATGAACAAAGTTACGGCAGTTTATTAAAACTTCACGTTATCAGGATGATCTGTAAGTTTTCTTTAATTGACTTTCCAAGGATTCTTAATTAAGAGGCAGGGGAGAAAAAAGGATAACTTTGAAGAACTTTGTAGGACGAATGAAGGTTGTTTTGTATCAAGTTTGTCACTGTAGGTTACAATACAGATTTGACAATATAAATAATGTTTACAATTTTAATCATTGAAGAATTCTCTCAAATTCATTGCTTTTGGCGTCGTCCCAAATAAAAATATTTTCATTTTTCAAATAAACCAATGTAACCAAGACACCTCTCAGAACACGCTTATTAAAGTCGTCAGGATCTCAAGAAAATCATGTTTAACTTAACTTTGCAATACAAACGTTACGAGAAGATCTGAAACTTAATTACAGAGCAGACTAATGCGTCCAGTATAACAAGATCTGCATCGTGGACAATCTGTCTTTGAAAGTGTTGTTTATGAAAACAGTGTGGCGTGACATCGGGGTCATCTTAAAGTGGTGGTGGAAGATGGATGAAGGGGCAGAGTCAACAAAGGGTGAAATGTATCCAAGGTTCGGTGTCCGGTGAGGTGACACGCGATAATGTATGTTTTAAAGTGGGTAGTGTAATAGATGGGTGACTGCGGTCAAGTGATTTATAGTGTCTTCCTGTATCTATTGTGATCTATTTCATTTTATTTCTTTTAAAACCGTTTCCTTTAAATGATGTTGGAGTAAGTTTTCTTGTTTAATTCAAAGAGTATCAAGTGAATGTGAGTAACGGATGAATATAGAAAGCAGACGCAACCTCCTTGATTCACAAAAAGATAGTCACGATAGACTGTGATGATTTTGTGTAGTGATATTAAATGCATATTTTTAAAGTACTTCATAGTTCAATTTGTTTTCCAAAACTAACTATTCCAAAATATACAGCTCTTAACACGTTAAACGCCATGGGGGTCATCGGTGACCGGCGTTAGGGGAGGATTTACCTTCAACAGTTTTTTATTGGCAGTCAAAGTCTTAAATTATGCGACTAATTCCAAACTAAACACTACATTTTAGTCAGCATGTCATTTCATTAGTAGTTATTTAGCGATGCACAGATGCGACCCAACCCGAACCAAATTATGTGCATTGTAGAACAGACAGGCTCTACACTACCTCTACATACGGCACGGAAGCTAGGCTATGAATACCACGTCCACGTGTTTAATTAAAAGACAGGAGCGTGTTACCTTAGGTCGAACATATTTGCTACTTTGTTTTCATTCTTGGAAAGATTAGTTTTATTTAAATAATTAAGTAATTCTTTTAGACTGCCTCGTTGGCCGAGTGATCGTAAGTGCGACTGCCGGGAAAGGGGTCTCGGGTTCGATTCCCGGGTCGGGCAAAGTATTACTTTTTTTAAATATTCTCAGTAGTAGCACGGAGTCTGGAATTGTGCCCGGTATATGGCAATAGGCTCACTCCCTTTTACATGGGACTCATAACATAAATAGTGAAAAGTGGGTGTTACATTATACAGTAGTATAATGTGCACCTCTGCCTACCCCTTCGGGGATAAAAGGCGTGATGTTATGTTATGTATGTTAATTCATATAGACTATTTACGGATTCAAAATAATAAGGAACAAAATAATCTTGAAAGTTCTTTCCAACTTTAAATTATATACCTGATAACATTATAACGTTTCAAATTACACAACGCTGAAACAAAAAATTATGCAATAGACATTGATACTGAAAGGACACAATGAGTTTCTATTCATAGTGGCCATAGTCTCACAAAACAGCACAATTTGAATATAATACAAATATCTGAAAGTTTACACTATCTCTCGCGCCCAGCTTTGGTCAACGGCCGTCAACTTAAATATGGAAATTCCAGTTTTTATACCCATTTGTAATAATTTACATTAATATACTGATATTTTAGGAAAATATAGAATTTCTAGTGCCCATTTTCAAACTACGTACGTTTACGGATTACCTACCTAGTTACTACTGACTATTAGCTTAATTATCAGATCTTTGGCGATCCTAATGAGACCTAATAATAGGGTAGATGCCTAATTTTTATTTTAATATCCGTCTGGTAGATTATTTTAAATCATTAGACACGTATATTTTTATTTTCTTACAGAAACGAATACTTTTCACGATATATTGATTTGAAATGTCGCACGACGTCACTTCTATGTACATTTTATACATAGCAATAACGTTTTAACCCCCACTTTTAAACTTTGATTCGTTACATCTAAGTATCATTTTATTATAACAAAATAAAAAGTGTTTAGAGGAAAGTGACCAAATATGGAATAGTATCCCTAATATGGGATACCGGCAATACTAACAAACTATAATTCACACACGCAAGAAACACTGTTTGTCTCTTTGTTTCTATCCCCATCTGCGGGTACAGGCTGTGACATATCAGTCGAGTGAGCCCTTTCGTCAATATTGCAGTGTTTTGTTTTGCCGCTTCTGCACAACTTTCTAACATATGTGAAAGATATGCATTTTTTCTTTAAAAAGTGCACATCGTATTGTTTTTATAACTTATAGAGACAGTTTAGATGTTCTTTTGTCGATTTCGGTGATATTTAATTGTATTTATTTCTTAAACATAAAAATATTAATGTCAGTTTAAAGTCGTTACAAAATCCAATTATGGAATAGTCCATCGTTTTGTTTGATACAGACAGTGAGCCCGATGCTTTGATAGGAAATACAACTCCAGACTCTGAAGATTCGGAGTGTATTTTCTGTGGTATTCTGTTTTCAAATGATACTCATAGAGAAACATGGGTCAAGTGCCTCATATGTGGACTCTGGGCACATATTGATTGCCCCGGAGCAGAGACTGGTGCCTGGATTTGTGACTTTTGAAAATACGTTGTGATCTTTTCTATGTTGTACCAACCTTTCTAAAGAGTTTCATGTAAGTTCCGGTTTAGTTTTAATCGTATTTACAGCACTTATTCCATATTTGGGGTACCTATTCCAAATTTAGGTACCATTATTGTCGTTTAGTTTTTTTTTTAATTTTTAACTCAAAAGAAAGAAACGTATGCAATTCTTGTTACAAAATAAAGCGAAAATATAATTATAATTGTTGTAATTACCACAAAAAGTTTTATTATTTGCAACGTTTGTGAAAATTATGCGTAAGAAACAAAATGGTATTCCATATTTGGTCACTTTCCTCTAATATTTTTTTCATTATCTAGGTATCTAACTGACGGACTAATTGGATTTTTAATTTTCATACCCTGTCATCATCCCTATTATACATAATAAAAATCTGTCCAATTTAGGTACGTGATGTAGTGTAGAAGTGCATTATTAAAATGAATAGCAGTTTTGTCGCTTTGAATTTAGGTCAAAATATAGCCCACTAAGCTGGTAGTTACTCTAGTGTGATGCCACTAGTGTTCGTCCATGTTTTTTGAAATAAAAACCGAATGATGAATAGTTCGCGCTATGAAACTACTTGGTTGTGGGAATGCGATAATGCCATGTTTGCAACACTAGCATTTCTGCGTGGAGGATTTTCAATTTGATAGTCATTTGATTTCGAAATTTTTTTACTTGAATTGAAGTTATTAGTTTGTCTATCTTAGATCTAAGTTGTATATCTACTTTAGTTAGAACATCAAAAACTATTAATAGACCAGAAAAAGAAAGTGTCGAAACATTCCCAAAATCTCCTTCCAATATATAAATTTTAAAACGAAACCTTCGAATTTGTTACTTCTGGGCAATGAATGGTAAACGCCAAAGTAGTAAGACAGCAACACACATACATTTATTAGATGATCATCTTTCGAACGTAACACAACCAAGATCATAATGAGGAAATTTCTTCACAAATTGAAAATGTCAGCTAAAGATTACATTTCAAAGGTAAGAGTGACTATAACAGACGTGGACCCTATTCATTACGATCTTAATCTTGACATAATGTCGCGGTCACAAAGGTTTCGAAGATTTGAACGTTTGATGGACGATCAGAAGAAACATTCGATTGTACCTTAATTGAAACTTACCTTTTGCTCTAATTTTTTATTTGAGTTCAAATGTCATATCATCATTATCATCATCAACACCCTGGTTTATGAAACGTCATATGGTTCTTAAAAACTATAAAAAAATGTGAATTCACTCACCGTTTTATCCAGAAACCAGCTCGCAGGGAATATGAGAGGCACATAGGTGATCATATAAATGATGGAAGTCCACGACACTTGGTTGCCAGTCACACCGTAATAGTTCATTATTATGTCCTGAATTATCGTGAACTGAGTCCACTGCATGGAGTTTGAGGCCGAGTAGATCACAAACATGCCGAGGATTAGCCATCGTTTCCTCTTCACATCATAGTCCCTCCCTCTTGCAGCGATGGAGATGTTATCCATCACACTACCAATCAGGGAGTTTCTCCGCGACTCCTCTTCATCTAAGATTATCTTTGGAACTTCAGGTTCAGCGGGGTTCAATAACCCAGTAGCCTGGGATAAATGTTTCTTCGTCATATTAATTGTTATTATCGTCTCTAAAGTCTGTATACACTTATGCACTAGTTTTAAGACACTTTTTGTTTATTAATTTATCAGTCCATTTGGTCCCAGATTCGTTGTTGATAAGCTTTCTTTTTAACTAATCTTGTAGAAGATTAGTCTAGTATCAGTCTTTTGTGATGCTGCTGCGTTTATACCTGTTTAGATAAATCGGATAATAAAGATAGTACATCTGGATGTAGTTAGTTTTCTAATCTAAGATAGTGTTTGAAGTGTATATCCCTTGTGTCTGTGTCTAAGAGAGCGGTTGCACGTTGTAAGACATTTTCTAACGAAGAATAACAATTTCTATTAAAGGAGAGAACTTTGTCATGCATACCTTTATAAGAAGTAAATATGAGGCAAAAATAAAAGACTATTTGTTAAATCAATCGTGCAAAAATGGTTAATCACTTAATATCATTATAATATGACCAATACATTGTCTCTTACAAAAATAATGTGGTAATGAATTTCAACAGAAACTAGTCAAGTATGCCATCTAGCGTCTGTTTTATACAGTAAGTCTTTATCTAATTATGTGCAGTTGCTCTTAGTGATTCGGAAGATGGCGGAAGTAGCTATATATACATTTCAGTTTAAAAATATAACTTGTTCCATGACATTGAACATATCTAGAACATTAGATAAGATAAAAATTTAGACCTAGACCTATGCCAAGTCGCGGAGAACCTCACGGGTAACCGGGGCTCCGGCTAAACGTGCAGGAGAAGGAACGGGGTGGTTTTTAGTCAGTAAGAGTCTGACACTCCCTTCCGCCTCACCCAGGCGGGAGCAGTCATTCGATGATTTTCCCCCCTTAAAAAAAAAAGACCTATGCCAATCTAAGATGAGTTATTGTAATAAAGAGATGATAAGAAAATAATTGGTAGTCCACCGTACTTTTGCCAAACGTAATTATGATTCGCTATTGAGTATATATACCAGCCTATGACATGATTTCAATAAGTACCTACTTAAGTCGAGAAATATCGGCATACTGGAATTTCTGTAGTTACATAATATATGTATAAATCTAGGTATATATGCGTATGAAATGAAATACAATGGATTATCCACAAATACATTAAGATTAAATTATATAGGTACCCCTTTGTTAATTAATTTAGACACATCTTTATTAAGTATCATTATTCATGCTCGGTAATTAACACGGTAAAAAACATACAAACTAAACTATTTGTAACAATATTTTATTTAAATAATTTCTTCTTTTTATATTATTTTTAATTAAACTACAAGGATCCATAAATTCATAAACACGGTCCTACAAATATTTTTATCTTATTTATTCAATTCAAAATTTTGGTCGCTTCAAACTAGAAGTAGATTTCGACACAACAGTTAGCACAATAGTTGGGCGATCAATTGTTGGAACTTGAAGCAGATTCCCGTACCTACAGACAAAATAATTGTAGAAAATAAATAGTACCTAAGTATAGGTATTTACTTTTATGTCTATTGTCTAGCAGCTACTTACTCTTAAAACGAGTTTTATATCAAACACTAACAATACTTAACTAAAACACCAGAATATTTATACAAAAAATGAGGCACATTTTATATCACTAAACTCACTCTACCACACGCGAAATTATAATTAAATATCACTTAGTTTCCAAGTAATAAATACAACTTTACATACGTTCATATGTGTTTAGTTTCCAATATAAACTGGTAAAGTAAAACATACATTCTTTAATTAATGAGTATTGCAGAACGGTAGCTTTTACAAACGGCCAGTTCATAGTAGCTCAATAAAAATGTGGAGCTGATAACGGCTGCAATGTCAAGGCCCATCTCATGGCAATGGCAGTGAATACAATGATTCTTTAGAGTCTTTAATTCATAATTTTATACATTATTTTTTATCAATGTTTATGTAAATTGGGATTTTAGAGTAGGCCTTTTGCTACGGACGGAGGACTTCAAAATATATAAATGTTTTTTGTTGATCCAGGTAGTACAGGAGAGTTTAGTTAGACTAGCGGCACATCTAGATCATGCATATTTCTCACGGTTTAAGTTACCTAGTAATTTTAAGCGATACTTTCAAAAGCAACGCAACGCAATTATTTTTAAATGGGGGCCTGAAGTTATCATCCAATCCGTAACCTCAGATCTACATCTATTTATATGAAGGACACAGAAATATTTTTAACCTAGGTATATTTATGATGCAGAACCATTTGTTACTTTAGATATCCTGCACCGTTTGCACTAATACGCATATAAAAACTCATATTTTCCAGATTCATTTCCTTCTTGTAACAAAGGGAGCAGATTTAGATGATGCGTATTGCACGAGACAAATTAGTATTCAAAGGTACAATAAATGAGGTAATATGAAAGAAATGACACTATACTGTCAAGGACATAAGTTAGCGTAATTGTAACTGTGAGATAACCCAGTTAGGTATTTAGATGACGCGAATGAAATGACCAATACAGTTACTTATTTATCAATTTATAGCCATGGTCGGCCCATTGCAGAGCGAAGGCAATAAAGTTATAATATAATAATGAACTAACTAATCACGATTAGTAGGTAAGCTTGAACCAGTAGCGATAAGCACTGATTTCATTTAGCTCACACAAGTGTAACGTTAAGCCAGTTTAATGCTACTTTATAGTGGGTACCTAATTATGTTAATAGTTTCATTGCATTTTAGCTTATTGACAGCTACGAGTATCTAAATAATCCACATTTTGAAAATCTAAAGTAGTGTTTTGGCGCGTTTAGCGGATCCTAGGACCTAATCCGGAAACCTACAAAAAAGCTATTTTAAAATGGACTGAAGTTTATTTACATAGACACTTACATACTTACATAGATACTTTACTTCTACTTTATAACCAAGACACTGTAATGCTAGTTTACAATTGACATAACTACGTTTAAAATACTTCCCGTCTCGGACAGAAATCCCGTCGTACTTCATGTTGTGAACGTACAAAGCTGTCTGGATTTGAATATTCACTGCGGTCTATATCTGTGCGCCGCGTCCTTGATACGATGACACCAACAAGTGTGGCTATTTTAGACTGTAGTCTATTTTCTAGGAAATTGTTACCTGATTGCTTTTTACCGTCTTTATTCTTTAATAGCATTAATCGTGGTTTATGATCTCACGGTTAGCTTACGTTACATACTTTCAGATAATATATGGATATATTCAATGACATACATATATACTTAGCGATCACTGTTTTGTACAAACTGAAGCAAATTATCAAATTAACAATGAGAATGTGCACAGATTTTTGTAACTGTAATATTTTTGAAGTAGGTAAAGTAAACAAAAACAAATGACTGAAACCAAAATAAATTATTTTGTATTGCTTGTTTGTTACATGTATCAAGTTTTGCGTGAGGCGATCGCTCATATGAGGCCGACTGAAGACTGAATCGTAATCGATCGACCGTGAAACTGATTAGATGATCAATTGGTGAATTGATCAGTATCGGACGATCGGGATCGTTCGCCGAGTAAAGGTCAGAACAGTAAAGGTTAGAATCAAAGTGACTCTGTTGCTCATTCTACATTACTGTATTAAATGTGTAAACTTGAATAGTTGAACCTATGCGACGAGTGTTTGGACGGCTCGAGTGGTGTGCGAGACCGATACTGCCCATACAGCGTCATAGGTACATAGGTCACAAATTTTTACGAAGTAGGTACAGTCGAAAAAACTTTAAGTACTTACATTTTTGTGCAGTTAGTAATGTTAATCTTTCTGTTGTGGGCACAAATCTAGCTACTAATTGCCTGATTGAATTTAAATAAACGAATGCCCCCGTTTTGAGTCAAAAAATAAATGGTCACGTTAATTATTCCAGTGTGTATGCTGAACTCCGCCTAATCATTCATTTTAAAAAAGTTTGTCATAAATTGGAGTGTCCTTCATTATTTATTTATGATAATAACAATAGATGGCGCTGCTGTCGTGTGGTGCACCTACCGCTCTTGTGAATATTATGTGTCGAGTATGCTATATAGTAAACGTGCCTTATAAACTTAGCAAGTTATACTTGTACTTAAGCTAATTTCAACTTTACACTTTAGGCCCGCAATCAATTTTTAATTATATTATGATTACTTTTTTATTAGGTATATATGGACTACGATTATGCAAGAATCCTTGAAAGAAAGAAAGAAAGAAATATTGTTTATTTGTAAAACATGCGTATACATAAATCGAGTAATCAGACATGCAAGATGTTAAATAATATGTTGTGCGTCCATGTTTCGCCAATAGTGGCATACAAATTTTATAGGTGTAAAGATTATATTCAATTTCATTAAAATCAGCATACTGTACATTAATAGTCATTATTAAATTACATTAAAGAGATAAACATTTGAATTTGATGTCACAATATTTCTAATTTAGGTAGTTACTTATATGATAGTCTAAAATAAATTACGTCCAGTACATACCTATATTCATTATTACGCAGTCAAATAGTGGTCCTTACAATAAGTCAATTTATTTACAAATCAATACTAAATTATATTATTATGTCCAGTAGGCATACAAAAAATTTATAAAAAATGTACATTGTATTATTATTATTCTTCACCATTAAATATGTTATACGAAGCCTGAATTAGAAAGTCTTTTTCATTCAATAAGTCCTGAACACTGTAATAGGCTTTATTACTTAACTAAAAACCTACTCAGCTTATTTTTAAAATGTGTCAAGGGTAGTTCTCTCAAAATTTTTGGTAATTTATTAAATATCACAGGCGCCATACAGAAAATACTTTTACGCATGAGGGAAGTTCTCGCAGTATGCGTGCATATCCTACTGTTATCGCGCCTGTTACGTGGGACTATTTCATTTAATAGTTTAAATCGGTGTGGATTCGTTTTGACAAATACAGCTACCTCTAAAATGTACAGACATGGCAAAGTGAGTATTTTATTTTTCTTAAAGTATGGCAGGCAACTATCAGTGGGTTTAATTTTAAATATTGAACGTACGCATCTCTTTTGAGCCTTGAATATCGTGTCTTTTTCTGCCGAGTTACCCCAGAAAATTACACCATAGCGTAGGTGGGATTCAGTTAACCCATAGTAAGCAGCAAGTAATGCCTCTACACCTATTATAGACGATAACGTGTGTAGGGCGTAGGCAGACTTACTTAACTTCCTGCATAAGATTTCGATATGGGCCTTCCAGTGTAGCTTTTTATCAATGTAGAGCCCTAAAAATTTAGTTGTTTCTACCTCTTCTATAGGTTGGTCAGCGTAGTGTACATTGAGACTGCTTTTGGTATTGATCCTTTGACTAAAGTGTATTAATTTAGTTTTAGTCAGATTAATTTTTAGATTATTATCATCTAGCCACTTTACCATTAAATTTATAGATACATTTATGTCACTCTCATAAGTATCGATACTTTTACACGGTATTGCTATGGTGCTATCATCGGCAAATAGTGTCAGGGGTTGAGGGATGCCTTTTAGCAGATCATTTATATACAAAATGAATAAGAGAGGCCCCAAAACACTCCCTTGTGGCACACCAAATGAAACTGTACGTTCTCTAGACTGATACACGTTGTCATGTTTACTTTTCATGTCAATTGCGTTTATGTGTGTAATTTGAGTCCTGTTATTTAAATAACATTTAATGAGATTGTTTACATTTCCTCTGACTCCATACGTCTCAGGTTTATTTAAGAGTGTCCCGTAGTGTACATAGTCAAAGGCTTGAGTCATATCACAAAATACGCCACAGACCGGTTTTCTCTTATCAACATTATGTATAACATTATGTAAAAAATCATAGATGGCCATGTTAATAGTTTTACCCACTCTAAATCCTTTCTGTTCTTTGCATAGAATATTATATTTTTCTATAAATGAATTTAATTCCTTGCAAATGTATTTTTCAAATATTTTAGAAATTATAGGTATTAGTGATATAGGTCTATAATTCTCCATTAATTCCCTATCTGCTTTCTTAAATAGTGGCTTAACTATCGATACTTTTAGGGCATCAGGATAGACGCCCGCACTAATGCTGAGATTTATAACATGACTCAAGTGACCGCAGATTTCGTCCGCAACTTGTTTCAGTATACCCGTAGCAATACCATCATATCCTACACTACTTGTATTATTTAAGGATATTATTATTTTTTTTAATCTCGGTTGGTATACTAGGGGCCATAAACATAGTTTTATTATTGTGGTCTACAGTAAATCCCCTAGGTGCAGACCTCGCTATACCCTGCTTTGGTTGCACCTTATCAATGAAAAAAATATTAAATGCTTCTGCAATAGTACTGTGATGTGTCATGATGCAGTCACCTATTTTAATTCTATTTATGTTGGATTTAGGTACGTTATACTTTGCACGATTAATTATTTGCCACGCGGTTTTAGATTTGTTTTCAGATGTTTTTATATTGTAATTGTTTTGTGCTTTTTGAGTTAGCCGTATGATTTTTTTGTAAATTTTTGAGTAATTATATATTAAGTTTTTGTTATTATGGCTTCGATTTAGTCGAAACTGCCATAGAAGTTTTCTTTTCTTTTTACTGCATAATTTAATGCCTTTTGACACCCACTTAGTACGTCGTATCGCATTTATTTTAACCGCTATAAATGGAAAACACAGGTCGTACAGTAACTTGAAAATCGCGGCGAAACAATTATAAGCTACATTTGGGTCATCCGTTTCATACATTTCTGAAAAAGTAAGACTCTTGAGATGGTTTTTAAATTTTATAATATTTTCCGTATTGTAGTCCCTTCTAGTTGCATACCAATACTTAATACAGCATAGTTTTTGTACGGGACATTTAAGCAGATGTGCCGTATGATCCGATAACGCCCATTCAAACACTTCAGTCTTACATGTATTAAAGTTATGTGCAAAGTTGTCTATGCATGAACGAATATAACTAGCTGCTTTATACTTAAACCAATTAAAAATCGGCCTACACATAAACTTAGGTATTTTACAAACGCTTAAACGTAGGTAATAAATATCTGTCGGCGTACATACAAATACATTTTATTATCTACAAATATGTACCTACCTAATATTAATTCTATAGGTAAGTCCTGTGCAAACGAGCAAGTTGAATGGAAAGATTAGTACATTAGTGTCGGCTCATTAGTTGAAGAATTTTCCGATACCTTTCCGGTAGCACCTTTATTGGAATTCGATGTTTTAATTCGGTTAATATTATGTAAGTACATTTAATAAGAACGCATACTTATTTAGTGTGTTATTATTTTTTGTAATAAAACGTTGATTAGTCTGAATCAACATCCTCAAATCCCTAAAAGACTCAAAATCCTTATAACTAGGTGGCGTAGGCATCTTAGCTATGCGATTTTCGATAGGATTTTTTCTACGTCACTCATTTTCCAAGGTGAAAGGTAGTACCGTAGTACTTAGAGAGAGCTAGAAGTAGGGACTTATACACTTCTGTTCTGTTGCTTCTCCAATCTTATAAGTAACACGCAAACATTTCAGGACCACCTACATACTTGATAATACTTTACCAGACTTGAGAATTTAAACTCTCGCCACCCACAACGTGACTTACACAGCAGACACTGGTAAAACATTTTTATTGTAATTCCGTTGACTACATTTTGTATTCTACAGTTTTTTGCGACGGTATTAGATATGAATCTTCACAAGTAACAGAGGGCATTGAACTCTATGACTAAAGTAAGGTACTTCACTATTAGGAACATTATTATACAAGGTTATTAAGTATTCGCTTTTATTTTAACTATTTTTGGTATTTTTTGCGATATACCCACGAAGTATCAATGCGTGAAGATCTTAGTTTTAACTATCTGTGGCGGGCTACAAGTTGTTAATCATTTTTATTACTTTATCTGCCTAATTTTTTTCGCCTATTTTAGCATTACCTAATTCTTAATACGTCATGCTAAGCAGTAAGTAGTTAGGTTAGGTTATAAAATTGTAGTTTTACTTCAATTATTGAAAATTACAAATGGTAAGTTAGGTAATAAGTTAAAGTTATTGTAAATTACTAAAATATTACACATAATTAACACTTTTGTTTACAAAACCAACTTCTTCCAATAATCATGAAAAGTACCGTTAGCATAAAAATCGTAATAGACAAAAAAGTGCCACAATAGGTAAGTACGTCACAAGTCACTAGTCGTAAAGGTATTGGTCATTGACATTGTCATACACAGTACAGAGTACAAACAAGTTCCGCCGATTCGTAGAAATAATTTGATAGAACATTAAAATTCTGGGTGTGAACGCGTTTGACGAATCGGTCACATTAGACTTTATTATTAAAGTATTTGATTAGCAAATGTTAAAACCATTAATTTGACAATAAAAGTAGATCATATTATGATAACATGATTTAATTATTCGCAGATTGTAAGTGGATTTAACATTTCCAGCACGTGATTGTGCTCATTTTACAAAAATTTAAAATTATCACCTATTTTATAAGCCAAAGAAGTGTTCTTCTAATAAATTACAACCACAATTCATAAAAATTCAAGTATGCTATCGATAAGTGGTGTTACCCATACCAGTACCATTAGGTACATACGTACATACTTACTACCACTAAACTCGAGAAACCATAAATACAAATCTACCTAATAAGTAATAGGTACAAATTTTAACCATAAACACTACCTCTAAAAAATTTACGAACACGCAATTACTGGATCATAGTTAGTAAAATGAATCATCATCACACTACACGGGATGACGTCACACAGAGTAAACCTAAGACATTTTTGATTTGATACATATGACTATGACAATCTATCACTATGCGAATATGACTCAATCATGTCTTAGGAATATTAAAGGTAAAGTAATTAAATGCAAAGCATGATAATTAAATTTATGAGGAATTGAAATAGTTGTACACCTCACGCCGAGACTCTGCGAATTATTCCATTCTCCGCGAGAATCGAACATGCAACAAGTTGCACAGCAGCCAATCGCTCTATATTTAGATATATTATTAATAAAACTCTTTACAGTGGCAAATAATCGAATTAGCAATTGAGCACTGGTACTTCAATAACTGTTAATTAAAACTAATATGAAATATAATTCATCATAATTACTTAATAAGCTAGGTAAAATAAGGTATTAAATAGGCATTTATTGGTTAGTTAAAATCATATTCATATAATACCTAATTATTAAGTAAATTCTACACACCTAATTAAACGTTACGCTTCTAGCAGACACATTAATAATATTTCTGGAAAAGGTAGATGAGTTATTAGAATAAGAGTTTTTGAAACGACTTAGTAACAAACTCCACTGAAGGATCCATCGTCCAATTGACGCGTTCTTTTTTTTTTACTTCAATGATAACAATATTTCAAATTTTATAATTTTAATTATATTAACTCAATTGAGTTTTGTTTATACCAAAAGTTGGTAATCTATTCAGTTACAGTACGCGCTAAAAGTTTGAAATTAAAATGAAGTCTCTATGACGTAGTGCCTGCTCACATATTGTATTTATTATGTACATTATTTAAATAGTTTCGTTCTGTTATAAAAACTCATTGGAAGTAGACTTATAAATTATGTACCAATTCCTATGAAGAATATAAATGAATGAGGCTATTTGAGGTCGATAGTAGTGGATACTCAGCGAAGTAATAATATCTAAAGATGGTAATAGCTACACAACATACGTACATTTAGCGTAAAGTACGGCAGACAACTTTATGAAAATGTTCGGTATAGGTAATATTCAGAAAAAATATAAAAATAAAAGAATACTCACACGATAACTAAACGTGAACAATGTAGGTCACACAAATACACTACGAATTCAATTCGAAAATCGAAAAACAATTAGGCAATTTGTTTTGCTAATCTGCTGACTGTACACGGCGTGAAAGCGACCAAACATAACCTAAAAATATTGCGGCAATATTTTTTATAAACACTCACTCTAAAACTTTACTTTAATATAACTATACACTTATAAATCACTATGTACATCGATACACTTAGTATTTATCACTGAAATATCACTGTAATGTTCCTCTTTCCTCAACATAACGGGCACTGATTCACTTTACGAGCCGCTGTTCCTCAACTGTTCATCATTTGAGGCAATGGTTCGATGTCAGACAGCCAATAGGAATGTCGACGCACACACGGCTGCCCATTTAAAAATTACACCATACAAAATAATATTAATGAATTGTTGTTCCCGTTGAACCCCTTTGAGGTTATGTGAGGTGACAGGGTGAAAAGCCGGCGCATGCGTACTTCAACGTAGTACCAGCAGCGTTAAAAATAAATAAGGTCGAAACAAAACGTTTTGATACCTAAGGAATTAGTTTTTAATCTGTGGCACGGCCTTGAGTTATTTTTAGCGCGATTTCTACGAGTACAGAAAATTTTCTTTTCGTTAGAAATTTCGTAGACCGTTTTGTATAAAAACACGATTTTACGGTTAGTTTAATATGTCGTACTGAGCTGAATGGTGACATCAGACTGGTATTCAATATAATTTAGTTCCAGCTGAACCGACGGTAATCAGCGTGGTTACGTCAAGTGGGGTGGCAATTATCATTTATTTTATTTCGTTACGTCAGCTCGCGGGGGAGTCTCAGGTAAAATTTATTGAAATGTAAATCAATCGTTTATTTGGTCATTTTTCGTGAACCTAATATAATTATTACCTGTAGTGGGTAGGTAGGTACCTAACGAACTATAGAGGTACATAAAAAATCATCGCTGAAGTGTGTTTAGCTGAGACACTAACCAGTAAAATATCTAATGAAGTAGGAAAGAAATAAACGATTATACCGTCCAACAACTTCATAGAACACTTCCGACGTTTGGCCCCAAAGTTGGAGAGGACGGGGGCTGCGTTTAAACGCATCCTCCCCAACCTCGGGGGGCCAAACGCCTCCTGCCGGAGGTTATACGCCGGGGTCGTGCGGTCCATTGCCCTCTACGGCGCCCCTGTTTGGGCGCCAAACCTGTTGCGGCGTCCCGCTCGGACGCTGCTCATGGCACAGAGGGTCATGGCGATCCGAATGATCCGCGGATACCGCACGATCTCTGGGGAGTCGGCGAACCTCCTTGCCGGATTACCGCCGTGGGATCTGGAGGCGAAGGTGCTCGCGCGCGTGTACGGCATGCGCGCGGAGGCACGTCGCCGGGGCGAAACCCCGCTGCCGCGCCAAATAGGTGCGTGGCGGGATGAGCTCCGGCGCGATCTCATGGCGGAATGGCAGCAACGACTGTCGCAACCGAGGGCTGGGCTCGCTGCCATCGCAGCGGTAAGTCCCCTCTTTGAGGAGTGGCTTGAGAGACGCTACGGCGTCCTCACCTACCGCCTGACGCAGGTCCTCACCGGACATGGAAGTTTCGGGAGGTACCTGTGTCTGATGGGGCGGGAGGAAACGCCCGGGTGTCATCACTGCGAGGACCGCCCTGAGGACACGGTGGAACACACGGTGGGAGAATGCCCTTCGTGGGCTGAGCACCGCCGTGTCCTCAGGGAAGTGATCGGCGATGGCGACCTCTCGCGTCCGGGCCTAGTGCAGGCCATGATGCGGAGCGAGGGGGACTGGGATGCCGTCTCCTCCTTTTGCGAAGCAGTGATGCTAGCTAAGGAGGAGGCGGGACGCGTGAGGCAGCGAAGCGCTGCCTCCTCGCAACCCAGCCATCGCGAAGGACACACCGGGCGTCGGGGATCGCGAGACGATCTCCGGCCACCGTAAGCGCGGGCCTGCGGACGGCGAGCATGGGTGGCTCCCCGTCCGACCAGAAACAGACCCGAGCGTACGGCGCGTCGCGTTCCGCGCGCGCCTCAAAGAGCCATCAGACCACCACAGATGGGGCCCAATACGGCCGATGCCGATTCGGAGTCGCGGAGAACCTAACGGGTAACCGGGGCTCCGGCTCGACGTGCAGGAGAAGGAACGGGGTGGTTTTTAGTCAGTAAGAGTCTGACACTCCCTCCCGCCTCACCCAGGCGGGAGAAGTCATTCGATGATTTTCCCCCTTAAAAAAAAAAAAAAATACCGTCCAACAGTCTAATGTATTTTTTTAAATTCCTTTTGCCAGTAAGTAATATGCACTGTGTGCAACCAATAGAAATTATAGAAAGAGACGTAAGTAAGTAGGTATCACTGTGTCTCTTTCATTTCAATGCCTTTTCTATTTTTTAAATAATCTAGTTTTTTAATTATTATTTCGTCCAACTCCAGCACCATCACGAGACAATAGATAGGTACAATCGATTCAAACTAATTGGACGGCTATAAAAGTCCTTTTATAAAACCAACCGTAATTCAGGTGGTTAAGGTTTAAAATCAGTTGGAATTAAAGGACACATTTAACTGGACGAGCATGACATTCCGTGGTGTTGATGAAAATCAATCAATATGTCGTCCATCATTGATTAAGCTGAATTGTTGTTAACGTGTGATGAATGGTATAATAATTATTACCTATGTGTTAGTTTATTTATAGAACATATTTTTACAGGACGTTCTATAGTTTTCTTACCATAGCACAACGTCCTACCCTTTTTTTTAAAGAGGGGAAAATCATCGAGTTACTTCTCCCGCCTCTGGGTGAGGCGGGACTGGGAGGGAGTGTCAGACTCTTACTGACTAAAAACCACCCCATTCCTACTCCACTGTGTGTTCCACCGTATCCTCAGGGCGGTCCTCGCAGTGATGACACCCGAGCGTTTCTTCCAGCACTATCAGACACAGGTCCCGAAGCTCCCATGTTCGGTGAGGATTTGCGTCAGGCGATAGGTGAGGACGCCGTAGCGTCTCTCAAGCCACCCCTGAAAGAGGGGACTTACCGCTGCGATGGCAGCGAGCCCAAATGTCCTTGCCTAGCACATGTTTCTGTTGATTAAGTTACTTCAAACACTAAACTCGACTCGACCTTAACCGAATCTTTTTTATACTGTGACGTTGCTGTCCATTTCTTTAACGCTTTGAAGTTAAACCTATTCAGAGACCCTGTTATTAAAGTAACATTTAATTAGTAGATTTCAATATTCTGCCCAGCAATGGGAAAAATGTGGCGATAATGAAAAAAAGCAGAAAGCACTCAACGCACTATTAGGCATTGGGTATATCCAAACCGAATTACCTACCTCCTAAATAAGGAAGAAATTATCGCTGTGTCGATAGCATGGACCAATAGTCCATGAATATAAAACATAACTCGATTTAAAGCAGAATTAATGTCTGTAAGAGAATTAGAAAATTAATAAAACCTAGGTAGGTATATCGCTTCCAGCACCTATCAATATTAGATACTTAATTACACAGATATTATTTCAACGATACTGGTGACTTTATAAGTTATACCGTCACCAGCATTGCAAGTTAAAATAAAACACGTCTTACATACCTAATGTGTTTTATTTTTACCTAACCAACAATATGTTTCTTTGGATGATCATCAAATCATCACATTGCTGCATACAACCGCTGCATACTCATCTTTAATTCTTTATCCATTTTTATTCTTAACTATGATACCTAACTATTAAATCTTCGAATTTTACAAAATAATAACTAGGTTCTCTGTTCCGGGAATCCCAGTAGTCAGACATCGCCGCACCGCATTCATTTATGCGATCCTGGTTGGAGACAAAAATAAAAGATGTCTATAACCTTCTTCGACATCCTTTTCATTTATTTATTTACCCCTAATGCTTTTTGGATCTTCTTTGCAATCGCAATAACCCACATTAGATTGTAACTTAACAGGTAAATTAAATCACAGAGTACATTATATCGAATTAAATACCCTTCCTTCAGTCGGGTAATCAAAATGGTTTGAAACTTTTGCATCAAATGGCAGTATCGTAAGGATAACACACGCTGAACGTTTTATTTATCTTTATTTATCGCAAGTGCGACTGCCGGGCAAGGGGTCTCGGGTTCGATTCCCGGGTCAGGCAAAGTATTACTGGGTTTTTCTCAGTGGTAGCACGAAGTCTGGAACTGTGCCCGGTATATGGCAATAGGTTCACCCCCTATTACATGGGACCCATAACATAAATAGTGAAAAGTGGGTGTTATATTACAGTGAAGTGCCGTAATGTACACCTCTGCCTACCCTTTCGGGGATAAAAGGCGTGATGTTATGTTGTTATCGATCTTTAAGGCTGGATTTTGGTGTTACATTTCTCTCGCACAATCCAACCAATAAAACTATGTAATTAAAGATTTGTATTGTGAACCTGATTAATAATGAGTAACTTATGGAGTTTCTTGCTCGTGCTTCTATATAGGAATCTACACCTTGGAATGAGCAAATAGACTCACTGTTAATTTTTTGTTGGCGTTCAAACATGCCTTCCTGATCTAATTGAAATAAATGATTTTGACTTTGACTTTTTGACTTTGTTTAATAATTATTATTTTAGACTGTGTGAGTGTGCGCAGTGATTGCAAATTGGGCTCACAAAAAACTTTGAAAGATTAATTGAATTGGACATTGAACCGATTGAACGATAATATTAATGTGAACAGTCGAATGCTTATAATCGTCGCAAAATACAGTGCACACTCTCTCATCCTCGGGTCAACGGTTTTAGATATCACCCTAAAACAAGATTCTATTGTAGAATAATTTCTAAAGGTCGATGCAAATCCGAGGCAGCGAACAGGTTTAGCAGCTAACCTATGAAGGGAGAGACTTGTTTGCTATTAAAGTCTGTCCAGGCCCGAGGCCCAGGCCAGTCCTTGGTGTAGGTATCACAGTATTGTAGGCAATACGGTATCCGTATTATTTAACCACGACTTGGCATAGGTACGGTTAGTACCAAACATGACAAACGCCTTAAATGCAATACAAGATAATTATTTGTATCTGGTTTTGTTATATTGACCGATTTAGGTAGTTAATACGCTGTACAGCGATATGTTGTGTTGACGTGAATTCACAATCACAGTCAACACAATCCCCACAAGGACCCCTAGGTCCTGCAAGTGTAAATTGTAAATTCATTTATTTATTTATTTATTATCTATATACATACATACAACACAAAGGACAATACTTACATACATACACATACATACATATGTAAGTATATAAAAACAGAGTAAATATGCCCCACATATTCCAACTACAATTTCTTCCTGTGGGCCTGTGGCAGGAAAAGAAATGACAACACCGAGACACAGTGTTTACATAAATAAGATAAAAAGCGATTAAAAAAAATCAAAGGAACCAAAAGAAATAACAATATTGATCAATAAAACAAATTAACATAATACAACTATGACAAATAACCACTAAATACATATAAGTACATATGTCTAAATATATTATAAACAAATTATTTTTTACTTTTGTATTTTGGTAGAGATATGATATTTTAGTAGATTTAACAAACGCATTTTATAAAATAGGAAAAGAAAGCACGTTTTATGACTTTGTCGAATGTTAAATTACAAGGAAAGCTACTCGTAAGTTAGATAAATCCATAAAATTAGGCATTACCTTTATCAAACAAAACAAAAACTGATCTTTAATTAGGTAAATCATGTACCTAGGTATTTTTTATGTAAACTCCAGGGACTCGGTATAGGTATCTACCCACCAAGGGAAGCATTTTATTGAATGAAATAGCAGAGCGTCCTCATTCAAGACTCGACTCAAACTCAACTCAAGGGCGTTCACACTCCACCCCTTTTAGGTCCGCTCTAATGAATAAATTAAAGAGAACTATTACTAGGTAGTACGTAGTAGGTACGTACAAACATTGCTTGGAAGTTCATTTTTCAAAATTGTTCGTATCCTACATTCCTAGACAAAACGAAATTTTAAGTCTAGGAGACTAACGCTGAAATATTCAAACGCTAGTCAATCTTAAGTCGCGCTTAAGTAGGTACCTACCTATAGTTCTGTCACTACAAATTGTGAAATGACAGAGACGGTACAATATCGATTAATTCATATATTATTATGTCTCGTCAGCCAAGTGGTCGCAAATGCAAGGGGTGCCGGGTACAACTTAATATTGAGTACCTAGTCTTTCAGTATTCAGGTGTTAAATGTGTATTGATAACAAAATCTCACAATTTTATTTATGGATAAAAGCATCGGCAACTAAATTATTTTATTAATAATACATTCGGTTTTTAGGCACAAAATGATGATGACTAGTCAAAGTTTTTCCCAAAAAAATTGTTATCTTAATAACTCTGTCACCCTCTATCTATAGCAACGAAAGTATTAATCAAATTATTACACAAATAATAAATAGTTGACAATTATATTTTATAAATTTATTTATAAAATGCTATTATCGAGTTACCTCGTAATTCCCGTTAAAAACTATTTTAATCTACCTACGTTTATCGCCCAGTTATTAAATTAATTGAGTAATATTTTCTGTAACTAGGTCACGCTTTTTCAGAACATAAATAGTATCAGCACTCGGTACTAGTGAAAACTATTTAATGGAAATAGTTTTGATTTATTCAGTATCGCTGCAATACACTCTGCTGCGTAATTGCAATAACAATACATTCAGGTGCAGTTCATTGAAGTTTCATTCATTCTTTTTTTTTTTTTTGTTACTCATAATGTCACTAATTGTTATTAAGCCTTCTGTTCTGTAACCACTATTCGTACCAGAAATGTAACGGGAAGGTACTGCCTCCTGAGATACAGGCAACGCCTAGTTCAGGAGACAGAGCTTGATGTATTGAGATGTTGGTATATGAATAAAGAATTATTATTATAATATTATTATTCCCTTTATTTATTTTTATACTTGATTTAAATATTTTTAAATATTTCATTATATGTAAAAAAAAACATTTAAATATAAAAAGCAGTAGCCCACCGGTAACGGGAGAAATCCAAGCTACCGGTGGTCAGGGCTCCAGAGAAAGGAATTTCCGAACAATACGCGCCGTGTCCAGAAGTACTGCTTTCTGCATCAGGCCCTTGACCCAACCATCTAACGCTAGCCTACTCAGATGTTGGTCGAGGCTTTTAGCAATGAGGCCATTGGCAGATACGACTATCGGCACAATGACTGCTGAATCCACATCCCACATGTCGACAATCTCATGAGCTAAATCAAGATATTTACTTGCTTTATCTTTTTCAGCTTTCACTAGATTCTCGTCATGTGGGATTGTTATATCAACTATCATTGTGCGACGGCTTGGTCGATCTATCACCACAATGTCAGGTTTGTTTGCAACAATTGTCCTGTCTGTGATGATAGTTCGATCCCAATACAGTGTGACATCTCCATTTTCAAGAACTGGGTCAGGCAGATACTTTAATACGGCACTTCAGATTCTACAAGTTTATATTTCAAAGCAAGTTGTTGATGAATAATCCTGGCTACAAGATTATGTCTATGCAAGTATTCTCCATTAGCTAAGTGAGAACAACCCGAAATTATATGCCGGATGGATTCCCCGGGATGATGACATGCCCGACAAATGTCAACAGTTCCATCCTTTATAATATGTTTTCGATAATTGTTCGTCATCATAACTTCGTCCTTGCACAGACAAAACCTTCCGTTTCTTCAAATAAGTTACTGAAACGTAGCCAGGATACGGACGCTAAGAAATCCGTATTTGGCCCATGTAAGGCTCGATAGTAGCGTCCGTGCAACTTCTTACTTTGCCACACATTCCTGCGATCATTAGTGCTTAGTATTATAGGTTCTCTCCAGTTCTCGTTAGCCAAGGAGAGCGGAGTAAGCCCTTTGTCCACAGCGACAACATCTCTATGCATCCCCACGTCCATTTTCAAAAATTATATTATTATTATTGTAGTGGAAGATTCCTTTATTGCTATTTTTGTACTGAAGGAGATCAAGTTTCCAGGAACCTTTTGCATAGTATAAACAACAACAACCTATTTAATAAAGCTATTAATAGGTGAGTAACTTCAGAAGTAAGTAGGTAACTTACGTATGTAGGTTTTATACAATGAGCTAGTGAAGGCTCTTTGAAATTGCCTTGCTCAGTGTTGTGTACTAAAGTATATTATTTTGTAGGTTTTATTCCACTCAATAGAAGTGTGACGTAGCCTCTGAATTAGAGGAACTTCATTAAGATTTACGTATAATAAGATTAATATCTTAATAATAATTTATTATCATATCAATCTGATCAAAATATTCCATTCGCTTTTCAAACATCGACAGTTAAAACAATTTTATGCAAACCCCAGTTGAACCAATGTAGGTAGGTAGTAATCACAAACAATGCTGACATTCATATTCGCCGTTATACATAAACCTACGTAATATGTCGGTTTCCTATAAAGTGCGAAGCTCGCTAGCTCGCTACTAAAGAATTGAAATCCATGATTCACCACTCCATCGAGAGTAGGGAGCGAATTGCAAATGAGACGGAAAGACCTTTTACCGACTCCATTTAATCGGAAAACTAATCGAGAAGCGATTTATCTTTCTTGTCCAATCTTTGTAGTTTCGTATTCTTAAAACCTCTTTTGGAATTTAGGTACCGCCTTCCGTTTTTGTTATTCTTTCACCTCGTTCAGTAGGTATTTGAATTGAGTATTTTAAGAGTAGGAAAAAAGTAAATTATTAATCTTGTCCGTGTGTGAAGAGGCCTTTGCTCAACAGTGGACGCTTTTAGGCTATTGATGATGATGAACCATAGTACTATAGAAGTATAGAAGCTGGTACTTACCGAAGTAAGGTAAAAGAAGGAACATTCTTTTACCTTACTTAATTAACCTTCAAGTCCTGACGTGGTTTACTCATACCATAAACGGTGACGTGACGTATGTCAAACACCTTAATAATTAATCGAAATGGATTATTTTTATTTACTGATTTGCACAATATTTACTTGTATTCTGATCGGTCTATTATAATTCTATTAAGGAAGTGCAAAAAATACAACGTTCTCGGATGAAATCAGCGGTTTCTGATTCAAATTCTATAAACTTAAAATATAAATATTTCGCATAACTTAAAAAAATATAAGTTACAATCTCAGCTACAATACAATTATTTGGACGTTTTTTGGAAAATTCTTATATTCGTGAACACGCCGTCTATGAGACACCCACGTCAGTAGTTAAAGGTTAAGCAAGTTCGATTGCTGTGCAAGAAATGTTTAGTTCGATTATCGAGTTGGTTATTTCATAGTGTTATTCAGCTTTAAAAAAATTACTTAACCGTATTATAAAATGTATGGTATTAGGCTTACTACTTAGTGTAAGTAAGTATTTATACCTATTGATAAATCGTCGAGAAAGGAATAGGAGCGAGGACCTTGCAATACTATTAGGGTCAACCGTTTAACCACTGCACCGTCAAAAGAAGCGCTCGCATGAACTTACTTTGTAACAAGATACGTGACCGTTTTTATAAAGAACCGGATACATCATTTAAATTATTTATTAAAGCTATAAAGGAGTAATATTCAGACGTTGTTTTAGGAAATCAAAGCTACAGATTTATTTTAATTCTGTTTTTTTCTGTGACAACACTACGATTCACGATTGGCAGCAGATTTTTATTACTATGAAGTTGACATTTAGTAAAGTAACAATGTTTTAAAATGTTTTTCTGTTTGTTTATTTGTTGAGAAACTAAAGTTTATGTTGCCATTGAAAAGTTGTGTTATCGTATTTATATTACACACAGTTGCTGGCATTAAACAATTTCTACATTGCCATATCGATATCAGGTAAAATTCTGTATTATTTGATCTAAAATTTATATTCGATTCATTATTATTAATTCTAGAGGTACACACCTTTTCTGATACTTCCAAAGAGAGCCGATGGTTAAGGTCAATTAAAGACTATAAATAACATAACTTTACTCAAGTTTAGTGACATTACTTTGACTACAACTTGTAAACAATAAGTTATTTTTCACATAGCTTTTTCACTAAAGTAACTTATTTATCAACTTCCTTCAAAATCTTACTTTACTTAGTAGCTTTTTTTCACATACAGTAATGTTTCTTACTGACAAAGAAAGATTATACATCCCAAGTGGAGTATAAACTCAACATCATTTGTTAAATCCCTTACTTAAGAGTTATATCGTACCCTCAGTGGAAAATAGGCATAAGTGAATTTACATTGAATCATCGATTTTATCATATTTGAAAAGTATGTTTAAAGATACATACGCAATTTTTTTTTCATATTTTTCTTGTTTAATTTGACGAATTAATTCAAGAAAATAGTTTTGAGAATTTATATTCCATCACTTGTTTTCTTAAGGATTAGTAGATTATGTGATATAACGCAAATAATAAATTAAAAAATATGACATATTAATTAATAATATTATGTTTATACCTAAAATTTAATGTAGAAAATAAATAGTAACAAATATTATGATTTAAATGCGTTTGCTTTTTTTACATCGCTAGTCTTGTATACACGATTATCTTTTTATTCGTTATATTAACTAGGTAAGGAAATTATCTTAAATGCGCTTACTTAACCAAAAAGAAAAACTTCAAAAATAAAAACAGCAGTATGACTGTTTACATCTTATGAACTTAAAATAAATTACAATAATAACAATTACTGCTTTTTTCCACTAAAAACTTTCCTTTACGTCGAAACATAAGACTACAAACTGCAGCACGGCTGTAACATAAGAATTATTACTTCTTTCTTCCACTAGAATATTTTCATTGCACCGGGACGTAAGATTTGATACAGCGGCGCGGGAGTAGACAGCGGGAACATAAGCGTGAATACGTCGATGCAGGGGGGAGGGGGCGGTGCGTATCCACGCGCTTGACAGTCAGTGCCCGTTTCTAGGTCAAGGTAATAGCTGCGTTTACGCATTTGCGAAAACAAAACAACAACAATTGAGTGGTTTTTCTTCTTATTTTAAAGTAAAGTGACCTGAAAATGTATAACCGGACACAGCACAGTAGGGTGAGAAGAATTTTGAAGTTAATAGGTAAGTACATTTAGATTTAATTCTTATAAAAGCTAAAAATAAATTATTCCACAATGACGTGTTTAGTGTATAATCAATAACATTGAGCGACTGTCGTCCGACCTTTGTAACCGGAACCAAAACAATATCGTGGTTACACATTCTGAATGAATGAAGGTGCAGTTTCCTCACGATGTTTTATCTTACCGCCAGCTAGTGGTTCAAGTAGTATGTAAGTGCGCAGGACAATTACAGCAATCGTCTGGTCTCAAACTAGGGGAACCTATATGAATGATTCGCTGTCTATTATTATAAAATTAATTTCTGTTACTAACGTGTAATTTTATTTCTAATTTGTAAAGACATACCATAGATGTTATAACAAAATGTGTATTTGTAAATATTTATATTAGGTACATGATACTTTCAAAATCGTTAACTAGGTATTATTGTTTAATCTATACTAATATTATAGAGAGGTAATATTTTTTTGTTTGTTTGTTTGTAATAAATAGGCTCCGAAACTACAGGACCGATTTTAAAAGTTCTTTCACCATTCGAAAGCTACGTTATCCACGAGTAACATAAGCTACTTTTTATCCCCGTAAGTAGGTACCACGCGGGCGGAGCCGCGGGCGGAAGCTAGTATATTTATATAAAAGTAATCGATCTGTGTCCGAAAAAACCGACACAAAGTTTGTTCAACCCGGGAATTGAACCCAGGACTTATACCACTAAACTAACGAGGCGTTATATTTATATACTTACATCTAAAAATCTCAGCCATATCACTTTAATTACCTGGTCTTAAACTAAGGATTCTGTAAAGGATTTGGCAAGGGGTACGTACACTCAGACCCAAGTCAGTTTAGTAAAGTTTGTTTGTTTGTCCGACCGGGAATCGAACCCGGAGCCTTTCGTCCTATAGACACTAATAATTGTGGCATCGAGGATGTCAGACAAAGAATAATGTCTTACCTTAACTTACCTTATTTTGTGAGCAAGACGTCTTTAGTAACAACTTAATATGATATTATTTATATTACATTTTATAATAAAATAATTTATTTACAGACGACGACACAGAAGCAGAACAAACATCTGGAAATTATGAAGTCAGTCGTGGTGATATTATGTACACCGCGCCGTCAACAAGTCGAAGTAGCAGACGACAATCTACAGTAAATTACAGAATTAGTGAGTCTTCGAATGAAGAGCCATTTTCACCACCGGTATCTGAATATTTACCAAGTTCGAGTCCTAGTCCGATAGCAGACTTAGGCAATACTTTACCATCTTCAATATTGAATGACTTCGATTTTAGTTTGAGAGATTGCTTAGGTAATTCTACACTTTTCTCTTCTCCAATTTCCACCACTCATAATAATTTAATTTTTATAGCGTCACCTACTGTCGTTTTTATATCTAATCCTCAAAAAACAATTTCTATGGGTAACAAAGACAGTTATGAAAATTTAGCGGTATCATCAGGAAATTACATAGAAGGAGTTAATCCTTTGCCGAATGATGCCGATCTTGAACCCGTATCCACGTTCTGGTATAATGCACCACTTCCTGAAAAGAGCATAACTGCCGCAGAACCTGAAACAGAACCTACATTTACTAGCCCTACAAGAACTCTGCTGACTCTTGAAAGTACTACGGTCATGCTTCGTGAAGCAGAGCCTACATCCATAGCATGTCGCGACGAATTTCCGTTAGTTGAACATAATACTGCCGCAGAACCTGAAAAAGAACTTACATCTACAAGTCTTGCAAAAACTCCACAGACTCTTGAAAATACCCCGGCTATACTACCTGAAGCAGAACCTACATCCATAACATGTTATAACGACGAAACTCTTCCAGTTGGACATAATACTCTCACAGAACCTGAAACAGAACCTATATCTACAAGCCCTGATAGAACTCCACCGGTCTCTTCAATTGCCACAGCTATAGTTCCTCACTCAAACCCTCCAATCATAGCCTGCCACGTTGAGACTCTACCAGCTGGATATAATTCCACCACAGAACCTGAAGCAACGAATTCTCGTCCAGTGTTAGTAACTGAAGCTAATACAAATCCTAGAAAAAGAAAGCGTAATCCCGAAAAATGGTCTCAAACACAAAAAAAATCAAATTAAATACAGGTCAACAGCCTCAAAAACAGATGCAAGAGCCTTGCAAGTGTAAGCTTAAAATGCTTTGAAAAAATACCCAGCGACAGGAGGTTGGTAATATTTAAGCAATTTTGGGCTTGTGGTAACCATGAAACTCAATGGCAATTCATTTTGAAAAACACTGAGATTATAGAACCTAAAGTTATGAAAATTCAGCGTAAGCGTGAACGAAATCGTACACTGGTTTATTATTTGCCGTCAAAAAACGATGTATGCCTTGTGACTAATTTGAAAGTGTACAAAACTATGTTTCTTAATACGCTAGGTATTAAAGAAAGAACAGTTTACACTGCCATTGATAAATATGCTAATGGGGACCAAATAACAGACCTTCGAGGAAAACATACCAATAGACCTCATAGAACAGCCAGCGAAACAGAACAGAGTGCAATTCAACATATTCAGTCCTTTCCTTGTATCGAATCTCACTATCTTAGACAAAATTCCAGCCGTCAATATTTGTCACAAGACTTAAATATCTCAAAAATGCATCGTTTGTACAAAGATTGGATATCAGAAAATGAAAACTTTCGTAATACTAAAGTGGCAAGCGAATATCAATATAATCAAATATTTAATACACATTTTAACCTTTCTTTTTTCCGGCCGAAGAAGGATTTGTGCAATTTATGTAGCAAATACGACAATTCAACTGAAGAAGGTAAATTACAACTGAAAGAGGATTATGACAGTCATATAAAAAATAAAAACATCATACGAAATATGAAGGATAGTGAAAAAGAATCAGCAGATCCTAATGTGAAAACTGTAGCTGTTTTTGACTTGGAAAAGGTTCTTAGTTTACCGCAATCTAATGTGAATATTTTCCATTATAAAAGGAAATACCCCGCATACAATTTCACTGTGTACAATTTAATATCCCGTCAAGGGTTTTGTTATCTATGGCATGCACAAATTGCAAAAAGGGGTGCGAATGAAATCGCTAGTTGCTTATTACACTTCATTAAATCTGAAGTTAACAGGGGTATAAAGTCAATTTCACTGTATTCAGATAATTGTTCGGGCCAGAACAGAAATCGGTTCATATTCGCGATGTATATTTATGTATCACGTGTATTGAACGTAGAAGTTACACACAGGTTTTTACAAACTGGCCACACTCAGAACGAAGGCGACTCAATGCATGCCTGCATCGAGAAAAATATGAAAAATAAGACATTGTACTCGCCTGACCAACTGTACGAAGTAATCATGAATTCAAAAGTACAAAATAAGTTTGTAATTAAAGAAATGAATCAAAATGACTTTTACAACCTAAAAATTCAAGTCACGACAAGCAAGAATTGGTCACAAGACACAAACGGGCATAAAGTATTTTTCTCAAAAATTAAAGAAATCAAAACAAGTCCCGATGCACCAAATAAATTATTATTTAAATATGATTTCGAAAGTGAATATTTGGTACTAGACACTACAAATCGTACGACGACGACGCGCACACGCAAATCAAATAATGCCAATGCTGTAGATGTTAATGAACTTCCACTTGCATATGCTCAATTGTTACCTATTTCTGACGCGTTGTTCAAAGACTTAATTAGCCTGTGTAATACAAATGCTATACCTCTACATTACCAAACATTCTATAGAAATTTGTTACCAGCGACTGAATCTCCAAATTTGGAGGTATTTGATTCATCTGAAGAAGAATAACTTTACTAGTTCCCGTATTTTTGATCTCATTATTATTTTAATTTGAATTTTGTTGAATTTTTATATTCATACGTATAAACATATTGATTATTAATAATTTTAAAACAAAAGGTACTGTGAAAGTATCAAAGGTCTTATTTTGTTAACAAATTATGCATGTCATGTTACCATAGATTTGTATTGAGAAAATAATAATATTTTGTTACATTTATATCCTAGGCTATAGAATGTTTGGTAATGAAGGAATTCGTAGAACGAAGGTAACGTAGAAGGGAACAAGATTTTTTTGATTTATTGCTTAAAGAAGGTTTTTTTTTGTATTTTTATTTGTTGATTATTTTAAAACAAAAGGTACTGGCAATGTGTAAAGTACCTTGATTTGTTAATAATTTTTGCTTGTTATCTTAGATTTTTATTGAGAGAACATAATATTTTGTTGTACGGAGCCAAGAAAGAAGTTATTTCGTTAATTGTTACAAATCTTAACAAATGATCTACTGATTAGTTAATCATTTAAAAAAAAGTCATTAGTGGTAGTAATCTTCACCGAAACTCCACATTGCTGAATTATTACTGTCAAATTTTATTGTTGATAGTACGAACTTTAATTGTAGCCAAAACTATAATTATAATTTGCCTGAAATAAAAAAATAATGAACACAAAAAATGCATTTCCTTTTTTTCCCTTTAGTCATAAATATTAACTCTAAGTAATATGTGTTAATATGCAGCTAACTTTTCTTTAACATAATAATGGAATAAGTAATTATCTTTGTTTATTTAAGTTACCTTAGCAAGCCCCTAAATTGAAAAATGGGGTAAGTATTGCTAATACATTTCAAACATAATTGTAATAAAGGA
This sequence comes from Spodoptera picta, assembly GCA_038387885.1. NCBI lineage: Eukaryota > Metazoa > Arthropoda > Insecta > Lepidoptera > Noctuidae > Spodoptera > Spodoptera picta. The sequence continues at coordinate 324,131 of JAZHFQ010000303.1, forward strand.
AATAATGTAGTAATCTTACTTATACTAGCATAAATGTTTGTATTTACAAGTTCATTACTGCTTTAATACAACATACTTTTTGAAATATTTTTTCTTTTCTGGCAAAGTCTGGCATACATTTTGATACTCAGAATCCTGTATTTCATTACATTTTGAAAAATAGCATAATATTTTTTTTTTACAATTCCTAATAAACTATAAACATTAGTACTAACTTAAATACAACACGCAGTGCAACTTTTTTTTCTCCTTTTTTTGATACAAGAATAATTCTTCTTCGTTTGAAAATAAAGTAAATATGCCCATAAATTCAATTTTTTCGCCATACTGAAAAATCACCATTTTCGTCTTATGCCTTTTTTCCACTGGGGGTACGATATGATCAATACCTAAATGAATGAGTAATAAGCATAAGAGCCCATCCTAATGTATTTTATTTTTAGTTTAATAGTCAGTAATACGGTGTTTGACAACATTCAAAATACTCTACAAAATATAGATATTTTACGAGACAATAGTCTAAAGAATACCACTTCTACTTTATTTTAACAAAATAATGTATATTATTTACATATTTCACAAAATAAAAATGAAGTTTTTTAAAATAATTTCACGTGAATCGAAACGCTCTGTGATTGGTGGTAACACTCGTGACGTCACACGCCAGCGAACAGGTGTTTTGCGCTATTGCTATTGACACTATTGATTGTTGTTGGAGTTTACTGTGTTTTGGCTGTAATTTCTATTTGTAAACTATTTTCGAAGAACTACTGGACATTGTTTATAACTAGTGTTATTAATATTAGTTTACCATACTAAAAATGGACGCAAATTTTGTGCAAGCCGATAGCAGTAACTTACCCAGGATAGACGCTTTACCTAATGGTTGCACTTTTTTTTAAGAATAACGCTGACGCTGATTGTTATTCATCTGAACTAAAAAATGTGAAAACAGCAGTGTAAGTACCAAATTGGAATCTATTTACATATTATTTACCCTTGTAAACTTATAATGTTGAAGCAATAAATTATAATGATACTACCTCCGGAGAAAAAAATGCACGCGGCATATTTTAATCATTTGTTTTTAATAAGTGCAGTATGTGTAGCATTTTAAATGCTATTGTTGCATTATAACCTATATGTTGTTATATAATATTATTCCCATATTAATTGATTTTAAAAAGCCTTAATTTTTAGGTTAGGAGTCACATCTCTTATGTGGTTTTTGCTTTTGTTTCACAGGTCTGCAAGGGAATCTTATGGTGATGACGCCATTGGCTATGTGCAAATCAAACGGGAGCAAGGAGTTTGCACAATGAAATGCAAAATATGCCCAGAGCATAAAGTTCGGTCAAAGGCATATAATGTAACAATGATTATCAATGAAGAAGATAGTGAAGTCATTAGCTGCCAGTGCCTTGACTGGGCTGCTTCAGCTGGGGGATGCAAGCATTCAGTTGCTTTCCTGATGTGGGTCCATCATCGCACTGAGGAACCTGCGTGTACTTCAGTAGAATGCTACTGGAAAAAACGTATTCTATCGCGAGTAAGGACCACTATGAAATATATCACTGTTGAGCAGATGTGTGGGAAAGCAGTGCCTCATAGACCAAGTTCATCTGAACTATATAATAAATTCATTTCTGTGGCCAAATCTAAAAATATAACCAAATGTGAATTACTTAAATATCAAAATGATTTTAAACATAAAGATGTCATGCAGTATTCATTACACTGTTTTTTGATGAATGAATCAGAGGAAACTAGTGCTGATGTTGATAAATTCGTTGAAGTGATGAAGACAATCATCACGGAGGCTGAAATAAGTGCCATAGAAGAATCAACGAGAAATCAAGATAAAAGCAGTTTGTGGTATGAGATGCGTTATGGCCGTATCACTTGACATTCAAAGGCATATCAAGTGAGTGTTTGCCGGAAACCAGAAGGGTCATTGATTGCCACTGTGATGGGTGCAAAAATACCAGATATGCTAGCAATGAAAAAAAGGCAGTCCGAAAGAGAGTTGCTTCCATATTGAACAAAAAAATAAGTATAGGTGGACTTTACATTTGTAATAAGAATCCCATGATTGCGGCATCTCCTGATGGCCTAACAAAGGATGCTGTCATTGAAATAAAATGCCCTACTCAGGCTAAAACTAAAGAGAACTATATAAAAAATGGAGTAATTACAGAAAAAATTAATGCACAGGTGCAATTACAAATGCGTGCAACTAGCATGAAAAAATGATATTTCTGTGTTGCAGATATCAAATTCGAAGAGAACCAAGAGGTGGATATTATTTTAGTGCATTATGATAGTGCTTATACCCATAATTTACTGCAAAAACTGGTTACTTTTTGGAAAAATAATGTTTATCCAATTTTGTACCGTAGCACTAGGGTGACAGATTAATAAATAAAAATGTTTTCTATGCACATTGTTTTATTTATTTTTCAATAGGTATTTACATTTATTTATAAAACTTACAAATATATACACTACACTAGAAGTCCACATGACTTTAGTTTTTGCTACATTCATTGCTCTCAGTGAAAAGTGTGTTAGGTAACATACCTATCCCAAGATGAAAGAATTTAACTAGCCATAAATGTGTGTACATGTTATTATTTATGTATTTGTACATTATGGTACTACACACCATTTATAAGACATACTTTCTAATAAATACTGAAATCTGATTTAATAACTAGCAAAACCTTTGAATATTCAAGCAAGATGGATTGTTGTACTGGCGCGTGACGTCACACGCGTCACGTGACTCGAGCCATTACAAGGAATCGTTTTTGCCGCGCTTTTTACAATTTAAATTGTAACTTCGATATTTATCCTAAATACTGTAAATTTTGCAGTAAGATTTATTTTGTACGTTTATTATATACTAAAACAACCATTTAAAACGATTTCCATAAATTGTCAAATACCGTATTGTTACTGCTGATGCCCATTAGAACATTAGGTACCGCTAGTTGTAAGATTATTCAGCGAATTGTAAAGCAGGGTTTTAAGATAAAAATATGAATAATATTAATAAAATTATTATAAGGGAGTAGGTACTTATGTAATAATTAATTTAACACATCCGTGAAGGTGCAGGCTCAAAACTATACTTTTACTTTAAATTTATCAGAAATCAGAATGGTTTCTGCTTATTATAAAATATTGCAGTGCATTATGTTTAATAAACTACAGGTTATTAAGAGTTACATTTTTCTATGCTCCATCCCCAAAAATAACAATACCAATAATAATTTAACATCACGCCTTTTATCCCCGAAGGGCTACCCCTTGGGCAGAGGTGCACATTCTACCACAGTACAATGTAACACCCACTTTTCACTAGTTGTTATGAGTCCCATGTAATAGGGGGTGAGCCTATTGCCATATACCGGGCACATTTCCAGACTCCGTGCTACTACTGAGAATTTTAAAAAACCCAGTAATACTTTGCCCGACCCGGGAATCGAACCCGAGACCCCTTGCCCGGCAGTCGCACTTGCGAATACTCGGCCAACGAGGCAGTAGTGATGTTGTTATATTCAATTAATTGATATTATAACTTTTTCTAAGAAATTTGTATCACCAAATAATTTCCCGCACTCCATAATAAAAATTTTATACGAATCTTGTGCCCGGTTCTTTTGTTTTTACCATTATTTTTTTTAAAAGAAAATCAGTACCTACTGCTGTTAACATTTAATTTTATTAATGGAATTAGAGGTAGTTTGTATTACACTACACATAAAGCTGGTTATTGTGTGCCTATCATATTTCCTTATAGGTAAAGTAGGTACTTATGCTAAAAAAAATTATTAAAGTTATGCATGGTACACTGTTATTTACTAATAGCAGAATTAATTTTATGTACAAATACCCTGTGTCACTGTTACTGTAACACAGTGACCTGACAGTTAATCTCTATTGCATCTTGGATTCATAAATAAAATACCTAATATTTTTATTTTAGATTATGGCACCCACGAAAACAAAAAGGAAAAAGATTCATCGATATGGTATGAAGATTTACAACAGGCTCTCATCGACATACGCAAAAAAGGTAAAGGAGTAAGAGTGACATGTCGAAAATACGGCGTACCTCGTACTACTTACTGTACAGGATCGACTAAGTGGCAGGATATGTGACGTACTGAAACAGAAAGGACCTGATCCTATAATAGGAATTGAAGGTGAAAAGTGGGTAAAAGTGGCTTCCCAATAAACAAACAGGATCTAGAATCTGTCCAAAAAATAATGAAAATCCAAAAGATTAAAAAACCTTTTAAAAGCGATTGTCCAGGAAACTCCTGGTACTTAAAAATTTTGAAAGCGACATCCACACATAGCTTTGTGTCGGGTCGAAGGGATCAACAAGGCGAAGGTACCCGTAACTGAACAATTTGTAAGAACGTGGTTCGATGAATTAGAAACCTTGAAAGAAAGTGATAATCAAGACATACTAGAATGCCCAGAACGCATATTTAATGGAGACGAATGTGATTTTTCTTTGTGTCCCAAAAGTGGAGAAATGTTAATACCTCGAAGATTTCGAAATTCGCGCGAAGTTAAGCCGGGCAACGAAAAATATACTATAACAGTCTTCGTCACGTTTAACGCTAACGCGCAGGTGAGCTCTCTGCTTATGGTTTTTCCCTATCCACGCCCTCCACGAGCTGTCGTGGATAAACTGCCAGAACATTGGTGTCTTGAGAGGTTAAGCAGTAAACTCACGAGATCAGATGTATTTTTCGAATAAAGTAAAGAAGTAAAGATTTTATTAATTGGGTGGATCGCTACTGTATACAAAAGCCAATATTGCTGCTGGTAGATAGTCACAGATCACACATGTCACTACAATTAGGTAAGTACTACTTATGTGCGAAAAGAATGGTATAATTTTGTATGCTCTTCCACCAAACACTAGCCACATGCTTCAGCCGGTAAATGTAAGTGTCTATGAGCCACTGTAATCGTCGTGGCCTTCGGTAGTTAGAAACTTTTTATCAAAACCTGAAAATGTTAACTCGCGCTTAAACAAAACAAACTTTTCTCAACTGTTTCGAGACATTCTCGAGGATCCAAGTGAACGAATTTAGACAATGCGGGCTTTTTCCTTTCAACCAAGATGCCGTTGATTACACCAAATGTGTCCAGGAAACTACTTTTGTATATGTTAGCAATTATCTACAAAACTCCCAGCAAACTGAGAGCAATGAGTCCTCATCCAATTCTGAAGAAATAACTAATGAGGATAATGCATCGACGAGAAAAGTACGAAATCATCTTAGAGCAAAATTAGAAGTAAAACAGATAGATGTTGACGTTATTTTAGGAGAATTGCATGAATTGGAAACGAAAAATAATAATTCTGAAATAGAATCAGATAGTTCAGTGAATTATTCATCTTCTATCAGAAAGGATATCGAATTATACGACGATTGGCATCAAGACATCGAAATAAAACAATGTAAGACTGAATAATTATTGTTTCTTCCTAATAATAGAAAAAGGTATTTTTATTTTTACAGTTCTTGGGTGACACTGAGTAAGTACCTTTTTATTTATTTATTTTTTTTTTTTGGAGGGAGTTTCAGACTCTTACTGACTAAAAACCACCCCGTTCCTACTCCTGCACTTCGAGCCGGAGCCCCGGCAACCCGTTAAGTCTTCCGCGGCTCCGTATCGGCGTCAGCCCTGTTAGGCCCCATCTGTGGTGGTCTGATGGCTCCTGAGGCGCGCGCGGAACGCGACGCGCCGTACGCTCGGGCCTGGTTCTGGTCGGGCGGCGAGTCACCCGTGCTCGCCGTCCGCAGGCCCGTGCTTACGGTGGCCGGAGATCGTCTCGCGATCCCCGACGCCCGGAGTGTCTCTCGCGACGGCCGGGTCGTGAGGAGGTTCGTTCCCTCACGCGCTCCGCCTCCTCCTTAGCTAGCATACTGAGTAAGTACCTACTAACTCAACCTAAAGGGTACCGTAGATATGTAGTATATATTATTTTCGTCAAACATAAAGAACTGGTGAACCTATCCGTGAAGGATAGTATCCTTCCTTCCTTTACGGATCCTGTTATTATTGTAAAACACTTATCCAGAAGTAGGTACTTACCTAATCAAACATAACATAACATCACGCCTTTTATCCCCGATGGGATAGGCAGAGGTGCACACAGAAGTAACACCTACTTTTCACTATTTATCTTATGAGTCTCATGTAATAGGGGGTGAGCCTATTGCCATATACCGGGCACATTTCCAGACTCCGTGCTACTACTGAGAATTTTTTAAAAACCCAGTAATACTTTGCTCGACCCGGGAATCGAACCCGAGACCCCTTGCCCGGCAGCCGCACTTGCGACCACTCGGCCAACGAGGCAGTCCTAATCAAAATATTATTATAATAATAGTAGGCAAGTAAATTGTTTCAACCAAAACATTTCATATCCAACCATAAACTATATAGGAGATAGATACATCATTACACGTACATCGAGGTTATTGGATACGAGTTCCGGATGTGTGCATAACGCGAGCGATGCGGCTGACACGACCGATACTACACGACATCGTGTCGGACGTGCATCCGTCTTGCAGTTTATATCGAATATTCCGCACTAATCTAGTTCTCTGCCTATTTGTCTGACTGTATTAACAAGCATTAGAGATGGAAGCTCCACTGACTCATCGACAACATTTCGGGATCAATGGTTGTAAGTGTAATTAGGTCATAATTGTAATAAGTTTGATTGTAATTTAGAACTGTTTTATAAGCAGGTACCTTGTTCTAACTACACGGTTATTATTTTCCTGCGAGGTCATTCGTACAATCATTAGAAAGCTATGGAATCTACTCTTTACCTCATTTTTCACAAACAAGATAGGTTACCTAATTACCTACCTCGTTTTTATAAAGGTCGCCTGATAATGAATAGTTTTTCCATCTTCAATTTTGAAATATTTCAGTAGCAATTAGAACTGCAACGGTGGACGGCTAGTGACTAAAAAGTAAAGTGCATTGCAACTTGCAAGTAAAGTCATAATATTACGTAATATTCGTATATTAGGTACATTATGTAGGTATATAGGTGAGCAAGTACTTATTCTGAAAATAAATTAGCTTTAACAAACAATAGACGTTATCTTGAAGACATTATTATCTTCGTTATCTGACACAGGATGATATTACAAGTAGAGTCTCCGACAAGCAGGGAGTGCTAAGATAGACATTAGACAGATTAATGTTCTTATTATAAGGCACTTGTCGTTTTGAGTAGGATTCGGTGTATTATGTCTTCAAGAGATTTGGATCCGATTGTTGTTGTAGTATGTTCTAGAAGTTAACTATAAAAGACTTCAATTTAGAGTCTATGGACAATATTATGAACGATGAGTCCTACGTAACGTGAATCGAACTTACACTTTCATGCGCTGACTAAAGAGATAGTCTCCATTTTCAAAAATATTGTTTACTTTACTCACCTACTAGTTAAGTAAAATTGCTTGTTCTGCCTACAAAACGCATGCAACGCTGTTATACGTATATACCTCTACACAAGTCTCAGCATTACTCTTCTGTTATTTTGTCTACATTTCTATGATAGAGACATATAAGTCAAGTGAGACATATAGCTTTGTTACCCACAGCAGCTCAGCGTGACATCGTGACGGTAGTCGCATACGTTTAGGTACATGTAAATCACCTATTTATTGTTCTCCATTAAAGCAAGCAATATGTAACATCTTTATTCAGATTTATCTATCTCTATAGTGATGTGTGGACGGTAATTAGGTACTTATTTCTGTGGGTACATTTGCAAGTGGTCGTAATTAGGTCGTACTTTGATTCCAAGGTCGAGATATTCCAAGATAAAATGGATAGAGATTCTCTGTAACGCCACTTAGATTGGAATTGTGTTCATTGTTTCTTAAAATAATGTCGCCAATAATAGGTACCTACATAGAAGAGTATCTATCATAAAAGGCTTTATGAAATACTGGCATTTGTGACTGCGATCAATGACACACATAAGAAAGGTGTAACATTTATTTTCTCCCCAAAAAAAGGCAAGTTGCTACCAAAACGTCAATTTACTCCGGAAGTTATACCACCATGTCATTATATTATGACGTTACTGATCATATTTCCATCACACATGTCGTAAGAAATAAACTTGTGCCGCTCCATTGCAGTTGATATCATGTTATTACATGACGAGGCAAATGCGCTTGAGCATGCTGTTTGTTTAAGAGAAAAGGGCTTAGATATCTGTGATAGAAAAGGTTGTTTTGACATTCGGCTGTTTTGTAATGCAAAACCACGTACCTATGTTATGCATTGGTGGGATAGGTAGAGGTACGAAAACCTACCTATTACAGGTATAAAAATTTTTTTGCCAGCCTTTGATCACGTGCCTACTTCAAGTCTATTATAACAAGACATATTCTAGTTGCATTCATGCTATTAAATGTGCCTATCCCAATAAAGCTAGATTACACTCAGGATTGAGTGAGTGATAGTGCTTTCACATGGCAGTTAGGATGTGTTTACCAAACATTAGTAATTTTTTTTCTTATAGAATAGCTCTAGCTGTCTCACCAGTCTCGCCGCAATGCCGCTTGTATGAAATGCAGGCGGACCTTAGGGGCCACGGGCGCACAGAGTGGGGACTCTAGGTGCCCATTTAGTGGCCTCAGGGAAGACGGTAGCACAGTGGTCACGTGCTGCCGTGCAAAGCGATGATCAAGGGACACGCTCGTCTCCCTAGGGATGTGCTGTATCAGGCGTTGCACCGTGGGGGCTCTGGAGCAGGTCTCTTCAGAGGACCCGGTGCCCCTTACAGGTGCTGAGGGTGGCCACCGGGGTGGTTTTAGTGAGGTAAGAATCCCACACTCCCTAGTCTTTCTCCCCAAAAAGCTAGGCGCCATTTGAAGGTTTCCCCTCGACATCAAAAAAAAAAAAGGTGTCTCACCAAGCATCGTCTTTTTAACTAGTTTCATTCCCTTTAATAAAGATAACTACTATAAGGTACTATCAAGTTCTCGTCTAGTAAACTGTTATCTATTCGAGAGGCCGCCTATGTCATTATTTGGTTATGACAGCACGTCATAGATCTGGTTTTCTCCACTCATTCGCCAAGCCCTTGTTTGCAGCTTAGTCATTACTTTCTGTTTTTGTAATATGGTTTAGTTGATTAAATATCTAGCTTGTGTCTGTGTGATCCTCATGGAACTCATTTGCTTGGAGAGAAGGAAAGGAACTGCCCGAGTTCCTAAGTACCTATCCATTGCTGATGCCCCTCCAAAGGATGGTTATTCCATTCATTACCAATGTCATGGTGTAGGTACACAACCCAATCGTATCTATTTATCATTTCATGGTACCTATTTAGTTTTCTTTTTGTAGAAATAATTGTTCCGTGTATCACGCATTTACATTTATTTCTTTTAATTGTATGCTGTTTAGAATTGGCAATCGAAATACTCATACAATTCTAAGATATTATACCTACTGCTTAAAAACAGTTCAGCAGTTTAGGATGTAAGTACAATGCAAAGACACTGACATACATATTCATGATCACACACTACCTGATCGAATAAAAACTGATACAACAGAGTATAAACTGTGCTTCAACATCCGACCATACACAATGATTACACTAATACACATAATTATACACAGGTGCACGTGAATGTGTGTATAATTGTTTTCTCTCGCAGTCGCTAGGTGGCGACGTAAGCGATATCCACATATTAGAATGTACTTTCATTCATCTCTCTACTATGGTAACCAGCCAATTGGAGAGACAATTCCGTTATAAATACTTAAATTTAAATTGAAAATCAATGAAATAATTTAGGTACGTTTAGGTACGTCAGGAATCTAAGTAGTCCATTCTATATTTTTTTGCGTTTCGCATTCGTTTGGGTGATTTTATTATTATGCCTAACAGCCCATTGTTCATGGTAACAATGTGTTTAAGTATCTAATTGGTGTTCACACGTTCAGCATAAGCAAAGTAATTGGTTTTAAATTCGACTTCATCCAACAATTTGTTTCCATATTTTAGTCACCTTAACCCAATGATAACACTACACACTTATACTTCTGATTCACATCAAACGATCATCATTATACACCAGGGCCAAAGCCTACAAAAAAGGTAAAAAGTGAAAAAAAATTACAGTAGGAAAATGAAAGGAAAAATAAATTACGGTCGATCCGAGTTCGGGAAGTGGGAGGGGGGGGGGTTTAAGGGTAAAAAATGGTTAATCTTGATTTCCGGCAAAACTACAAGTCCTATGGAAAAAAGTTAAATGGCAAAGTTGTAGGCAATAAAAAGATCTACAACTTTTGTATTTGCAGATTTTTCACATAACCTCAAAATTTTGGTGAAAAATTCAAAAAAACAAGTTTTTGGTTTTTTATTTATATCTTTTTCAAATAAGTTTTTTTTCTACGAAATTTGGTGAAAACTTACCTTATTATGTCCCAAATACACTGTAATTTATTTGATTAAAAATATTTCTTTTTTCGCTTCATTTTAATTTAATATCAAAAAAGCACCCTAATTTTCAATCGAAAATTCTGACGTCAAAATATCAGCTTTTTTCAAAAAGTTTGGGGGGTTTTTGTTCGTTGAAATATCTACTTTCTGATGGTGTAAAGAATAATATACATTACTATAGGAAATATTCTTAGAAAATGCAAAAATATGAAAAAACCTCAAATTCGAAAATTTGTTTTTAATCATCATGTACAATTTTGAGGTATTTATTAAAATTTAAATTTTAATTACTCAAAAAACGTAAAATTTAATGTTTTATTAATAAACGAAAAAAATACAAATTAAAATATCCTTCTATAATTAACAAACAAATAAGTTAATAAAGTTAATATTTAATAAGACATCTACAATATTTTTAAAAAGTTGTAGAACCTTCTTTAAATTATATTTGTAGTTGCCTATTTATTGCTGTTTTAAGGTAATTTATATACCTGAGTGACATTCTAATTAGTTAAAATTATTATTAATTATTTGGAATTCTAATTAGTTACTCATTCGTTTTTGTCTCTTTGGAGGCATTTCTTCATCGTCAGATTCATACATACCTGCTATTTCATAGCTGCTGTAAAGTATAGTTTAATAGATTCAAACACGAATCCTTCAAAAATTTTGTTGCATTTCTGCATTGTTTTTCTGGTTGCGATACAACATCTGGATTTACCGGAAAAGGAAAGAAAAGTATCGTTAATTCTATATTAGACGCGAAAAATTTGTCAAATTTGGCCAATGTTTTTTACAAAAAAGATGAAAGTAAAGAAAATATTAAAAAAATGGATTACAATTAATCAAATCTATTTATAAATGTAAAAAAGAAAAAATAGCACTAAATCAATTAAGGTTTCAAAAATATCAATTGGCAAAAATTAAATCATCCTTCGTTTTGGCAAACCTCCCACCCACAGAAGGAGCAGCAGAACAACATTGTTACAGAGCATATTATCAGCTTCAAACTTGGTTGGGTAACGAATTGACAGCAACAGATTGGGGATGGAAGCAACATCAGCATGGCATTATGCCCAAATTTACAGAAAAGGATTTAATTCCGGAAGTATTGCTCAAAACTATTTGCTGCAGCTGTGAAACTGGATGCAACAGTTTAAAATGTGGCTGCCGAAAACATGGTTTAAAATGCACAAATTTATGCACTAATTGTCATAGTTCTGAAAATTGCTCCAATATGGAAGAAAAAATCTACGAGGAAGTAAATGATTCAGATGAAATTATGGATGAAGAACCAATGCAGACTGGAAATAACATTGAAGACGAAGATGATGGTCTTGAAGATTTCGACGATCAACTAGAGTTGGAAAGATTTGTCGAATCGATGAAGAAATGCCTCCAAAGAGACAAAAACGAATGAGTAACTAATTAGAATTCCAAATATTTAATAATAATTTTAACTAATTAGAATGTCACTCAGGTATATAAATTACCATAAAACAGCAATAAATAGGCAACTACAAATATTATTTAAAGAAGGTTCTACAACTTTTTAAAAATATTGTAGATGTCTTATTAAATATTAACTTTATTAACTTATTTGTTTGTTAATTATAGAAGGATGTTTTAATTTGTATTTTTTTCATTTATTAATGAAACATTAAATTTTACGTTTTTTGAGTAATTAAAATGTAAATTTTAATAAATACCTCAAAATTGTACATGATGATTAAAAACAAATTTTCGAATTTGAGGTTTATTCATATTTTTGCATTTTCTAAGAATATTTCCTATAGTAATGTATATTTTTCTTTACACCATCAGAAAGTAGATATTTCAACGAACAAAAACCCCCCAAACTTTTTGAAAAAAGCTGATATTTTGACGTCAGAATTTTCGATTGAAAATATGGGTGCTTTTTTGATATTAAATTAAAATGAAGCGAAAAAAGAAATATTTTTAATCAAATAAATTACAGTGTATTTGGGACATAATAAGGTAAGTTTTCACCAAATTTCGTAGAAAAAAAACTTATTTGAAAAAGATATAAATAAAAAACCAAAAACTTGTTTTTTTGAATTTTTCACCAAAATTTTGAGGTTATGTGAAAAATCTGCAAATACAAAAGTTGTAGATCTTTTTATTGCCTACAACTTTGCCATTTAACTTTTTTACATAGGACTTGTAGTTTTGCCGGAAATCAAGATTAACCATTTTTTACCATTAAACCCCCCCCCCCTCCCACTTCCTGAACTCGGATCGACCGTAATTTATTTTTCCTTTCATTTTGATCATATTCCCCTCCTTTTCTAATGGGTTTCATCCTACTGTAATTTTTTTTGGTTTCAAAAATTATCTACTCTGGTCTATTAGCTAGTATTAAGCTTACCATTCATTAGTTAGCCATAAGTCAGTAAAAAAACAAAAAAGCCAGATGCAAACAATAACAAACTACGTAGAACTATAAACAAACACAACACCTAATTGCTCTATTAACATTACAATTAAAACATAAATTACCACAGAGTGCTAAAATCACTAAATCTTTTCACACTCACGACTCCATTCAAGATAAATAAAAGTAAATTCCCATTACCTTGGTTCTGTGTGGTCACCTCACATACTCGGCGCAGAGCCTCGTGATAAGAACTAAGTCATCCGCGCAAGCGCAGCGGCCTTGCGCACTCGCGTCTTCCACCGACCACCGTCTCCACAAACGAAATCACGCTCTACTCTCCGACTTTAAAGACGAAATTAGAGGTAGAATAACACGAAACAGTGATAAGGAAAAAGAATTACAAGTGACAGTGGGTGAAAAAAAATAGTTTTGTGAAGTTAGTGTTGTGCAGTTTGCATTATTTTTGTCTTGAACAGCAACGGGTAAGCTTTCTTTAATCACTGCATAATTACGTGTTTTCCAAAACTGTTAGTCTTATTTGTATAGTTACATAAATCCCTGAGCACCCACCTCCAACGCAATTGTAGTACGATTTTGAAAATAGATTTTATGCCTACTTAGCTAACAGAAAGTAATAGTTGAAATATTTAAAGTAAATATAGTTACATAACGTGGAGTAATATTTTACAAAGGTTTACTAATACTATGCTAATCCACTCATAAAAAAGTACAATTAAAATACTTTACACACGTATTTTTTGCGATTTCTTCACTGACCGAAGTTTTTATCGTGACCTGCCTAACTTGCCTTTCAGTAATTTTAGTAACCGAACATTTTATTAGAAAATATCTCTAATATCTCTCTCTCTATAGTGTTTGGGATTTGCATCGTGTAATGCAGAAGTACCGAACAAACCTTGTTTATTTAAGGGCCGGTTTCTCCAACGCCAGTTAAATTTTAACTGAGGAGTAACCCAGTCTTTGTATCTATGGGAAAATCTTTGAACTTCCCTAATAAAAACTGTCAAACGTCAATTTTATTCTACATAGGTATTTGTATTCTTAAAAATTAACTGTTGATTGAAAAACTAAAATGGTAGTAATTCACAAGCACAGAACATATTACAAAGAAGATTTATATTACGTTCTGTGTTCACAAGTTACCTATGGCTAGGAAAATCTCCCAATTATTTTAGTTGATTTTCTCAATGTTGTTTCCAATTAGTCTTACCTTATGAAAATAATTTGATTAAGTAAATCACCGATGTAGCAGGCAAAAATACTTGCACTAGGTACCTACCTAGGTAATAAGAGCAACTTTACTGAATTTGTAATTTTCCGTATTCGTCAAGACTAAAGGCATCTAAGTGATAGCGCCATCTACAATTATCTTTGCCTATGTCTCCCCATTCAAGGCTGGAATACTTCTAAGTTTGATATAGGTACTTAAGTAGTAGGTATACTTTCCACATCACACACATCAACAGCCTATAAATGGCCATCGCTGAGCAAATAAAGCTTCCTCTCACACTGAGAATGTTTGAGCATTAATCACCGCGCTTGCTCCATGCAGGTTGGTTTCAAACTTATAATTAGAGATTATCAGCCCAGATTTCCTCACGATGTTTTCCTTCACCGTTTGTCAGTGGTGTCTAAATAATCTTAGAAAGTATATATAACTCGGAAGAAGTCACATTGGTACTTGTCGTTGGTAGGTTCCGAACCCGCACTCTCATGCATGGGAAGCGGGACACCCGCAACACCAGAAGGGTTTTTTTTTTATTTTTAAGGGGGGAAAATCATCGAATGACTTCTCCCGCCTGGGTGAGGCGGGAGGGAGTGTCCGACTCTTACTGACTAAAAACCACCCCGTTCCTTCTCCTGCACGTCGAGCCGGAGCCCCGGTTACCCGTTAGGTTCTCCGCGACTCCGAAGTCGGCATCGGCCGTATTGGGCCCCATCTGTGGTGGTCTGATGGCTCTTTGAGGCGCGCGCGGAACGCGACGCGCCGTACGCTCGGGTCTGTTTCTGGTCGGACGGGGAGCCACCCGTGCTCGCCGTCCGCAGGCCCGCGCTTACGGTGGCCGGAGATCGTCTCGCGATCCCCGACGCCCGGTGTGTCCTTCGCGATGGCTGGGTTGCGAGGAGGCAGCGCTTCGCTGCCTAACGCGTCCCGCCTCCTCCTTAGCTAGCATGACTGCTTCGCAAAAGGAGGAGACGGCATCCCAGTCCCCCTCGCTCCGCATCATGGCCTGCACTAGGCCCGGACGCGAGAAGTCGCCATCGCCGATCACTTCCCTGAGGACAAGGCGGTGCTCAGCCCACGAAGGGCATTCTCCCACCGTGTGTTCCACCGTGTCCTCAGGGCGGTCCTCGCAGTGATGACACCCGGGCGTTTCCTCCCGCCCCATCAGACACAGGTACCTCCCGAAACTTCCATGTCCGGTGAGGACCTGCGTCAGGCGGTAGGTGAGGACGCCGTAGCGTCTCTCAAGCCACTCCTCAAAGAGGGGACTTACCGCTGCGATGGCAGCGAGCCCAGCCCTCGGTTGCGACAGTCGTTGCTGCCATTCCGCCATGAGATCGCGCCGGAGCTCATCCCGCCAAACACCAGACGGGTTACAGATGCGTTAACGACCTTTGCATAAGTAGATATAGTCCAAATGGTAGTAGAGGACAAATGTATAACCGTACAACGCACTTGAATCGCTTGTCAGAATAAGATGCAGATACAATAACAAATAGAAGTATCAAAAGATAATAGATGCGACACACATTTGGTATTTATTTGTTTAGTAAACAATGCGGCAACAGGTTGCAGTGTGGCTGACAGGTGATAACTGCAGCCTAGTGACTGAATGTCTACAATTATCATTATGATGATGTGAAAAGATAAAGATTTTCAAGGACCATTATCTACCTCTACATATCTAATTTACCTAAATATTAAAAAAAAAATCAGCGTGTATTATGTTAGATCACACGTTGATGTAGGTACCTATAACTATTTTTATATTTGATTTTATTTTATTTTTACATTGTTTTTATAATAACTATCGTAAGACATAGTACTAAATAAACTAAAATTCGCGGGTGACTCACGTGAATATACTGAGGTAGGCTGCGCGACATCGCCGCGACCGCGCACGCTGCTCATGAGGAAGAACCCCTCTGTGGTTCGAAACTAGTAGAGCTTTTCTCAGTATATTCACGTGAGTCACCCGCGATTTTTAATTAATTTATCCAAATATTGTCTGTTAGGCTATTCTGAAAGATGTCAATTCGAACTCTCAAAGTGAGCTCGATCGCATTCTCGCCCGGCATTGCGATCGAGTTCATATCGATCTTTACTAGCTCAATTTTTGTATAAATATTGATTCATGTCAAGAGTAATAAAAGTATCTTTTTCCCGTGTTAAGCAAGAAAGTATTTATTTGACGTAATTTTAACATCACATCCCTTACTTTTCACCTATAGGTAATGAAGATAGAAGACTATGAACATCTACCATTTACCTTTCGCTAATTGTCACAATAATTATATTAATACGGGACGTGCCTATTGACAAATCCGCACCGGATATAAGGCTACTTTCTTCACTCCACCCTTTTTGTCCATTAGTGACTGATCATACTAATTATCATCACAGCAGACCGCAATGATAGTAACACTTTGATAGCATCTATTTCCTGTTACAACATTTTTTATTCTGATTCAAATTCTGCTAAAGCATCTAACAAACATGATAGGTATTATATTCTTTATACTACAAGATCAGTATAAAGTTTATATGTAAAGTTTACTAACTAAAATCAATTTTATTCCTATTTTTTTTACTGTCGCTGTAAAATCAATTGTCTAAAACTACCTCTATAAACTATTAGTTATTATAATCTTCTGTATGTTGACTTTTCGGTTGCCGGGACTCCGGCTCGAAGTGTAAGAATAGGAACGGGTTGTGTTTAGTCAGTAAGAGTCTGACACTCCCTCCCGCTTAGGGCAAGGTAGGAAAAGTCTTTGGGTGATTTCCCTCCCTCAAAAAAGACTTTACCAATATAATTTGTATTGTCAATGTAAAATTAATTAAAGTTACGAACAAATTGAGTTTATTCATGTGCAAATACATAATAGTTTTATCTCCCTTTGTATTCCCGACTTTGCCAATAATTTGTTTTGTTCAAACATTCGTTCTGAAACTTTGCAAGTGCTGGTTCAGTTTACTGGAAGTGATACACTGTAAGTCGAGCTCCGAAACTTGAGTCAATGGGGTATTTTATTGGCCATAGTTCTTTACTTGATATTGAAACAATGGGTTTTTTTCGATCATCTCCGTTTCCTATTGCGGTCACGGTCTGCCACCTCTGTTGGTTAATTCCGTGTTGTTTGTTTGTTTATGAAAGCTGTAGGGTTGTAAACTTTTCTTTTTCCCCGTGTTTTTCGATATAGTTTTTTGGGTTAGAAATGAGCTTTCTTAACCAGATTTTGGAAATCTTACGATTGGAATTGGGCATCTTTTGCCCCATGAAATTCATCACAATTCCTTGATACTAAGCTCTAAGTTAACAAGCATACCAAATCTATTGAACATCGCAAGAAAATTACGTCTTTGGTTCCGGTTGAAATGTTTTAACTAGGTATACTGAAATATCAAATTGAACGATAAGTTACTTAATCCTTGCACCAGGCATTACATCTGCGCGAATATTTAGGTTAATACTCGGTATTACCACCTTAAGATCATTGGTAATCTAGGCACCTTTTTAAAATGTAGTTTAAATTAATTACCGAAACAAAATGTTCGTTAGTAACGTTATCAATCATGCTTCAGCTCAATGATCTTTACACTTATGTATGAAGAATATAAATATCTCTAACATCTGCAGGTATATACATTCTGACATTGAGTTTCCTAGAACAATTTAGTTTAATACAGTTGGTAGACCGCAGTTCCACTTTGTTCATCTTACCGCTTACGGTCTATAAAATATTGTTCGAACGGTTTCAAGTTTCATCTTTGCTCAAATTGCTCACACATTCCTTGGTAAACAAGCATTGCTTCCCTGATTGAATGTCTTGTCTTCTAACAACCGTTAGATATAATAAAAACATGTAGGTAGGTTGTATTTTTACTGCATATTTAAGCAAATTACTTAAACTGTTGCAAGCAGATGTGTTATTGGGCATTAAATAACTTAAGTCAGACGCAGATATCTCTACGATACTTACTGATTTTATTTAGAAGTCAGTCTGTCTCATTAATCCCTAGATAAACGAAGCACTTCCAAGGACAAAAGTGCCATAACATCAATTTATTTAAACAACGTCTTCCTTCCTTTCTATGTTTTCAATATTGTAATTAAGACGAGTAAAAACATAAGACACGGCGTGAATGATTAATTCTTCATTGTTCCAAGGCAACGGCTTTTGTAATTTGTTCAGTAAATCATCCGGTGTTTGTAGTCCAGAACTTCTGAATACATTTCAATGAAAGGCTACTCAATACTCATACTATCAGTAGCAACAAAGTTTATGGTTGGCTTGACGGCGAGTGGCTACTGGAGTCTTCGTAGGTACACCACACCACCCACCAGAGGCATCACATCTTTGTGTCATGCATTTAATGAAATGAAAAGATATATAAGTGTGGGAGAGCCATACTTCGGCACGAAGGCGAATGGGCCGGCTCAACTGGAGTGATACCACGGCCTCACAGAAAACTGACGTGAAACAACACGTGTCTTGTGTTTCGTCGTGTCAGTGCGGTTACCGGCGGTCCAATTACCTACCTCCCCATTCGTCCCAATCCCTGATTCCCCAACAATTCTAATCCACAAAGGGCCGGTAACGCACTTTTCACGCCTCTGGTGTCTCGGGTGTTTATGGGCGGCGCCGATTGCATTGATTATCGATATTAAAATGAATCATGATAACAGACACCCTTCCAGCGCGGCACGATGGTGAACAAACAATATGTAATGTAATATAATTCACTCAGTTTTAATATTCATCAGATAGTGAGCAAGAATAGCAATGAGATTCCTTTTAAATGTCTCAAAAAATACTTTTAATTCTGTAGAAAGTTTGTGTAAATCTAAATAAAGTATAAATAGACACTAAACGGCATGCAAATCTTAGGAGTTACTTAAGAGATAATGGGACTTTAAATTCAGTTCAAGTCTCACAATAAATTTAAATAAGGAGATCATACGTAACACACATATTATGCCTGTACATATGTTCTGTCTTATACGACCGATCTATTTTTTAGATTTGAGTTTGTGATCTCTGCTTTGATTACAATAATATTAACCGATGGAATCACCGATGGATCGAAGCCGATTTAGAGTCCCTGCTGCAATAGACTTCTTGCCAATTACCTAACTACTAATTAAATAGAAACAGATGGGTAAATAATAATCATTCGATCTTAATCAAACCAAAGACGTCACAGTGTTTACTTTTCTAACTACACGACCTAAAATGGTAGTTAAATACCATTATGCAAATGACTACAACCATCTTAATCTAAAAGAAAGTAATCTCCAATCAGATTTTAATATCAGATTATACTTGACATGATTGGACACACGTGTAGACAGGTACCAGGCGCTCATACAGAGTGAGGAAGTGGAGAATTATCTGTAATCACTCAGTCGTGATTTAGCGATCATTCGCTACTTATACGGCTATGATTTTGATTACAATTATTCTGTATAAGGTTGGTAAACTGTTTAGTTTATAGGACTGAAATATTAGTTAGCTATAAATTCTTTATCTGGTTATTTTTCTTATAAAATGTAAGCTGTATTAGGTTCCATTAGGACTTATAGAGGTATTGTACCTGGATCCTACAGACTACCAATCACCAAATCAATCTCTAAGTATTTCCATGAATTTTACTCAAGTAAACGATTAACAATTCTCAGTAATACGGAGTCTGGGATTGTGCCCGTTATATGGCAATAGGCTCACCTTTCTATTACATGAAACTTATAACATAAAATAGTGAAAAGTGGGTGTTACATTGTACAGTGGTATTAAGTGTCGTAATGTGCACCTCTGCTTACCCCTTCAGGGATAAAATGCGTGATGTTATGTCAACGATTAACCATTTCGTTATGATTGAGTAACAAACAAATATATACATAAACGTATATTTCACAGACAGGTTGAATTTATGAAATATCCCATTTCACACACCACAAACCGAGTAAGGCGATAACTAAGTTACTTAAGTTGTTGCTAATGTATGCATATTGTGTTTTTCGTGTCAAGGGAAAGGCGACGCGTCGTAAATTACAGCTCACTCGTATATTATTCACTTACATGGACAACTGATGGCTAATCCCGAAAGAGTTTTATTTAGAGATTGCAAGGACAAATGAGCATCGATTATGTTAAGTTTTAAATGGTATTCGGTATTGAACAGAAAATCAGTTCCTACTTAAACCTTCGTTGTTCAATACCTATAGATTACTAACTAGTAAGTTTCGTCCTTCTGTCGTCCGTAGGAGCATCTTAGGTATTTTTTTTTTTTTAAGGGGGGAAAATCATCGAATGACTTCTCCCGCCTGGGTGAGGCGGGAGGGAGTGTCAGACTCTTACTGACTAAAAACCACCCCGTTCCTTCTCCTGCACGTCGAGCCGGAGCCCCGGTTACCCGTTAGGTTCTCCGCGACAGCATCTTAGGTATAGGTAATTACCCCGTAGTAACAAATTATACTGCTAATAGATTAATGAATTATATAAATAACTAGCTTCTACCCGCGGCTTCGTACGCGCAATCCTGTTTTCTCCCGTTCCCGTAGAATTTTCAGGATTTTTTCTGTCTAAAACAAATACCTACAACAAAAAAAGAATGAGTGAAATCGGTCCAGCCATTCACGCGTGATGCCGTGACCAAGGGAAAAAGGGACTCATTTTTATATATAACATAAAATTATGCAAAGATCTAAACATTCTTAAACATTAACTGCCAATTTCAACAAACCTTTGACAGAAATTCCATACAACTACTGCAAAAAATCAGGTTATTTCAATTGACTAAGAGAAATATATACATATTTGCCCTGTATAGGTGCAGAAAAATAAGACAGACAGATTTAGAGGTATAAGCATTATTTATTAATTACCACAAGGTCATTAGGTGCCTACATGGAAACTGTCTAATCTCCTGCACGTTATATTAAGTCCATCATAAGAAAATTAAGTTTGTCTAACAGTCCTAAGCAAATTTCCCCTAAATTAGTATATTCAGGAAAGGGGTAAATATTGTATGATGGTATATTTAGTAGTTAATTAAGTGTCTATGTTAATGTGTTAATGTGCTGTTTAAACTGTCAAACACCAAGCGGTCACCGGTGACCGCAACCTATTGTTCTATAATTGTGTCTACAAAACCGGTACTCGACGAGTTAATCTTATACACTCACCGGCACGGAAACTTGGCCACCAACTAAATCGCCGATAATTTCTATTTAAATATTAAATTTTCACTATATTATGGGTTTATGCACTAAATTAGAGTTTTTTCATGGTTTAGTAACTCAGTTATTGAAAAATTGATGCACCAGCAGCAATCTTGTAAAAAATAAGCATTTTCACAGAAATATTGATTTTAACACTGTCAATTTAAAATGAACACAAAATGTAAAATAAACATAAAGTCTTCATTGTTTTTGCATTTTAATATTGGGTGTTTTCTCCCCTAGCCCTGATAACAGCTTGCATTCGTTCTGGCATACTTTGGATGATGTTTCTAATCTCAACTTGTGGTATGCTTTCCCAAGCGGTCAGTGCTGCATTTCGAAGCTGGTTCAGAGTTTCAGGCGGGTTGGAGGAGGACTTTATTTTTCTTTTAAGCATGTCCCAGATATGCTCTATTGGATTTAAGTCTGGACTACGAGCTGGCCACTGCAATTTTTTAATACCAACCTCTGTAAGGTATTCCTCCACGCAATGTGCAACGTGTGGGCGCGCGTTATCGTGCATTAGGAGGAATTTGTTGAACCCAAGAAACCCCGAATATGGCAACACATGTTCCTGAAGAATCTCCTCGATGTATCGTGTTGCCGTTAATCGGTTATCGACGATAACTAACTCCGTACGTGCATCGGAACTTATTCCTCCCCAAACCATTATAAAGCCTTCATGAAAACTAACAGTTTGTCTGATGGTAATGGGTAAAAACCGCTCTCTTCTTCGTCTCCATACTCGCTCTCGACCATCTGGAGCTCGTAAAGCGATTCGATACTCATCTGTAAACAGTACTCGAGCCCACTGCTCTTGGGTCCAGTTGACGTGTTCTCGTGCGAATCGTAGTCGAGCTACTCGGTGACTTCTGAGAAGTTCTGGGCCACGTGCTGGTCTAAGAGCTTTTAAATTCACTTCCTCTATTCGTCTTCTCACTGTACGTTCACTAACATTGACACCTCTTGTGAACTGGAGTCGCCGGCGTATCTAAACAGCGGTGAGGTAGCGGTTTTTCAAAATTTCTAGGACAATAAAGCGATTATCCCTGGCTGATGTGCATCTGATACCTCGGCTGCCTGGTCTCCGGGAGTAGCGGCCTGTCTCCTGGTATCGTTTCAGCGCATACTGCATCGATGAACGTGGTACATTCAGAATAACAGCAACTTCTCGCTGTGTCAGCCCTTGTTCGATCAATGCTACAGCTTGTGCAACCTGTGATGGTGTTAATGGCATTTTTATTGGAATCAAATCACCTTTAGTCATTGAAGAAACAGTACGATATGACAATAATTAAATAACCTAACAATAAACTTTCACAAAACACCAATTTAAAACAGCAACTTAGTCGCTCAAATGACCGGGTTCAACTAAAACTTAAAAATAACGTCATATTGCACTCAAACGTGATAAATTACCCTCTTGAACTAAAGGTAAACATTTTTTAGACCTACCTTCATTATAAATAATCATAGGAAACACTTAAAGCTTTTGTTATCGCGAAATACGCACTTGGCCAAGATTCCGTGCCGGTGAGTATTTATAAACCATGTCTTTTCTTTTTAATAAATCGTTGCCCCACACTAGGATTTTCTCATGTGTCGTGGGTGCGTTTACAAACATACAAGTTCACATACACATGACGCCCAGACCCGAAACAACAATTTGTGGATCACACAAAGTGGTGCTCCGAGCGGGTATCAAACGCGCTACACGTTACTCGAAGCATCCTTATCCTCGATAAATTAAGAGCCCTTTTCACCAACGAAACTGATCACGATTACACCCAGCAACAACTGAAGTCGTAGTACGCCGGAACGTCGATCTACGCAAGACAATGTGTGTTGTGTTTAATCTATATACCTCTACTATTTCAGCACCACCTGTGCTGTTGACAGTACACATCACCTTGGCGTGCAACCTTCATATCTTATCACCGATACATAACATCACACACCAAACATCTGCATTACTATTCATAGATTGGTAGCTACTTCAGAAAATGTAGACTGCATAGTTTAATTATGATAGTCGTATTGTTGGTAGAAGCTAAAGTATAATAGAATTACAGAAGTACATGGCAATAAGGCGAAAAGGTTCTCGAGTGGAGGCCACGTACCGGCTAGCGCAGCGTAGGACGTCCAATCGCAAGGTGGACAGACGACAGGAGCCGCTAGATGCTGGTCGCTTGCAATCAGCCTATCTGGAAGTCACTGGGGGAGGGTTCAGCAGTGGACTTCCTAAGGCTGACTTGATGATGATGGCAATAAACTTGCAATAATCGTGAGACTTTACTGGTGAAATTATATTTTACTAGCTTCTGCTGCACTGGCTTTACCCGCTTCTAGCGTCTTGTGGGATGAAAAGTAGCGTACTGCGTAGGTATGTGTTGTTTCAGACTATAACTACCTACCCAAATTTTATTTCGATTCCTTCAGCCGTGACAGAGAAACAAACACACACATCCTCACAATTTTTCGCATTTATAATATTAGTAGAATATTGAGTATCTCTGCCTGTCCTTTCAGGTCCGTATTTATGTACAATGTGATAATGAGAGCGTCGCACGTCGTGAGTACTATATTATCAACTTTGGAGACATTTACACACTAACACTGTACTGTACAGTGTACGGTCTCTACACCAAGGGTATTGTGAAGCTCCGTAACCAAAACTATGAACATATTTATCGTTCGTTAGTCTCACTAAAACTAAAGAATGGCTGAACCGATAAGGCTAATTTTGGTCTTGAAATGTTCGTGGAAGACCAGGGAAGGTTTACAAGGTTAGAAAAACAATTTAAGGCGGTACAAAGTTTGCCGGGTCAGCTAGTAAAAAAAAACTACTTGTAACGGTAACCGAATCCGATATAAAAGTTTCCAATAATTTCGGACAATTGTGGATCATCAATAATTCTATTAAAATCTATATGTGTTAGTATCCATAGAGGAATATACAGAAGGAAGCCTTTGTTTAGTAGTTACATCTTCCGAGAGACGATGGATTCGAAAACAATGTCAGAAGATTATACTTCCAGAACCGAAATGTGAAATTCATAAGATCCCTCTACACTACACACAACACAAGATTCATGGGGCCGCCTCACCTAATTATGGGATTTTCATTAATGATGGTGTTTCGTAACTATTGTGTTATCTCTGTTCTTACAGATTAAGGTAAGATGATTAATAATGGAAATTGTGTTAAACAAACATAGACATTCATTATGGACTTAGGGATGTCTCGGGAGTTATAGTGTCAATAGGACTTTAAAGTGGTTAGAGTGGTATTAGGTAATGTCTACTGCACGTTTACACACGTACTGCACATTTTAAGAAGTTTTTTTATTGTCAGTCTTTCGTCAACTGCCTCGTTGGTCGAGTGGTCGCAAGTGCGACTGCCGGGTAAGGGGTCTCGGGTTCATTTCCTGGGTCGGACAAAGTATTGCTATATTTAAAAATTCTCGGTAGTAGTACGGAGTCTGGAATTGTGCCCGATATATGGCAATAGGCTCACCCCCTATTACATGGTCCGTTAACATAAATTTTGAAAAGCGGGTGTTACATTGTACAGTTGCATTAAATACCGTAATGTGCACCTCTGTCTACCCCTTCGGGCATAAAAGGCGTGATGTTATGTGATGTCTCGTCAAATAACCACAAGGTCATCAACCGCACGTCACAAAACCAGCTCCGATTTACTTATGTACTTAGTATGTGGACTAAAGCACACTACGGGTAATGTATAAGAAGGTACCCTAATATAAAATTCATTGGCCAGGCAAAAATGTAATAATAAAAATTTACAAAAAATCTTATCAGGTCCTCTAAAATCTACTAGTAGGAAAAAGAAAAATCCTAACTGTAACAATGGCAGATCATCGATAACACAAATGAACACAAGTACCACAGACCTTGGACTTACGGATGATTTCAATAATCTGTCAAGAGATGGCGCTAGGAGTTCGTCACCAGGAAAAGAAATAGGACCACAGTTATGTGCTACTGGTGCATCATTAAAATCAGTCAGCATGCAAAAACAACATCAAAATGAAGTGGTAAAAGTTCAGTCTAACGTCGAGTTTAAAACGGTAAAAAACAATATTCATGTATTTAGTAATAATAACAAGAATAATATATTATCTATATTAAAAAACACATTCAGTGGCAAAAACTACAATATATGTCATTACTTAATGACAAATAATAATATAAAACAGATAGTACGCAATATGAAATCAAAACTACAAGACTTCTCACTAAATGACTTTTGCATTTTACTAATTGGTGAAGAAATTTTTACTACTACCCACGAGTATTACGATATTGTTTCTGATGTGAGAGAGGAGTTACAAAATATTATGCATACTAATATTATTATCTGTACACCCACTTATAAATACGGCTACCATACTAACCTATATAACTGCCGGGTGGAAATCTTTAATAACTTACTGTAGCGGGATATTGCCACTCACGAGCATGCTTATTTCTTCGACTCAAATAAAAGTCTTTCATGCGACTATAGCTCATTTACTCGTACGGGTGCACTGAGCAACCACGGTATGGAAGTCATTTTCAAGGATATACATTTTTTTATAAATGAAATATTACATGAATTGATGATGGCTGACAAACTTGTGATAAATGCGAACCAACAAATTGACGAACCTACTCAGTTTTTTCTGTGACAATTTTTTAGGAGATTCAAACACAGCAACATTATTCCATCAAAACATAGCTGGCTTGTTAAATAAAATAGATTATATTGAAGTTTGTTTTGACGAATTAGCTCGTAAATATAGAGTAAATATTGATATTGTTTGCCTAACTGAAACCTTTGTAAAATCGGGTGATGAACCTAATATTAATTTCAAAAAGTTCAAACTTGTAAGTGCTTTTTCTAGAAATAGGGAAAGACGTGGTGGTTCTTGTATCTTGGTGCATAAAACATTAATAACAAAAAATATTGACTTACAAGACCTAACTATGGAAAAGGTATTTGAATGTTGCGCAATCGAAATTGTTTCCTTTGCGTGCATTATAGTTTGCATGTACAGGGTGCCAAACTCAAGCGTTGCGTTATTTTTTAGAAGATTAGAGTTACTATTGCATAGACTATCAACACATAGAAGAAAACGTGTTATACTGGCGGGAGATATAAATATAGACACTTTAAAAAACACCGTGGACTCCGTAAAGTTGAAAGAAATATTACTCAACTACAACTTTACCCTACACATAAACTCACCCACCCGAAAATCTTCATGTATTGACCATATTTTCAGTAACATGGAGGAAGCCGTGGGTAGAACACATGAACTTTGTCTCTCGGATCATAACACGGGCCAAACTTTAACGTTCCCTATACTTGACAGAAAACCCTATTTTAAATATTGGTACAGTTATGTTAGGGATTACGCCAATGGAAATATAGTGAAGTTTAAAAGTGCATTACAAAGCTTATCATGGTCAGATATTTACAATATTGAAAGTGCAAATGAGGCCTTTAGCAGTTTTCATGAAGTTTTTTTATTATTTTATAATCTGTGTTTTCCTGTTCGCAAAGTAAAAATTTATGCAAATACCGGTACACCTAAATGGATCACTAAAGGCATAAGAACCTCTAGTGTTTATAAGAGACGGTTGAAATCGTTATGTAATTTAAAAACTGGTTGTGATAGTCTTAGAAATAAATATACAAAATACAATAAAATATTGAAAAACTGTGTTACGTTATCGAAAAGAAATGCGAACTCTAATTATATTTGTAAGGCTAAAAATAAAAATAAAGCAACGTGGAATATTATTCAAAATAAAGCTGATTCACTACGAACACATACGCAGATAAATAGAATAATACAGAATGGACAGATTGTGGACAGACCATCTCAAATAGCAAATGCATTTAACGATTTTTTTATTGATTTGTCAAAAAATAAGGATATGAATGCCAGTAGAAGCACTAAAGATTATCTTAACACAACTTTGGATAGAATTAACTCAAGTATATTTCTCAGACCGTGTTCTTCTCGCGAAGTAGCAACAATTATACAATTCCTTAAAAATAAAAAGTCAGTTGGCTACGATGAGGTAGGTTTCTACAGTGGTGCTGAAGTCGTGTATTAATGAAATATCCTCTGTTTTGTCTTACCTTATTAATATCTCACTGTCAGAAGGTGTCTTTCCCGATAATTTAAAAATATCAATAGTAAAACCCCTTTATAAAAAAGAATCACATTCGCATTTAACTAATTATAGACCAATAACTTTGATACCGATTTTTTCAAAAATCTATGAAAAAATAATGCATCGACGACTCACGGAATTTCTTAATAAATTTGATGTTATAAAAAAAGAACAAAATGGATTTCAAGCTGGTAAATCTACCACACTCGCTGCATACTCACTGATAAGCTCTATCACTCAAACTATAGACAAGAAATTACCTGTAACCGTACTCTTTCTAGACATGAGCAAAGCATTTGATCTAGTCAATCACAGTAAACTGCTGGATAAATGTGATCGGTATGGTATCCGCGGACCGGCTCAAGATTGGTTGCGTAGTTACTTAACCAATAGAACGCAGTACGTAGAGATTTCTCGAGTTAACGAAAAATTAGTCTCAGTATCTCACAAATCCTCGATTAAAATGAATGGAACAGGCGTACCACAGGGAAGCGTCCTCGGACCGCTTTTATTCCTTTTGTATATTAATGACTTGCCTAATATTACCGATAAAAAATGTGTCCTCTTTGCTGATGATATATCTGTTGTGGTGTCCGACACAGGAAAAGTAAAAGTAAAACCTTACGAGCAGGAAATAAATGAGACTTTGGAGGCCATTATACACTGGCTTCAGGACAATGATTTGGAAATTAATGTCTCCAAAACTAAATATGTTCAGTTTGCTAATTATAAGCGTAAACCACCCAGGCTAAATATCAGTTATTCAGATCAATCGGTCTCTAAAGATAACAATATTAAATTCTTGGGTATTATGCTAGACGAAAACTGTAATTGGAAACTACACGTAGAAAATGTCTGCAAGAAATTAAATAAATTTGTTTATGCACTTAGGCAACTACGCAAAACGACAAATGAAAGGTCAGCGCTATTGGCGTATCACGGTTATGTGAACTCTGTGTTGAGGCCCCACAACAACAGGCCATAGCCTGTTGTTGTGGGGCAATTCATGTGATATAGACAGAGCATTCATAGTTCAGAAAAAATGCATTAGGGCTATATGTGGAGTAGGACCATTAGAGACATGCAAACCGCTTTTCATAAAGCTGAGCGTTATGACTTTGGCATCTCTGTATATTTTTGAGATTGGTATGTTCGTAAGAAATTATAACTTGTTTAATAGAGTGAATGAAGATAGTAAGCATTTACAACGAGATGCATCCAAACTAAAAATGGATAATTGTCGCAGTACTCTTTATGGCAAGAATTGTGCAATAATGGCAATTAGAGTATATAATAAAATTCCTCGATCTATTAGAGAACTACCTTTGCGTCAATTTAGAATTAAGTTGAAAGCATGGCTAATTGAAAAATGTTTTTACAGTATTAAAGACTTCATTGACTATGGAATTGTAGAACGAAATAGATTTTAATATTAGGACATGTAATTTTACAGACATAGGTAATGTATTTGACATAATGTATTTTGCCTTGACATGTATTTAAAAAATTAATTTGACATTTTGGAATCATTATTTTGACATTATGTAATAATTAATCAATGAAATTGGATTTATATTCTATATTATATAAAGTGCCTACTATAAACAAACATTTGCATGCCTGGAAAAGGTGGAATACACTGTACTGTTGAAAATTAGACTAAGATCCATTGTATCACATGTTCCTGCGAATAAATTTCTATTTCTATTTCTATTTCTACGTATAATTATGTAGGTATTTTGTCGAGGAAAAACAAATGTCAAGCATAGGTTTTCTAGCTCGGTGTCTTAGGTCCATTTAGGATTTTTAGTTTCTTGAGTCTGGATTTATTATGAAGTTTAAATAATAGAAAAACATGTGATTATATATGTTAATCATATCACTGTGCCATGTGTTTCTAACATTATTCAAATTAAAATCAATTAGGTTTCAACTTTCTTATAGTAAGTAATCTATATAACCTGTTACATAATTCACTCATAAAATTTCCCCGCTACAAGTCCGCACCTTCAACCCGCATTAACACATCTTGCCTCATATATATACGAGCTATTAAAAGTCCCACGATAAACTAGAGATGACTCAATTTATTAACTCTCTCTTATTATTGGTTCCACAAATAATGAGATTCTTCTAGTTATCCCAAGACTTATCTCTGTTAGTTAATCTCCTGTGTGTGAGAAAATATATTGGCTTATGATAATTGCATTTACATATTGCTCATGTGTGGTGTTAATTTATAAATGTAATTTTATTATTCTTTTTTTAAATTCAGCCGTTTTTCCAATAGAAAACTAACTACAAAAATCGAATCGATTCGAAAAGATAAAGATCCTTTTCATCTAATTTATTTTTAAACAAAACAGTAGATATGTTTTTTTGAACAGACATTTAATTCACGTCATACAAAGTTTGCAAACATAATTGACAGGTAAAATTCCAATTAAGATCTTTTGAAAATATTAGTTGATAAACAAATATGAAATAGAATTGACAGGTGAGAAAATTCTAATAAAGATCATTTAAAAATAGTAGAGTTTTTAAACAAATATGAAAATGAAATATCTTTAAATATCAAACCTAAGACTTCATATAATACACGATCTTTAAATATAACACGTAAACTGTAAAACCCATTTATAATGCAAACAATAAAAAGCTAAACAAATATACAAAGAATGACGTCAAAATTGTCTTAAATTGACCGAGCACGAACAACACTGGTCTTTCCACTAAAATTAAATATAGACAAATTGGACAGGACTTTTGCAAATTTAAATATATGTTCATAATGTCCACCACCATCAGTCTCCATAGTTCTCCTTTACAATGTCATGGTAGAGGTGGGTGGACGTCTGTCCCCCATCGCTTGTGACAGAAAGTCGTGAGCCATAACAATTAGAACAAATACTTACATAGCAAGAACCTTCTTCACTTTGTATGCTATAGATAGCATAGATTGTGCGTCAAAATTATCTGCTTTTACATTCATAGAGTTTAACTCGTCGAGTACCGGTTTTGTAGACACAATTATAGAACAATAGATTGCGGTCACCGGTGACCGCTTGGTGTTTGACAGTTTAATTAAAAAAGCTGACAATAATTTTGGTCCCTCAGTCTCGCTGTCCAATTATGAATTATTTCTCATTATATCATAGTACATTAACTCAACAGTTTGCTTCAGTTAACCTTGAGCTTTCAGTATATACGTAGCCGGTGTAATGATAGGCATGTCCTTAATTCCGTCTTTGTTGATAATCTTCACGAAGAAGTTCGGTAGACTCACGAACAACCTCGAGTGGACCTCAAAGACACATTGTTTTATTACTTCATAGGCTTCGTCTTCTGTCATTTCTGGGGAGGAAAAATATTTTACTGGAATATTTTAGTACAAATAAGATACACCTTAATTGTATAAACTTGCATTTATTTTTCTTACTGTACTCCAATAGTGCAAACAACTTACCATGCTTATGAAATCGGTCTAGTATGCCCAAGCTAAGCAGGCCTCCAAACCCATGTACCCCAAATGGCACCCTCACGCTGGAAGCTAAAAAGTCCACGGTGTACAGCTGTCCTCCATTCTCCGGGTCATAACCAGCTACTAGCATGTTCACCATCGATGGATTCTGTAGGGGAAACCAACATTATTAGTCCTTAAAAAAACAACTATTTATTCACATGAACTGAACCGAACTATAATATACAGCAAAAATCATCACGTCCATCATTTTAAAATTACAGCTCCGATACGCACAATAGAGGTAATTTCAAAAGTGACGCGCTTTCATTAAAATACAGAAGCGATTTACTCTTGAAAAGATAATTAAATGGCTGTGCAGTAATTAGCAATGACATTAACATTCAAACTGACGAAAGTGTAACAGAAAACATAATTACTATGTACCTACACTACTTGCTGATCTAGCAATGTGCTGATTGTACTTTCGTTCGTATATTATGTACAAGACCATGGCTTTTATTATTTAAAAGGAACGGTACAGGTGTGCTTGCGTGGGTATACCTAATAATCAACTAAGTAACGAACAGATTCTATTCTACTGCCAAACACAATGCTGATTAAGATTCTGTCTTCTAAAGTCTTTTAAGTGCGTAGGATGGCAAAAGAGCAAAAGGATCACTTGATGCTACGCAATCGACGCCGTCCATGGACACACGCAACTACAGAAAAGTTTGAAATGCATTGCCGGCTTTCAGAATTTCGCAATAGTACTAAGTATTTTCTACGACAAGGTACATTTTATAGGTAAACTTGCGACTAAACTATTAACGAGTGCAGTCGTCAGTAGGTAATCCCAGTAGTAAACAAAACGATAAATAAATTAGTCAATGCTCTACATTCTGAAAATCTTGAGAGATAATTACAACCTGTCAATCAGATAAAGTGTCTGTGTTTTACAGACATTCTTCATCTCTTGCGTCAACAAGATAATCATTCCCCAATGATTTCCTACATGTACAGTGTAATGTAACTATTTTTAAACATTTCAAAATGATTAAAACCTACCCCTGTTTTCAAAGCTTCCATCAGCGTCTTCCTAGTGAAATGAACCGCAGCTGGTGTGGTGAGCTGGTACCCGTTTCTCATCTTATAAAGCTGAACGTTCTTGGCGATGAACTGTGCGAACTGCACCCTGTCTCCTGGGTCTCCGATGACGCCCATCACCAGCTGATCCGAAATGTGATAGAATTTGTTCTCATCTGAAGAATTGAAAGAATATAATAATAATAAAGAATGTGGATCAAGCGAAATAAATATATTAGATAGGACTGTTGGTAGGCATTACATTTTTATCTCTAACCTTAATGGGAGACAGGCATTGTAAAACAAATTGAGGAACAACATAAATAAATACGTTTATTTTTTTATGGAATAAACCGATAAACGAGCACCTGATGGTAAGCAATCGGCGCCTCCCATGGACACCTGAAACACCGGAAGTGTTACAAATGCGTTACCGACCTTTTGGGGCTTAGGAATTTTAGGATTGTTGAGGATTGGGGAGATTGGGGACTGGGACTGGGGGGTAATTGGGCCTCCGGTATCACCACATTCCCCACTCATACGATGAAACACAGTATTGTTTCACGTCGGTTTTCTGTGAAGCCGTGGTATCACTCCAGACGAGCCGGGCCATTTGTGCCGAAGCATGATGGCTCCCCCACATTTGAATACATCTCTTAAATATCTTAGTTCATTAAATTCAGTATTGGTATGCGGCATGCAGTAGAGCGGATTTTTGTTTTAACTACAGTATTTCCATTGTGATTGTTGAACCATAACAATTACTTTACAGGTGATAAGCAAGTAATAAAGCTTATCAAAATGTTTTTACGTTTGAATTGTAAAATTCATGTTGTTAAAATCTTCATATAATGTGGTTATTGTAGCGTATTTCATGATCAAGGCCACGTAGAATGAATCGGTTCTCAATAACTACTCGCAAAAGAACGAATCTCTTTTTATAAATTCTGGCATCATCCGTACTTGTGTTCCCATTGTATTGATTGAATTACAAGTAAAATGATTTTCGTACAAATAATAACAATAACTATGGATTCTAGAAATCTCTATTCTCTACAATTAGTAAATCATCCCAGCTGTATTTTCTTATCTCATACCTTCGTCGTATCATGACAAATAATACAGCCTACATAAAAATATTATCATGTCTATATTGCACGTCTCTTCGACAAAGTGCCTACTTACAATGAAACAGTGATTGTAATGGATGCTACCAAGAGGAAAATTCAATACAAATCACTAGACTACTATAGAAAAAGATATAACCTCGCTTTAATGGTCATATTGTTTATTCTGATGTTATTAGAAGTGATGTCACAATGGAGCTATTTTGCAAGAAGTGAACTATAAAATACGAGTAACGGCAGTTTGTAAAAAGTTATAATAATGTTTAAGTTATAAACATGATATTCTTGATACAATTTGTTTATTCTTAAGTATCGTTGCTAAGAATGTAAAACAAATCCTTGTCTAATAATGTCTGTAATATTATCAATTCAATGTCTAAATCTATAATATTATCAATTCTTTCATTCAACGTTAACAACTAGGTATACACTCGTCTTTTACAGCGTTACTGTAACTGCCGTACTCATGAGCATTTAATGATTAGGTACTTAAACTATAAGTATTCCTTATTAACAATTTTGTTACGAAAACATTTGCTGAGGCAGTCCTTGGGATATGTTTACCTACACCATATAATGGGGTATCCATGACATCTCACTCAGGGTCATCCCCTGAGTACAGGGTAAGGTGGCAAAATGTTTACATAATTTTACATATTTTGGATTTGATTGGATAGGTTCATCCCTTCTACATAGTACTATGTAAATGGCATGATTAATAAATACATCTCTACTCACCTTCAGTCAGCAAAACGTCACAAGGCTATGTATGATTCAACAAGTATCAACACTAATAAAGCTAAACAAACAAAACTAAGTACCATGTTTCATGACGATAATGCTCTGTGTGCTCGTCTGGTCGGCCGCGATTATGGCAAAGTCCTTGCATTGCATGCCCATCAGACATTGCAAGAAAAGAGTTGTACTATTGGGCATAGTTACGAGTTAGTAACCTATGAACAAATTGTAGGAGTAAAAAATATTACAATTAACCAAAAATAATAAACTATAAATGACATTGACGTTTGATTCACAGACGAGGACATAGAGGCAGATAATTCTTTTCTCTATTTAAGCAACCTATTCCGATTGAATAGGTTCCTTATGGGCAGACGTGCTCCATCGTAGACCGAATCATCGCTTACCATCAGACGAGATAGTGGGCAAACGTCGGCACATCAAATACATATAACATTTTTTTATAAAAAGGCTTCAGTTTATATTTCTGTACCTAGTATGATGATCATTTTGTCGTTTCACGACATAGAGTCCCGAGTCACATCTTTGTTGTAAACTATGTATATCAAACTAATGAGATCTTTGGAATCCCACTTTCATGTTTTATTGTTAAGACACTATCGAGTATCTCTTCAATTGCATGGGAAATATCACAACTTGCAGTTACCTCACTGATAGGCGAGGTGTCAGATTTGACACCATACAGTACTGTCCTCACATCCATACTATTTATATGTACATTGTAGGTAATTACACAATCCCCAACAGTCCACTGGTGTGTGAATAACAACTGACCTTTTGCGATACTTAAGCTTAAAATTAAAATTTGAACTTTAGAATTGTTGGGTATGAATGATCAAAATAATATTTTCGCAACCTTTTCAGGGTGCTTACTCTTGAAACCAATCTCAATGTCAATGCAATTTCAATCCAATAAAATCTCAATAATTATCCAATGTCAAAATTATACAACCCCAACCGTAGGTGTCAAAGTAGCATTTAGAATACGGAATATAAAACCAAACTCATTACCATTTAGTTTCATACAATATCCACGCAATACAAATGCAATTAGCGCTAGTGTTGCAATTCAAGAGTACGAAATTTTACAATACCAATGTCGATCGATCGGAATTGGATTCAAGAGTAAGCCACCTGTCCTATGTAACTAATCATACATATTAAAACGAAAAGTTAATGATGCACGATCATAAATCAGGAAGGCACCTTTGTTATTGCAAACGTTGATATACAATGAACAAGGAATTCATAGATAACAAATTACTGGAACAAATAACTATTGAAGTGGTTTGAAGTTGTTCCGAATACTTAATCTATACATGTAATGATATTAAGCATGTGACACATATTAGTCATCTGTTTGCCTGATTGTATTATTTTGTGACGCCTATTACTACAAGAACAGCAAACCCAAAAGAATCAATTCTCCTTAATCTCTCGAAGTTTCCAGAAACGACTCCCAAGCCTTAATGTTGGGAAGCTCCCATGGCTTTTGACTTGCATTGTGCCATCCCGTTGTAAGTCTGAGAACTGCATTGTTGGCTCACCATCAGCATCAGATAATGTGTGAAGCTTAGCTTGATCTTATTGGGTTGGCTAACAGTGCTTACTGTGTCTAGTTCTTACAGACATTTAGTATTGTTCGTTTCTGTTTGTTCTCCACTAGATTCCCCGGTGGGTCACCCGGTTGCAGGCACAATAATTGCATCGTTGCAATTGTAATTATGTTGATTTTCTTCGGATGTGCTTTGCAGATGTGCGATTGTGAGACCAATGTTATCATTGTTTTCATGTGAAATGAATTGTATCTGTCATTGGAGGTGTACTTGTGTGTTTTTTGAGTAATTCTTGAATATGTATTTGTTGAGGATAAATAAACCGTGTCTCAAGAAGAGTTCTGTAAGGTCAAATTACAACAATTAATCGCCTCTAGATTTAGCAGATTAACTTCAAATACTTAAGGAAAATTTATTCTTTTTGTTACTTTTTGATTGAGAGGAGGTGTTTGTTCGCAGTATTTTTTTTATGCCATAAGCCGGTAAACGAGCAGACGGATCTCCTGATGGTAAGCAATCGGCGTCGCCCATGGACACCTTGAACACCAGAGGCGTTACAAGTGCGTTACCGGCTTTTTGGGGATTAGGAGTTTGAGGATCGTTGGGGATTCAGGGATTGGGGAGATTGGGGAAGGGGAGGGTAATTGGGCCTCCGGTAACCTCACTGACACGACGAAGCACAACGTAAGCGTTGCTTCACGTCGGTTTTCTGTGAGGCCGTGGTATTACTCCGGTCGAGCCGGCCCATTCGTGCGTAGCATGGCTCTCCCACACTTTTACTTTTTTTTGCTATTACCTAAACATGAACAATTTCTTTAATAAAATGTTTAACAATTCTATCTCAAGAATTGGAATTACAAGAATTTAGTGGACACGACCTTTGCATACAAAGACCATGGACCATGATAGACAATTTGCCTGGAATTTAGACCCTTTCGAGGGCTGACCATGGAATGTAATGAGAAGGGTATGAAATGACTTTATAAATTAAATTTAAGTTGGACCTCGACTCAAATAAAACCTAACTAAGGTAGAAGTACGTATTCCCGTTAGTGTCCTAGTTCCCGTTAACTAGTCAGTTTTTTAATTTTTACGTCTTTCTTACAAAATCAAATTAGAGTTTGTAAATGGTAATTTATTATTGATACTATTTTATACAATTTTAATGCCAACGTTCACCAAAAAGTTTAATGGCGTCAAAACTGTGCAAACTTAAAAATACGTTCTAATAAAATTGTCTGTAAGTTCAAAGTTCTGTCAGTGAACTACGAGACCACCCCGTTGCAGAAATCATCTAACCATACTTCGACGGATAAAATTAAGGTAAGAGTGTTAATGTTTATAAAAAGTTTTGTATATTATTTAACGATTTAACCTAAAAATTAAGGTAAATCTCATCGAAACGTAAATGTTTTTGCATGTTACATTTATTGGTACTCACAAACCCCTACTTGCCCTAGTGCCCGGTAAATTCGTATATTTTTTACCGGTTACTGGTACACTATTAACCCGGTAACATACGTTGCACCGAAATCCGGTATTGTATCCTTATTACTTTGGAATAAGTCTCATATTCCTTTGAAATTTTAGTTTATATTAAATATTTTCTGCCGGATACTGGGACATGCATTAACAGTTGTATTTAAATCCGTCATGGACCTTATTGCCTTGAGGTAAGTATTGTTTTCCGTTAACTCGATAGAATTTAGTTACTAGGCATCTTATTTGTTTTGTTACCTTGTGTTTTTTTTTTATTTATGGGGCGAACTTTTAGATTTTATAGGAATATTGCCAACTGGGCAATATTAAAAAAAAATGTTTCGGAAGTCTATGGTGATTGATGTTTAAACATGGTTTTGGAGTATAGAGAGAATAGTGGCCGTGTATTTTGTCATGCAATGTTCACCGTAGTATAGTACTTACTCCTTGACAGTAATTGAAGATATAGCAAGGGCGAAAAAGCTCTGGTTATTTCATTTACTTGAATATTATAATAAATTAATTATGCTTTGCAGTTCAAGTCAGTCAGTACAAATGGTAACTTGTGTGTAATTTTCAGTACAAGTTTTGTCATCATTGACAAAATTTGTGCGGAGAGTCAGACTCTTACTGACTAAAAATCACCCCTTTCCTACTCCTGCACTTCAAGCCGGAGCCCCGGTAACCCGATAAGGTCCTCCACGGCTCCGTATCGGCATCAGCCCCATTGAGCCCCATCTGTGGTGGTCTGATGGCTCCTTGAGGCGCGCGCGGAACGCGACGCTCCGTACGCTCTGGTCTGGTTCTGGTCGGGCGGCGAGTTACCCGTGCTCGCCGTGCGCAGGTCCGCGCTTACGGTGGCCGGAGATCGTCTCGCGATCCCCGGAGTGTCTCTCGCAACGGCTGGGGCGTGAGGAGGTTCGTTCCTCACGCGCCCCGCCTCCTCCTTAGCTAGTATGACTGCTTCGCAGAAGGAGAAGACGGCATCCCAGTCCCCCTCGCGTTTCCTCTGGCCCAAACCGAAACAGGAACCTACCGAAACTTCCGTGTCCGGTAAGCACCTGCGTCAGGTGGTAGGTGAGGACGCCGTAGCGACTATCAAGCCACTCCTCAAAGAGGGGACTAACCGCTGCAATAACTGCGAGCCCAGCCCTCGGTTGCGACAGTCGTTGCTGCCATTCTGCCATAAGATCGCGCCGGAGCTCATCCCGCCACGCACTAATCTCGCGCGGCAGCGGAGTGTCGCTCCGGCGACGTGCCTCCGCGCGCAAACAAAACACGCGCGCGAGCACCTTCGCCTCCAGATCCCACGGCGGTACTCCGGCAAGGAGGTTTGCTGCCTCCCCGGAGATTGTATTTGGGACCCACCCGGAGGTGGCGCGTCCCCGCGGCCATGAAAACAACATGGCCTCGGACTTGTGGAGCGCCACCTCGGGTCCCAGGTGCCGGATCCTTTCAACGACTGTCGTAACCGCTCTCGCCGTTACATTAGCCACCGCCTGATGCGACCTGTGCTAGAACCAGTGTCAGTGAGACCTGTGAAGTTATCCAGGTGACAAAAATTCGTTGATAGGAACTAAAAATTGTCTCAAAGCCGTAGAGCCATAATTGAAACTGAGTAAAGGTAAATTAATTTGCGTATTTATCTGCCTCTAAACATTGAATAATCTTTACCTTCCCAAGTTGGACTTCTGGTGTCCATAAAAAGCTTGGAGCTACTTGTTTGCTTGAGTTGTCTCATAATGAAGTACTCCAGATTTCCTGAACTAACGCATGGGTTTGTGTTTAATTTTGGACCAATAGTCGGCTTGCTTGTGTGCTGCTGTATGATTACTTCAAATCAGTGACAACCTGGTCTGTGACTACTGCTTTGCATCAGCTAAAATTGAGAAAAGCGAGAAACAGCTTGGGGCTCTTGATTTTGAAATAATTGAATTACCACACATTTTTTAATAAATATGTTTGAAATTTTGTATCTTTACTATTTTATACCTATTGATTTGAAATCAGAAATTAGTAAATAATGTGTTAATTTTCTTTCAGGTAGCCATGACTGAGAAACAAAAGGCAATATTAAAGGCCACGGACGCAGTTAGAAAAGGAGCCTCAATTTCATCTGCAGCCAGGCAGTATAATATTCCAAGGACAACGATGGACGACAAAATACCCGGCCGCTATTTTATTGAATGTTCCAAAGGACCTACAGTTTTATCAAAAGAAGAAGATCATTAAATAGATGGATAATTTTTATGGCAGATAGTGGATTTCCTGTAACTAAGATGCAGTTGTTAGATAGCGTAAGTTTACTTAATAAAAAATTGAAGCGAGAAAACCCTTTTAAAAATGGCAGACCAGGTCGTCACTGGTTTGAAGTCTTTATAAAGCGACACCCTGAAGTAGGCCAGCGAGTAGACCAAAATCTAGCGCAAACCCGTGGTTTAGTTCAAAAAAGCAGTTTAAAGAGCGTGGTATAAGAAGTGGAAGACTATTTTATTATGGCACACCTCGAGGAAGCCATTAATTCTATTTTAAAATGTAAAAATTTAAGTTACTGATGTTTTTTTACCAAAGGTTACTGAAGATGCAACTAAAATATATTACTAGTGTTAACCTATAATTTGTGTTATTGTTAATAAAAAAATTTTAAAACGAATCATGCTTTTTTTCTTAAATACAAACCCTAATTATTTTCACTACTCTTTTTATTTAAAAATATTTTATTTCTGTGAACTTTATCGTAAAGCAATAGAGTTCAAATTTGCGGTTAAAATTGCCGGATTCCGGGACAATTAAACGTTAACTAGTACAACTCTACCGGATACTGGTACAGTTAGCCCTTTTTGTATTTTTGTTGTTTTATTGTTTATTAACATTTTCATAAGACGTGTAATAGAATTATAATATACTTACTTCAGCCTAGCGCTCATGCAAAGTCAGGGAAGTTCATAACTTCACGGTTACTGGGCCGTTTACCTTATGTAGGTTTGGCTTTACTAACTACTTATAATGGGCATGAAAAATATAAAGGGGCAAAGGGTCAGGGGTTTTTAATAGAACCTATTATTAAGTCTAGCAGTAGGCTGCAGAATATAATTTTAGATAATTATGTTTAGCTTGGGGTCACGAAAGGTCAGGATGATCCTCGATATCGTATAAAAAACCTTGTAATTTATAATAGTTGTGATAAATACATAGATATCGCATATTTTTGTAAGTCCTTACGATTCAGCATTGAGGTCAGTTCAGTAGCAGTTTGTCAAAAGCTGCTAATGTGTGATGTTGTGTAGCTTAATTTTTTTTTTGCTCACAGGTACCTAAACGCAGCCCTAAAGCCACAAAGATGGATGGATTCAATTCAAATTCAAACTGTTAATTAATAGAACAACAGTGACATAAAATAGTGAACAGTGTGTTTAAAAAAAGAGACAGAATGCCGGACACACTGTCTTTGTCAGCTGGAGTCAGCCTCGGACTGCTGGCTGGCATCGTGTCAGGAGTGTGCTACCTCGTAGCCAATGGAATGTCATGGCCCAAGTAAGTATCTATTTATCAATTTTCACATGCTCTATAAAACTTTATCTGAAACTAACTTTTTATAACAAAATAAAAATTAATAAACAAACCTTTTTTTTAAATCTTGTCCAAAAACATATAACAAAGTGCTGAAAAAATAAAAGTACGTTGTGCGGAAAAGCGCGGGAAACTCGTAGTTAGTAATTTAGTATATGCATTGCAGCGACATCTATTAAAGTTGTGAGGGAATGTAAGTTCTGATCTCCCTATCTGTAGTTGACAACTGTGAACATAGATGGCGTTACTAAGTCGTTTTGTTGTGTTAAAACTTATAAACAAACTTATTTTTATTTTATTTAGTAATAAAAGAATTTAAATTAATTACTCCTCTTAAAATGTAACCTTTGCATACGTAATAAATAACATAACTTTTAATGGTCACAGGTAATTGAGATAAACCTGGTTTATTTATTACCAATCTCAGTTTCATAATAATTAATTAATTAATTAAATTATGCATGTCAAAACGGAAATGTTGATGAGCGTTTGTGTTCATTTCGTCACATCCCCGAGAGGTCGGAACTCCGACAAAATGTCTGATGTTGCGCGCCGACCGTAACCGACGAGTCGCGACGTTCGCTTTTTATACGTTTTGCGTTTTCAAAACACAAATGTCGCGTTAGTCACGTTCGAAACCGTTACGGATAGGGCTGCCACCTAGGGGTACATGAAAAAAGTGAGTTGGTCGATGTGTTGGTTTTGCAAGACTGCTGCAACTTTTTGAAACCTGCTGGTTTATGCCAATGGGACTAAAAACAAATGATACTACTCATTACTTGCTAGATGAAGCTCACTCTTGAGCTCCTGGTGGAGCTGTACCCATCTGCATGGCTGACATTAGAATTCATCAAACATTAAATGTGCTTAAATACAATAATCATTAAGTTATATACAAACAACAATGCACCCAACATTTAGCTAGCTCGACAGCCCTAGCACGTCAGGCCATGTTGGAATTAACATTTTAACGCAACTTCGCAATGTAATTGTTATAATCGGTGTTACATGCGTGACAGTTCGAGGTGCTCACATTACATCCATACTGTCAATATTTTATGACAGCGCGGTAACGCACTTGTAACCTCTGGTGTTTCGGGTGTCCTTGGGCGGCGCCAATTGCTTACCATCAGGTGATCTGTCTGATCATTTACCGGCTTA
Source organism: Spodoptera picta (assembly GCA_038387885.1). NCBI lineage: Eukaryota > Metazoa > Arthropoda > Insecta > Lepidoptera > Noctuidae > Spodoptera > Spodoptera picta. The sequence goes on from JAZHFQ010000303.1 coordinate 365,909, forward strand.
TTCCTTCCTAAAAAATACCTGATAGTGGATTTGACCTCATAGTGTAAAATCCGCATTTGACACCTGTTTGAGAAACATAAAGGGGCGGACTTTCTCAATCTAACTGTCTAGTTGGTAGAGTTGGTGGTCTAGCGTTCGATTTTGGAGTTTTTTTTAAGGGCTGAAAATCATCGAATGGCTGCTCCCGCCTGTGTGAGGTAGGAGGGAGTGTCAGACACTTACTGACTAAAAACCACCCCGTTCCTTCCCGTTAGGTTCTCCGCGACTCGATTTTGGTGTAGATCAATTGTTAAGGCGAATTTGTTTTTCAAGGTACTGTTGACTTCCAACCACTACCGACCTAGGGAGTGAGTCACATTAATCAAACAGAAAATTAAATAAACGATAATAAATGAACCGTAATACTTAACGAACTTATCACGCACTATCCTAAGATCTGTGCTTACCCTTTCTTGTACTTAATACTTATCCAGCGAAAGTCAAAGTCAAAGTCAAAGTCAAAATCATTTATTTCAATTAGGCCAGAATGGCACTTTAGACGTCAAAATAAAATTAATATTAAAAGTGAAGCTATTTGCTCATTCCAAGGTGTAGATTCCTATGGAGAAGAACGAGCAAGAAACTCCATAGGTTACTCTTTTTCAACCAGGTTCACAATACAATTTACTAGTTACATAGTTTTGCTGTTTGGATTGTGCGAGAACAATGTAACACCAAAATCCAGTCAAAGTGATCAAGAAAGAAAATAACCTTAAGAACAATAATACAGTCTGGAGCTGTTTCTAAAGCATTTCTAACCTAGTTATCAATAACTGACAAAGTAACGGTTATTCTACACCCTACCGGCCCGATAACACACAAGTTAATTCACCCAGCTGTGTCCGTTAGAGGGCGCATCAGTAGCGGGTGCCTATGTGACATGTCATGGTACAATGACCACCAGCTGTGTCGTCGGTCGTGTGTCATACAGCATTCGAAGAGCAAGGGGTTCTGTATGGTTTTAGTGTATAGTGGCATTTGTAGAATGAGACCTTGTGTTGGTTGACAAAATGTAATGAGGTTTTTCCAAGCGCCTGTTAAGTGACTTGTAAATAAATTTAGACCTAGTGATTTGTGAGTGCCAGCCAGCCTGCCAGCTAATGTTAATTTAAATGGCCTGTTAATTCTTTAACATAAGTACTTATACTCTTTCATTTTATTATTGTATGATGTATTTGAGATTTGTAAGATTATTTACAGAGTTTCGTTTGGATTGATACCAAAATCATGTTAATAATATTAACTCATCTTTAAAAGTAATCAACACCTTTTTTCATTAATAATATGATTTTGTGCATAACTGTAACAATAAACTGACTGCCTCGTTAGCCGAGTGGTTGCAAGTGCGACAGTCTGGCAAGGGGTCTCAGTATATGGCAATAGGCTCACCCCCTATTACATGGGACTCATACATAAATAGTGAAAAGTGGGTGTTACATTATACAGTAGCATTAAGTGTCGCTATGTGCACCTCTACCTACCCCTTCGGGGATAAAAGGGGTGATGTTATGTTTTATGTTATGTGTAATAAATAATAATAATCACAAACAGCTACATGCTACGGCGGTGCTACGAAACGTAGCATGTCTGAACGCCTTATTTGATGGTTGTAAGATTGCAAACTTCTTGGAAAATGTAATTTATTTATGATAATATTATTGCTTTATAAATACTTAAAGATTATATCCATATTTTGACGGATCACGGAATCGAACTTGGAAGCTCCCTCACACCGGTGACTACCCAACCAATCACCGCCTATCATTAAATTACTTCATTACATGGAACAATTATGACCTTGAATCACCAGTACTCATTAACCTACACCACGCATTGTGAAGCTAGCACATCAAGCTATCCTATCTCTAATATTTTGCAATTAATTTTCAACTCTACACTTTAGTAATAAAACTGAAAATCTATCAATCAATGTATGAATCATTTTGACATGCTGCAGTCTGTATTCATTCAACTATGAAACATAGGCGTTCGAAATTCGGATTCAAAAAGGGAGGTATATCGCGTGCACCGCTCGCAATCGTTCAGTTCACTTCATTCACTCACTCCGCGCTCATGTCACCGAACGGAAGTTGCCAACGATCCGCTTCCGTCACATTTGAATTTGGATTTTGTGTTCCAGTGTTGTGTTTGTGAACAGTGATTTTGTGAATTTGGAACTGTATTTAAAGGTAGGCCTTAAAATAATGTATATTAAGCGTCATTATTGTTTGGCAAAATTTTATACAATGTGTGAAACATTTGTTTGGTTACAAACTCTAATTTCAACGATATCATAAAATATATATTTTTATAAATGTATCAATGCACGAGTCTAGGTATTGCACCGCCTTTCTCTTTATTCTGTCATACCTCGTAATTACTTTCATGTCTAGTAGGTATAGTGCTGAAACTGTATCATGAGTCGTGTCCAGAATAATATTAACAAAAACACTACATATCTATTCGCATCTACTCTTTTTGCTGGAGTTCCTAAGGAAGGGTCACCTATGTAAAGTTAGGGATCAAATGTTATGCATCGCATGAAGCCCTTCGCATAAGGGCAGTTCATTCAACGAGAAAACAACTTGTTTTGCTCAAGTATCAACTAAAACGTCTAGGCTAGATTGATTTAAAATGACACGACTTACCATTGTAAATGAATTGTAATTATTGTAACAATCTACAAAGCTTTGGAAACCACTAACGTAAACCCTGAAAGCCTTGGACAAAACTGAAAATGTTAGAGATTGGTATTTCCAGACGACTATAATCTTCTTGCGTACGCAGGCCTCGCTAGTAGAATGTAATTTCTAATGCATCTTCTCCAAACTAAATCGTCACAAATAAACCGCTGCTTCAGTGAAAACTTGAAACAAAGTAAAATACACAATTTACTTTACGTTTTTTCCTGGAACTAAGTAATACTGAGTAACAGTGAAAGTGCACTGAGCTGGATAACCTATCACGTACGTATACTGCGCAGGCGCATCAATCGATTACCATGGATCTACGCAATGCCCGTGCGGTGCGCAAGCTGGACGGTGGACGGTGGACCAACAACTGTGAAAGTTTGGAAATGAGAGGAAATAGGAAAAATGATTTTGACAAAAACACAGCCGAATTGATAAACTGCTCCTTTTTGGGAAGTCGGTTAAATTTAGTTTTTAATTTATATAACCCCTTGTTGGAATGAACAGCTAGTTTTGTTAAAAGACATATAGACGAATATAAAAGTTTGACGTAGGCACTTTGTATTTCAGCATATCATTGACTTTTGTTTCTTTTTTTTGAATTGCTTTGTCTTTAAATGGGTTACTTGATTGTAAAAGGTCCTTTTCCCATAGCGTATACAAATATGTATTTCCGCACATATATATAAAATATTATTTAAGGTTCAGGCAATAGAAATTTATCTAAGTACCTACCTCTGAAATTATGAAATTATCTTTATCTAGTTTTTATCCTAACATTATAGAGGTAGAGTGGTTAATAGAAAAACTGACTTCGCAATAATGAACTAAAAAATATTAACAAGGGTATGAAAAACTTGGATTGCCAATCTTTAGGTAGATTTCCACAATAACTAAATAAAGCAAAGCTATTATTGCCTTAAATCCAATATATTTAGCACCACAGAACATATAAAGAAGGCTAGAAAGGAAATAGTCCCTGATTTGTATTAGAACACGCGTCGCCGTTTGTCCCCCACTCTTTAACTTTACTACAAGCAAGAGACCAATACCTACGCGGAAAATACACACAAATAAACAACACGCACTAAGATTTGTTATTGGTCGTCACACTGACGCAATCACTTCGTTTGACATACACTAATACAGGCGTAAAAAACTCATATATGGTAGGGGGAGCGAAAGGTCGATTATTGATATCGATAAAATTAATGGCATCTAGCTTCTTAATTTACATGTATTGCGGACTATGCGGATTTGTATAAGGCATATTGTGTACATGTATTTACGTTAATGTAAATAACTATACATAGAAAAATACATAACTGATTTTTAAAATCAATTACATTATTAACATTAAAATAATTTGACATGGAATATAGAGGTATATATAAGTAAATTGTTGATTGGTAGTAATAAAAAAAGTACAAAAAACCGAAAAGGTATTATTTCGATTTTTTTTGTTTTCAACTGTAAGTTTTATAAAAATAAAAGGAGTCTGGGAAGTCATGGGGTCAAAAATAATAGATTTTTACTTAATTCAAAATATATAAAAAATAGCGTAATTTCTCCTTAAGGATTGAAAAATCATAAAATAATGAAATATTGAGAATTATCATAACGTAACCATATAATGATATATCTAATCTGTGCTCTAAACTCTGTTATTGTCTCTGTTAGATATCATCATGACATTCGTATGATGACATCCGATAATCGTCGTTCGTATTTCTTTAATAGTTAATATAAATAGGAATTATTACATAGTTTCGGTTACATAATTTCCTTTACTGAATGTGAGTGGTGTGCAAATTAACTTAGAAAGTACGTATAAGTTGTATGAAACAGCGCGCCGCAACCTCCAGGCCAACACAATATTTTAGCTCACGTAAATTAAGTCAGCTCTAAAAGCTCTGAAAACTAAAAAAGTCATCAGGTGTACATAGCTATTCTTAAAAAAGGTACAATACAATCGCTCCCAGGATATAATGCCATCTTGTTTGTTGTCATAGCTTTGTTCTCGAATAGAAAACCTCAACAACTACTTATTTTAAATTATTGACTAAAATTTCGGCTGGCTTTTAAGAATTTCTCATAATTTCAACTATTTACAATTTGGGCCTAAGCATATATGAAAGAGTATCCATGTCGCTTAGATGATATCAAGGTACTTACTGAACAAAACATAACGAACACATAAAAAATTATATAAAACTGAAATACGAATAAAATGCCTCACTTAAAACCTATTTCATAATTAGTCGTAATAAATAAAATTATTTTAGTTATAATGTGTATAATTTGATAATAATCCATTGTATCATAGTAATTATCGACATTGTTTACAAATTGACACTTCTCTATATCGATTGGAGGAAATGACGTTTTGATTTGATACTCGGGATTCTCGTTGTGAACGTAATACATTGCGCGATCGTTTATGTAGTGCAAAACGATACGTATCTATTGCAAGCAATGTATACTGCTTGCGATAATGTCGTTTTTGTCTAGAAACGTCATAATATTAATGTTATAATTACAAATATCACAAGTATATTAATGTTTTTGGAGTCACTGGTGGAAAGAAATCCCTTCTCGTGCTACATTGCACACCTGTCTTCTTTTCCGACACATATTAGTCCAATATACACACAATAGTCCAAGACGGCATAATTTAATATTATTTGCGGAGTTTCGTACGCTGTCACAACAACATTGCGTTTGATGGCCGGTTTTTGACATTTTGGTAGATTTGGAGCATTTGCTCATAACCGCGGCACGCATGTACCGCCCACAAGGCCGTTCTATCCTCCTTTATATGTTCTGTGTTTAGCACCCAGACACCCTTGGAAATTACCAAAATGTCAGCTTCACGAAGGTCATTGCACAAATACTCGTGATTCAGTGAATCGTGATTAGATAATTTTCATATATCAAATAATATATTAGGCTTCAATGACTGACAGACTTGAAAGGCTGAAATTCAATAAACAATGTGGCCTCATAAAGTAAACATACCGAAGATTATAATAACATTCATATTAGTGTTGACAAAGCCTGTAATTACTCGCAAGAGAAGAATTGAAAAGATTTTTTATAATCGTCTACTTTTGCCAGAGACTACCACAATAACACGAATACACATACTTTGTTCATGTACTTAGCTACTGGAGTTGAGGACAAAATGAACTTTAGGCATCATCAGATAGGAGTCATAACGGATTGATATAAAATGTAGATTATTAGCACCTGATAGAGAACCCACAAAGCAAATAATACCCATTCAAATCTCGCGGTTAATTTCACTTTAATCACAGTATATCGCATACAAGGAGATTGTTAGTAGAAGGAAGTTTTGCAACAATAGCCGGTCAGACAATGGCTACCCCAGATAAACCACAAAACGCCGTGTAATTAATACGTAATCGATGTCAACCGCAAGTTTTGCGACATCAACACCAAAATCCTGAACACAGAAAAACTCAGTGACACAAATAAAACAAGTCAATAAGACTATATCACAGCACAGTGCCACAGTTGGAAAACTGTTATCGGATATAAGCCTACCGATTTAGAAAGTAGTTTTCAAATTATGGTAATTCACGATTATTTAATACTACTTATTTCGGTCGGTTGTCAGCTGTTTTGACGCGCCAAAGAGCGCATCGATACGGTTCGTTGCGCCAACCGAGTCCGTTGTTCGTCAGAATTTATTTTGTTCCTCTATGCTATGGGTCTATGGAATGTTGCGGTTTTTTTGTAAGAGAACCAAAGTAAATGTTTCCATTGGCTGAATCAAGTTCGAGGTTAGAGAAATTGAGACAAATAGATCAAAAGACGTTCTTGCTTTGAGCGAGTTTTCTACATCACATCACATCAACTTACTTTAAATTCGTCCAATAAAACTATTTTTGCAGCTACTTTAGTCTCAGTAGAGATCAGTTGAAGGAATATTGATTAACAAAGTTTTGAAGAAGTGTAAAATATAAGGCATTTAAAATAAATAATTAATTACGCAAACTACTTATTATTCCCGCAGCGAAGTTTCAATTTCCTGCGCCTGCGCACGTGAGTCCAACTTCCGCAAAAAGCCAAAGACAATGACGAGCCAGGATTGAATAATATTTGTACAGGCAGAAGTATGGACAATATTAACAAAACCAAACTACCTATTTTTTCATCATCATCATCATCGGCCTGTCCTACACTAGAGTACATGATGATACAAGTTATCGTCAACTTGTACCTATACCTATTCTTCATACTGTACCAAAAACATCTCAACATTCCCGAGTTCTGTATAGAAAGTGCTGTAGAAAAATGTATCAATCGTTAATTTGTTTTGTGCTTACAAAACAAATTAACGATTGATACATTTTTCTTCGTATAGTTTTATCAATGGTATTTTATACCTACCATTTTATTCGATAAACATGTATAGAAATGGTTCTTCCATACCGATTAATACCCGACACGTGAGTCGTGCCATATTCGGACACGAGTAGGCACCTCCTACCGCTTCTGTATACCGGAAGGTTGACAAACTATCTATGATACTGCGTGTGTTGTACGTATGTTTGTGTGTCCGCCATTATTTATTGAGGGCAGCTCATTATTGTTCACAAGTTACCTACACTGCCTACTCTACTATATGTAGTATCTAATTGGGATGATTTTACAGATTTTTTTTATATTTGTCATTTAACTTTATCCAATGTTAGTTAGTTAAATATAGAGGTATATTAGAGTTCAAAAGGCAGCCGAGAAAGGGTTCAGGTTGGTTAGACTGTCTATCTATCCTATCTCATCATAGAGATAAGGTATGGGTGTAATAAAATATGTGACTAACAATTTATAACTATTCAACAAATGTGTACATTAAACTAACTTAACTTTTAAACCGATTTTGGATTCAGCGCCAGAGTGAAATAAGATTATTGTCGAAATGCTTGAAGTTTTGCGAAAGAGATGAATGAACTAAAGTATCTAATATTTTTTTTAATGTATTGTTTCTTACAATTTAATATGTATTGAGTAGTGTAATTGGTTTTTTGTAGGTACCGTCCTATTCGTATAAATAAATATATAATTTAAAAAAAAAGAGAATCTAATCATTGACTCTGACTCTGGAAATTAATGGTAGCGCCTGCAAATAAATATCGCAAGCCGCATTACAAGAGCGTGACATTTATTACTGAGCAGGCGCCCATACTTGGTTTAGTCGTATCCAGCGCGGTTTTACATTAACAACTATATATTTAATATGTTTTATTAGAAAGAATGCTCCGGATACCATGGACTGCTATACGACCAAATAAGTCAATCGGGGAACAGTTCGATGTAAAAACTAGACTGTCGACCGTATGTTACTAGCGAATTCTTGAGTATTTCGGTCACATCGCCCGCCGCCAGTCAGATAACCTCGATAAATTAGTACTTAGTTGTTGGTAAGGTGGAAGAAAAAAGACCACGTGGCCGATCACCTAGCCGATGGTGTGACCAAGGTAATAAACACACTAGACTCTCTGTTACGAAAGCCCTGAGAGAAGCTGAATACAGGACAAGATGGAGGGAAATAACATAGACAGCAATGAAAGCTTTCAGGGGCACGACCTTCAGAAATGAAGCAATCGATCGAGAAGATATAAGAAAGAAATGATTAGTAGTACTGAAATTAAAATCGACCAATTTCCTCAAAATAACTAACAGAATAAACAAATTCCTTGGTATATCAATCTAATTTATTCCTTGAATAACATAATTTTATATCTTCATGAGTTTCATTTATTTATTTTTCTTGACCGTCACCTTGCTTAGCTGGTGTGCAGAGAGTCGACTCGCAGACGGTGATGCCAGTAACTTGCTCATAGTCACGGTGGAAGTGCTGAGGTCTCCCCCCATCAGGAACTTCCTCACTTTCATCTTCAAGTCGAAATGCAGTCTGTTGTCGTAGCTCAGCTGCGGCAACACATCAACCTTTTTTTCTGTCTCCTGCAAACATAAGGAAATCTATTTACCTAGTAAAAAAAGATCTGGTATAGCCTATGATCTGGTGTTTAAACATAGGCTATAAGTAGTAGTAAGTGTAGACTTTAATTTCCTTAGGGAGACGCTGGGAACAAAAAGTATTACATATAACATGACTCCACTTTTTCTGATTATTGTTTAATACCCAAAATTAGATCGTAACATAACATCACGCCTTTTATCCCCGAAGGGTTAGGTAGAGAGAGGTGCACACTACGGCACTTATTGCCACTGTACAATGTAACACCCACATATAACTATTTCCGTCTTATTACAAAACCCGATCTATTTTTAGTACCAGGATTAATACTAGGTTTAAACCATGACTAATTAAAACGTTATCATAAAACAAAGTTTATCACCAGTTCCGGAACTATCTATGGTACTAAAGTTAAACCGCCGAGACCCCTAGTTTAACTTCGGTACTAAAGTTATTTGAGGTTAGCTATCAGAAATATTTACGTATATCTTCTATATTATTATAATTGTAAAATGGATATTGAACCGATTGATGTTATAGATTTAAAAGATTTGGACATGTTAGAGACGTCTCGGCGATCGTACAGACATCGCCATGGTGTAAATCCCTTTGACTTGAGTGACGAAGACTTTCGATATAAGTACAGATGTTGTTCCATTTCCAGTCGGTCACAATAAACAATAATATTTATATAATAAAAAAGACTCAATATTTGTTTCGTGATTCGTGCTCTGCCGCCTTCTTATAAGTCGCTCCATTTCACACTAGAGGTGTTAAAAAATATGACAACTTGGTTATAACAAGCTCGTCAAAATACAAGTTGTGCTTGTTAACTACCTCTATATTGTAACACAAACAAAAAACAATTTATGATATAATTTTGTGTTGATACATAATTACCTCTATTTAAGCATATTTTCAGGCGTTATTGTAATAACAATATTTAGACGAACGGACCGTTGCTTCAAGTGGGTCCTGAGTGAACGAATGAAAGAATGCTATTTATGTTTTTTATCTGTGGAACTATGGACTTTCTTTGGTACTAGCTGATCCCGAATAGTCTTAGTTTTATAATTGGAACAAATTTTAGTCCTGGTACTAGCCTTAATACCGTAACAAACCTAGATCTTATAGTCCGGGTTTAAACCAGTACTAAGTCGAACTTTTGTAATAAGACGGTTTATGAGTATGAGTGAGTTGTAGGCTCGATAGTTCTTTGCCTCCTCACTGACGACACACAACGAAATCAACGAAAGCGTTGTTTCACGTCAGTTTTCTGCTCGGCCGTGGTATCACTCCGGTTGAGCCGGCCCATTCGTGCCGAAGCATGGCTCTCCGACACTTAAATGCATTGCTACTTTTACTAAATGCGTCGGTAACATAAATTCTTACCTTAAATACGATAATAAAATACGTGCTCTTATGCTCGAACTGATCCGTGACATACGCATATGTCGGTTGATGGAACAATCTCATGAGACAACCATTTTCATCAGCCAAGTCGAACTGAGTGAAGATGCCGAGGCGACAGTGCTTCCTGATGTACTCAAGTATGATCCTCACTGGACACACTGGGTTGACCAGCAGGGTCTTCTCGACTGAAGAGTCAATAACCTCGGATCCACGTGGAAATATAAGGGATAGTTCAGGAGGATCTTTGTATATAACATAAATGAACATAATGTTTTATTCTTTGGGTAACTTGCTACTGGAGCTGTCATAAATGACAGTTGAAAAGTGAGGTTAGCATTTTTGTTTTTATTGTGAGTGTTTTGAGGTTTCATTTCTGAAAAGGTTTTCGCCCTTAACTTACCTAAATCATCAACTTATATCGATCAAGATCTAGCAAAATGGTTTTGATTTTCTTTTTACCCAAAAAAACAATTATTATCTCTCTCTCCCATGAGGGTTGGCAGACACTATGGAAAGCCAAGTGCTTCGATTCCTACATACCTCTTTCGCTTCATCAACAGTCATCAATCAATTATTCACCAAAATATTTCTAATTGCTCATTTGCGAACTACTTACAGATTTAAACAAGCTTTTTAGTGCAAAGAATGATTATTTATTGCCTATGGGCCTAGGTAATCAATCTATCGCAAGCGACATCTGACGGAATCAGTATTGCTACACCATTGGTTACCTTACTGAACTAATCAATCATTTATTACTTCATTTACGTTATGTTAGATAATGCATTGGGTGCACTTTTGTTTCCCCAACTGGAACGAAAATGTATAATAATGTAGCACTAAATTCGTTGGATATTACGAACGGTAGGTATACTCAAATTTCGTGGCTTTACCCGATGTTTTCTTTTCAATATTATCTTTAAATACTCTTTACAATAAATAACCAAATCAGTGCATAATGTTCAATTTACAACTGTAACATTTAAGTTTTCCCCATCTTAGCAAGTCGGGTCTTTAAATCCAATCAATTGAATTACAATATCAGCTTTGGAAAATGAGGATCAGAATAGGATTTACAAAGTATTTCTGTTCAAATAGCCAATGGGTTACTCAAACACAACTCACACAGTTCATTAACCTCTTGCAATATCTTGTGCCTTATCAAGGGACCTGTCTATGCAAATCCGCCTTACTTGTGAAACCTATACCACTCCTACCAGCCAGGCATCCACCTCCAGCCTGCTAGCGAAGGTAGAACAACTGGTAATACTAGTTTACTTGCATTTTCTCTTCAGCTCAAATGTCTTAGAAACATTATACCTCATGGATTGGACCAATATGTAATGCAATATGAGTATGGTAGGATTGTTTCCCGGTACATTATAAAACTATTTAAAGGAGTTTGTATTCGAAAAGTATCTGAATTATATTTTACTAGCGACCCGCCCCGGCTTCGCACAGGTGTAATATGCATGTGTTATACATATAAACCACTCTATCTATTAAGAAAAACCGCATCAAAATCCGATGCGTAGTTTTAAAGATCTAAGCATACATAGAGGGACAGATAGACGGCGGATAGCGACTTTGTTTTACTATGTGGTGATGGACAACTGAATCTTAGTTTATAAAAATTTGGGTTAATTGTTCTTATATTTTCACTGTGCCAAAATTAAATCCTATAATATGATCTCTCTTTCGGTTCACCTGGCATGTTTAAAGGTTTTTAGTATTCTGTTCCTTTCTAATTTAATTCCGAACAAAAGGACCAGTTGTTATTTTCGAAAAAATCACACAATATTGTTTATTTTGACATCGGTTTGACGTTTGTATCGATATGAGTGTTTGCTCTAAGTGACCTACATTGATAACCCATTTCTATCCACATGGGTGCTAAGCAGAGTGAATGACACAATGATCGAAATAATAATCCCTAAATGCTACGGTTTTCGACCGATAAAGTATCTTGTTTACTTAATAGATAGGATTAAATGTTTTCAAGCCAAAGTATCGCTTTTTTTTGTACTTTTTTACTTTTTTGCAAAAAAAAAATATCAACGAATTTTTTCAAGGATTTTTTAATATGCAACCTGAGTCTAAATATACAGAATCAAAAATAGATGGAAATATTATTATTTGTGCAACTATTTCAATTTTGGTGATCATTGTTAACCATGGCCTATTTTCTTTTATAAAGCGTTGCCCCACTCTACGATACAAACATACAAGTTCACATACACATGACACCCAGACCCGAAACAACAATTTGTCGATCACACAAAAAGCTATTACGTGCGGGAATCGAACCCGCGACACGTTGCGTGGCAGCCAATTGCCCAGTCACCGCGCCAACTATGCAGTGGTAGCAGTATTTCGACAGTGTAATAAATTAGAGTGGAAACAATGAAGATGTCGCTTCCAACACAAGTGTCCAGGTGTAGCAACTAGTCCGCCCTGCATCGAGGGCGCGACTTACACTGGCCCATTACAATACACTACGTCACAGTAAAGGTCATCGGACACTGGACCCGCGCAGCCTTGACCGCAAAACAGTCGCTGCTTGCGCTCACTCGCATTTCAACCGTTTCCCAACTCAAAGAATCTAACTAAAGCGATTCATATTTCATAAGAGAGTTGCAACAGCGGCTGGAGGCGCCGAGCGCCGCGGCCGATGCATTCGCGGGCCGCGCACACCGCCGCCGATAACGAACCGCACAGTCGTTCCGGCACGCGGCAGATTTGCACGCTTGTAAACAAACAATTAATTGATTCGCGGATACAGATTCGAATCGAATACCAGCAATCGATTCCGAATGATGTGACGGCAGTACTGTCGGAACAAATTACGAACTCTGAAAATGGGAACAGTGATGTGAAACAGGATTATGATTTTATCCAGTGTATCGAGTTTAGTGACGTTTGGGGTGTCAGCATGGCCGCCTCCAGGGCCGCTGCCGGCCTCCTTCCAGTTCCACCACCAGGGGTCGAACTTTGCAGTGTTTCTGATACTGTTCGCTCTATGTATGATGGAGGTAGTGGTCCTGAGGATTATCACGGAGGAGCAGGCGAGGGAGCGAGGGTCGAGGAGTGTTACTTCTATGTGGTTTGACTTGGATGATGAGTGAAGTGACAAATGATGACACTAGTGAGGTGATATGTGATCTAGTTTAAATACCGAGTTAGAATTATGATTGTTGTTCCATGTATCTAGTTACTAGTTGTAGGCTGATCTAGAAATGTTTGTGTTATAGATATAAGTAGTACAGATTTACTATCAGCTGATTAATGTAAGTTTAGCTACACACCTTCGTTAACCTCCTCGTGTTTTTGTATCTTTGTGTAAAATGTATATTTTTGATACAGAAACAGAATTCCTGTGCCAACATCGAATAGAATAGATTTACCTGCAGTAAAATAAATGTAAAATATAAAAATACGCTGTGTGTTCATTTCAAAAATATTGCAAAGAAAGTACCAAGATTACTATGCAAAATCTATTTCATAAATTTCAAAAGTGACCTCCGCCTTATGTTCTCTATATTAGGGTTCTCTTAGATATTTTATTTAGCTCTGGTTCTACTTTTATGTTATTATTTCTACTAATTTTACCAAAATAGTACAGACAAAAATAATCGAAATACAACCACAAAAACAGAACTGTAGGAAACATAAAAAATCTACGTTTAATTTGAATAGTTCATTATAATTATGCATCACTTGGATTATTACATCGTTATATTATTATTATAAAATGGTTATTTTTCAAGTGCTAGCAGAAAATTAATCGTTTCAATACACTAGGTAGTGTTATTTGTAAATTAATATATTACTGTCTGGACACTGGTGAAATAGGAGTGTTATTTCCATTTTGTATTAGCAACGAACACAGACATAGATCTACGTGGCAACGAAGGAGTTAATTGGATGCTATAGATAATTTATGTTTTTTTGTTTTGAATAGGATTATTATATAGAACATAACATGAATAGTGAAAAGAGTAACATTGTACAGTGGCATAAAGGCGTGGAGCTATGTTATGTATTTACCTCTATAGGATTTTTTCTTATTCATAAAAGAAGAGAAATTTTTATAAGCTTTAAAAATGCCTAGCTTTTACGGAGAAAGACAAGGGAGTATATATTTATTATATTATTAAAACAATGCTGACATGGTCATCTTCAGCTCCTATATAATGGAGCGTGGGGTTCGCTACATATCGTCCTTTGTCAGTGATAAAGTACATAATCATATTTGACTGTACGGTTGGTGCGGTGGCTGGGCAACCGGCTGCCGTGCAATGTGTCGCGGGTTCGATTCCCGCACGGAACAACACTTTGTGTGATCCAGAAATTGTTGTTTCGGGTCTGGGTGTCATTGTGTATATGAACTTGTATGTTTGTAAACGCACCCACGACACAGGAGAAAATCCTAGTGTGGGGCAACGTTTTTTTTTTAAATATATATATATAATAAGTTCATATAACAGTGAGCTGCGCGACGTCGCCGCGACCGCGCACGCTGCTCATGAGGAAGCACCCCTCTGTGGTTCGAAACTAGTAGAGCTTTTTTCAGTATATTCACTTGAGTAACCCACGTTTTTACTAAATATATTAAGTTCCGAAAAAAGTAAAGTAATTTACGATCCCATCGCTTTAAATGGTCATTAATAAATTTTATTATGATAAGTAAAATATAGGTACTATGCTTATAATAATTTGTATGTGTATATCAATGTTAATTAGTTGCATAATGAACAAATAAAATATAAATAGATAATTGTCATTCAATCAGATGCATAATTGTAAACAAGCGAGTCCACGTGCTCGAAACGGAATCGAATTGATATACAAACGATCTTTTAACCTCGGCTGTAACACAGTTACATTATTTACGATTTACATTTCAAATTGATGTTTTTTTACTAAAAATAATATATATTATAAATATTTTTTTATAAAATTATTTGCAAGGATATGAAGACTCATTTTTAGACTGTGATCGAGGTGCACCAAAAGTCATCCAGGCTGCGGATAATACCTCTACCTCTAAATAAATAAAGAAATGTGTCTACTTAGCCATTATTTTTTCTGGAATAAGTATTTATAAAAGTTCTGATATATATTATATTAGGTACTGACGTACCGTCGACTGTTTAGGACATACTGCATACTATAAATAACGCATAACATCACGCCTTTTATCACCGAAGGGGTAGGCAGAGGTGCACACAGGAGTAACATCCGCATTTTACTATTTATGTTATAAGTCCCATGTAATAGGGACTGAGCCTATTGCCATATACCGGGCACATTTCTAGACTCCGTGCTACTACTGAGATTTTTTTAGAACCCCCGACCCGGTAATCGAACCCGAGACCCCTTGCCCGGCAGTGGCACTTGCGAACACTCGGCCAACGAAGCAGTCATATCATAGTCACTGCATACTATACTTACGTAAAATAACACATGATCGAATAATTTACTTTAAATAGGTATATGCTTTATGTACTACTAATGAACTAAATGGATATCTGTACCTACGTCAATGTGTTTCAACTATCAGGCCATTTTCTTGTTCCTCCCAAAACAGGTCATTCTCGAAATTTAAGTGCACTTACGTAGGTTTTTAAGTACTACATAACATAAAAATTAATGATTATCCATTCAGGAAATGTCAGTTTAGTATCAAACAATAATTTATAACCTCTTATATAAAGTACCCTTAACCGACGAGCATGCATGAAAAGATTGATGACTATTGATGAAGCGAAAGAGGTTTGTAGGAGTCGTAGTAAATGGCGTTCCATAGTCTCTGCCTACCCCCATGGGAGACAGGCGTGAAGGTATGTATGTATGTATATATGTATATATTATTTCTTTATAGGACTACATTTAAATATTGAAAATTGGGAAAATATTAATTGGAGAATCCTGTCCAGCTGTGGACGAAAACAACAGGTGGTTGATCATTGAAGCACACAGTTTTAGATACGTTTCTTAGGTACCCTAATTATTTTTTAATTTAGGCTTCTAATATATAGTAAATAGTAAAACGATTGGCGTAAAGCTCACAGTGAAACATTACAGTTTAGAATTAATTACACCAATTAACAGCAATGTAGTTATATTTATTTATTTAATTATTATTACTATGCCATTACAGATAACTTAAACTGTCAAACACCAAGCGGTCACCGGTGACCGCAACCTATTGTTCTATAATTGTGTCTACAAAACCGGTACTCGACGAGTTAATCTAATTCGACATAGTAGCTTAAAATATGTTTCCTAAAATATTAACTATATTTAACTATAAACTTATTTAAATTTTAACTGCAAACTATATTTCCTTACACACTACACAGTGGTACTGGTATGTGGTCCTTTTAATCGTATATTTTGAAAAAATTGTATCATTCGCAGTTCATACGTCTGTAATATGTCAGGAAATCGTTCCAATCACATCACAATGATGTCAACACACGTCTGACTGTGTAAACAATAAACTAAGTATGGTAAGTTAAAGAGATCTATCTATTTGCCATGATAATATTACACTTTTGAACCCCAACGACATCCAGACCTGCCCTAAGATAATCAGATGGCTCTGCGACCTTTATCACTTTGTCTATCACCCTAGTTCTATATCTAGGTACATAAAAAAAAACATACAGATGAAATGATAACCTCCTCCTTTTTTTTAATAAATAATGTCATACGAAGTTCTAGCTGCAAACGACATGAAGCTTGTGAAAATGAGGGGATCCATTAAAAAAGTGCACGTTGCATATTCTTTTGGAGGAGTGACGAAGTCATTGCAGTTACAGCGAGTGACGTCAATGCAAGTGCAGGAAGTATCTTTACAGGAACAGACAGAAATATTTTATGATCCTCGTCACCTCGACAGAAACCAGACAATATGACTATATGCGTCATTATAAATTCCATACTGGATTGTAGAAGACAATAAAATTCTGATTATTATTGTCAGTTGAAGTGAAGTAGGTAGACTATAAACTAGATACGTTAAAAGCAGTCTTAATGTAACATTTTCCTTTTATTTAAATCTAGACTAGATCAATTTGAATCTGAGGGATAAAGAGCATGACTCAAAGGAACAGACAAAGAATAAAATATTTTATTATCTATTTATTTCAACTTAATACAACAAGTGTGTCCAAGTGGACTAAATGCCTTGGGCATTGTCTCCCAGCCAACCTTGAAGCAGCGCAGAGATGAAAGTAGCAAGTATTTTCCCATGTTCCTAGGTTAATTTTGATAGAGTTAAGATTTACACATAGTTAATAAAAAATTGAAGAAAGTCATATTGTCATTGTCAAGACCAAAATGCGGATCAGAAGTACGAAAATGAGAAAAAAATATTTTAATCTTTTTGAAATAATAAAATATATGTCGCGTCTTGGGTGGCCGAATTGCGAAGCATCGGGTCTTCATCATGATCCGACATGGTTATCGTTACACGTGGGCACTATATGGGTACTCGAGCGAAAGACGACTTTGATTTAATATTAATTTATTCCAACAATAAATATTGTTCGGTTTACAACTTCAGAAACAGACACGTGCGTTGGTACCGGGCGTTCGCCAAGACGGTCTCAACTAGACTGATCCAACGATCGATTCTCCCTCCGTCCTCGCCACATCCCTTCTCTACCGACGATCGTATCCAAGCGGTGGGGCGCGCTTGCGTTTCTGATCACGTGATTGATAGTTTATGAATCAATTCGGTAGATGGCGCTGTACGTCGCACCGTAGCGCCATCTATCCACGACACGGCCATCCCTGGCTAGCACCCGTCCTCGGGTGTAGTATCTGTGGACAAAAATACGCTCTGAGGATACACTAGCTCGGCTATCCTGCCAATGCAAAAGAAAGTGGCTAATTCTCATCACATTTTATTTCCGCTAACTCTACGTACATACAATAATAATCAATTCCCTGTTGTCAGAGTTTTCTACATAGTGTGTACAACATTACTTATTCAAAGAGGCCCGATCGACAAGTCAAACAAAGCAAAATCATCACCACAAATCTGAACTAAATTTCAAGGCCAGTGTATACTCAACTCGTCATAACCCATGCACCAACATAGGTCAGAGTCGCACCAACGACTCTTTACAGACTCTCTGCCAAATGTGCTACAACACATGAGGCACTCTGTGCACCAACACAGATCAGAATCGCACCAACGATTCTCAAAACATCCTGCGCAATATGTGCTACAACACATGAAGCGCTCTGTGCACCAACACAGACAGAAACCGCACCAACGATTTCTCAGACCCATCGCCACATGTTACTCATGAGGTGCGGTCTCTAGTTTCGACCCATCGTCCCATGTTACTCATGAGATGCGGTCTACAGTTTCAGAGTATGAGTATACATGCCATTTTTAATCGGAATTGGTTTCACTACCACCGTCATCAACTATTACGTCTAATTCTCGGGGCACTTGGTGATCGGGGATCTTTCTTACACGATCATGGGGGTATTTGTACGTTCGCTTAGAGTCAAGTGCCTTTAGTAGATATCTATCCCCGTCTAACACATCAATGATCTTAAATGGACCTTTAAATTTAGGGTCTAATTTAGTCTGATTTCTTTCCTCATTTTCAATCAAAACATAATCATTAATGGCTAACTTAGACACTTTAGCCTTATTTTGATCAAATCGATTTTTGTCATACACAGAATTTCTCTCAATATTTTGCGTCGCGTGCTCTCTGACTTCGTCCAAGTTAACGCCCATCTCGTCATCAATAGCGGACATTAGACTAAGCGGTCGTGCTACCCTTCCTACCATTAATTCGAGGGGGCTGTATTTAGTTACCCTATTAAACTGTCAAACACCAAGCGGTCACCGGTGACCGCAACCTATTGTTCTATAATTGTGTCTACAAAACCGGTACTCGACGAGTTAATAGTGGAGTTCATAGCCAGCTGAACCTCTCCTAATGCGTCCTGCCAAGATCGATCACGACTAGTCTCTACAGCTGTCAGCATACCCTTGAGGGTACTCATCACTCTCTCGACTTGACCGTTCGCACGACTGCCTCCAGTAGCTATTAAGTGCAACTCAATATTGTTGGCAGTACAAAAACTAGAAAAATCTTTGCTCGCGAAACAACGACCCTGGTCTGCTATTATCCGTTTCGGTGCACCAAACAAAGCTATGCAAGACTTAATGGCACAAATACTACTGTTCGTGTCAATATGGAGTGAGTGACGAAGCAATACAAATTTGGTAAACGCATCTATGATGACAAACACGTACTCCTTAATGTCGTTCTTACCCGATAGTTTGCCAGAAGCATCGACATGAATGGTATGCCATGGAACGTTGAACTTGGGAATTGGGTGAAGTTCTGCCTGAACTTTGCCTGAGTGGGACTTGGCTACCTTGCAGGTGATACAATTATCCACAAATTTCCTAACGTACTTCGACATGCCGCTGAACCAATAGTGCTCGTAGATCTTTTCGAGCGTTTTTTCCCATCCTAAATGCATAACCGACTCATGGATGTTATTAATTACAGACCACCTGAGAGCTCTAGGTACAATAGGCAGACATCGAGTACGACCATTACGTTGAACTTTACGAAACAAGATGTTTTTACGAATTTCGTAAGTTTTGCGAGTTTCCTCAGGAAAAACTTCATTACGCAGATCAGACACTATCTTACAGATCTCTTCGTCCTTTTCCTGTTCGGCTTGCAACCAGTTACTCGAAAGTTCAGCTAAATTGACGCGCTTTTGTTCTACCCGAGTGATAACTACCTTGGATGTATGGAGAGGATTTCTGGAAAGGAAATCTACGTGGCTCATCCTACTGCCTTCGCGATAAATAATGTCAAACTCAAATGACTGCATGTAAGCCCACCAACGATGAACTCGCGGAGACAAATCTGTTTTATTTTTGGAAGCTTTAACAGCACTGCAGTCTGTCACAACGGTAAACTTACGACCTAGCAAATAATGTTTAAAATGCTTAATAGCATTAAAGACGGCTAAAGTTTCCAGTTCGAATGAATGATACTTCGATTCGGCTGGGGACGTACGACGACTATAATAAGCAACCACATGTTGTTTTCCATTAATCTTTTGAATAAAAATGGCACCATACCCTTCAGCACTGGCATCGGTATGTAACTCAATAGCATGCGCAGGGTCAAATATTGTTAAAATTGGCTCAGTAGTCAAATAAGAAATTATTTTCTGTCGAATGGCCTCGTGGCTGGGTTCCCAACTGATAGACCTATTCTTGCCACTTGTCAACCGAAACAGAGGAGCCATGATTTTCGAGAACTGTGGAACAAATTGTCTGAAATAAGTGGCCAGACCTATGAACTGTCTCAGCTGAGTGATGGTTTTAGGTGGGGGAAGTTGGGACAAAGCTACAATTTTATTAGGGTTGGGTCTAATTTGACCATTTTCAACAACAAAGCCCAAATATTCAACTCGTCGCTTAAGAAATGAACATTTTGCGAAATTCAGAGAGAAACCAGCGTTTGTCAATTTATCGAGAACAGTGCGAAGACGCACCAAACTCTCCTCCACAGACGACCCTATCAATAGAATGTCATCAACATATGCGACAGCATAGCTATGAGCAAGGTCACCTAATGCTTTCGTCACTGCTCGCTGATATACTGAGCTTGCATTCTTCAAACCGAACGGCATGGTCAAATATTCCCACTGACCGTCAGGTGTGACAAATGCAGTTCGCTCTATTGACTCAGGATGAACTGGGATCTGATGATAACCTGATAGCATATCAAGGCATGTGAACCATGTAGCACCTCCTAACCTAGACAAGAGATCCTCTATCAATGGCAGTGGAAACCTATCCGACACTGTGTTGTCATTCAGCTCCCTGTAGTCGACGCACATACGATCCGAACCATCCTTCTTTTTAACGAGCAGCACTGGACTGGAAAACGGCGAACAACTCGGCCTAATTATACCTGCTTCCTCCAACTCACGAACTTTGGAAGCAACTACTTCGCGTTCACTAGCACTAAGCCTATAAGGGCGACGGTTAACTGTACGACTAGGGTCTATAAGCCTTATTTGCAACTGTCCTGTTGTAACACGGGATGTAGAAACACCACTAGAAAACGAAGATGCATATTCTAACAAAAGATCAATTAATTGGGAACGGAACTCTCTCGGAACGTCTGTATTAACTTGGCCGAAATCAATTTGACAATGAGAATCACTCTTGTGTTTATTTGAGACATCACATAACCTAACAATTTTTTTACGACACAAAACAACACTATCAGATGACATACTAACGTTAAATCCCTGATCTAAAATCTCGCGCCCAATTAAAATATCCTTTTTGAGAGAACTATCCGGTACAACATGAAATAAAATCTCTAATCGCAAATTATTAATCATAACCTCTGAAAGAATTTGTAAGGTGCTTTGTACACTACCATGACCGATTCCCGTTAAATTTACAATGCTATTAACCCGTTTGCCACTAAACTTTGACGCAACATTGTCTTTAATCAGAGAGCACTCGGCGCCAGAATCATAATAAAATGGATACGACTCACCAGAGTTCATCAACACACCACCGGGATTGCTAACATAGCAAACATCAACGCGACGATCGCTGCTCGCTGCTGCTGCAGGCGCTGAGCTGCTTGAGCCCCGTGCGCTAGCACCTCCGCCATTGCTTAAGGTGATTATTAGCGCACTTCCATGAAGCGAAACTTCCGATAAGCCCAGATCTGCTGTAGTACACCAAGCACGTGCGTCCACGTCCGGTTTATCTGGGTCAAATTCCGGCAAAGAAATATGCTTGGCACCTGATGGACCCCTGACAGCTTCTATGAGGGCCATCATATTCTGATTTTGTGCCGCCAGCAACGTACGAAGCAAGTTTTCGTCACCGCGTGACGTCATCGCTCCATTCTCCATATTTTCATCAGCTCGAGTGAATCCCAGTTCTGATGTCGCGTCTTGGGTGGCCGAATTGCGAAGCATCGGGTCTTCATCATGATCCGACATGGTTATCGTTACACGTGGGCACTATATGGGTACTCGAGCGAAAGACGACTTTGATTTAATATTAATTTATTCGAACAATAAATATTGTTCGGTTTACAACTTCAGAAACAGACACGTGCGTTGGTACCGGGCGTTCGCCAAGACGGTCTCAACTAGACTGATCCAACGATCGATTCTCCCTCCGTCCTCGCCACATCCCTTCTCTACCGACGATCGTATCCAAGCGGTGGGGCGCGCTTGCGTTTCTGATCACGTGATTGATAGTTTATGAATCAATTCGGTAGATGGCGCTGTACGTCGCACCGTAGCGCCATCTATCCACGACATATATATATTCGACAGAAGCAATAATTTTATTCACATTCCTCGTCCTTAAGAAATGTCAATGTGATATTTTGAAACCATTTCTTCCGCAACAGTTTGCTCAATCGGCGCCCGCGCACGTCTGGCTCAGTAAGTAGGTACTTCTATATTTGATAATGTATTTATCTTAGTCAACGACCTTGTTAAATAAGTAAAATATTTTTAATGTATATTTTATTTAAATTAAAATCTTACTAAAAAACAAATCAACATCGTTAGAGGCACCGATGACATCGCTAGAGTCGTCGTCGCCATTGGATGCAAGTGGCAAGCTATTGTTCGACGTGGAGGACTAAGGGTCGTTTTCCTGCTATTAATAATAATGGTGATACTCCACCTACATCATATTAATATCAAATAGCAATCAGGCACTATTATAGGCCCGGAGGTTTAATTTTTTTTTATTTCTATTAAATTTTCAACGCAACGAAGGCCCATATTAAAATACAATAATACTATAATATCTACTACAATTTCAACTTAAAATACTATAAATACATAATGTAAGTAATAAATTTAAACACTAATTATCACGACTATTGTGCTGTGTCAGCGTCGTGTGCTGCGCGGTGTCTAAGGTGCTGCGCGGAGTTTAAGACGCCGCTTCTCATGCATGAGGGTGCTAGTTCAAAACCTACCAACGACAAGTACCAATGTGACTTTTTCCGAGTTATATGTACTTTCTAAGATTATTTAGACACCACTGACAAACGATGAAGGAAAACATCGTGAGGAAACCTGGGCTTATAATTTCTTATTATAAGTTTGTAATCACCAACCCGCATTGAGCAAGCGTGGTGATTAATGCTCAAACGTTCTCCGTGTGGGAAGAGGCTTTGCTCAGCAGTGGGCATTTATAGGCTGTTGATGATGATAGTCCATCTTCAGTTCTTATGTTGTATTCATATATTTAACATAAACATACAAACATGAAACCTCACGTGATCACTTTATGAATATAAATCCAAAATCCTTGTTCGAGATTATAATCACGCAGGTTTCCACCTCTTTAGTAATTACCTACAGTAATAAAAAACAGAAATATTCAATTGCTTGCTAGTCAGAAAAAATATTTAATTTATTGTTATTGGTGAAAACTAATATTAAAGGTTTATTTGCGTGCATTTTTAATTAATTTAAATCTTGCTGTTATTTAAAAAAATATGGTATCTAGGTATTATTATTATGTACATACATAAAAGATGCGCACATCCCATATTGAGAACCCCCTCTACAAATCTCTAAAATCGAGCGTACGTTTTCTAAGTTCGCTGCAAGTGGCATACAAATAAATGTTCCTAATAAACCCGATATAATATGTTTTTAAAATAATAAATAACTATCGTGAGACATACTAAATTAACTAAAAATCGCGGGTTACACACGTGGTCATAAACTGAGAAAAGCCGCCCACGCTGCTCATGAGGAAGAACCCCTCTGTGGTTCGAAACTAGTAGAGCTTTTCACAGAATATTCACGTTAGTAACCGACGAAATAATATCTTTGAAATATCATAAAGTTGTAAGTATGTACATTCTACTTAACATACCTGAATACGACTATCACAATTATGTGTAACAGACTGAACAAGCCTTGTCTATACAAACTGTGACTCATGACGTCATGACGAAAAACAAAGCATTTATATTAAAACCTCCAACACTGTCCAATCTATGATCATATCACATTAGTAATCTTATCAGATCACACACACAGTGGCCGGGGAGTCTACGGATACAAGTGACAGTGTAAGGTGACGTCACAATACAACCTTGACACGACCTTGACTGGTAGAAACGAGTTGTTTATAAATATTCATGGAAGTGATATCTCTGTGGCACAGTGCTTTCTTATACAATCATTCATTCTTTGATTTGAGACTGCAAATGAACCGGAACATTACAGTTCAGTTCACACGTATTTTTTTAATGAGATTAGATGTGGTTAGGTACTGAAATTACCTAATAACTTGTACTAGTTATATGTAAGTAAAATTTTAGTACTTAGAGGGCTAGTGTGAGCTAAATATTCCTTACTGGCCAATTCTTCTTCTAAATGAACACTTAATAAACAATAATTAATGAAATCTAAACACCTGAAAATCTTTCCTGAGTCATAAATTCAGAAAGGCCGCCACATCAGAAGGGAGATTAGCCAAGCATGGCGCCCAGTGCGCACTGTGTCAAAACGAGTTGATCTGCGTTGTTGGGCAACTGTGTGGCAACTGGACGCTGCGGCTGCAACCAAGCCGGCAACCAGTTGCGACTCTTGTGGAAATGTGCACTGTTTACAATGTGAAAGGGTATCGTAGTAACGTGGGCTCTTGTTACATATATAGGTCATGAGCGAATGTGTGTTATGCACAGGTTCTGTGCTTTCATTGACGGATGGATACCATTCTTATAAGGTTCTTTTTGCTAATCACATTTTTTTATCTGTATAGCCCTTGAACATCTTGAATCGGATGTTGGATAATTTAAATTTAAGTTTGTACCCCATTTTGTATAGTTTCGGGCGGTGCAAATTAAAGACGATAACGAGGTGCAATAACTTGGTCTCAAAATTAAACTTGACTGAAAATATGCCACTTAAATAGAGCTATTTAAACTCTAAATCGTAATTCAGCAATGACACTGTGAAGCTATGACTTATCCTCCTTTCATTCAGGTCTATATTCAGTTAAGCAAGCTTCAGCAAGTGGTGACCTTGCCACGCTACACGCAATTGAAAGTATTTAATGTTTACTTTCATTGTAGTATTTCGAGACAAATGGATTTTTTGATTGCCTGCATGGTTGGTGCGGTGGCTGGGCAACTGGATGCCGCGCAACATGTCGCGGGCTTGATTCCCGCACGGAACTCTTTGACTCTCTCTGTGTGATCCGCAGATTGTTGTTAGGTGTGATACATATGTGAACTTGTATGTTTGTAACCGCACCCACGCCACAGGAGATAATAATAGTGCGGGGTAACGTTCTTAGGAATAAGCATTATGAAAAGTTCTTCTATAACTTTGAGTGACTGATACACGAGACACACGTGAAACTGTTGGTCGTTT
This sequence comes from Spodoptera picta, assembly GCA_038387885.1. Taxonomy (NCBI): domain Eukaryota; kingdom Metazoa; phylum Arthropoda; class Insecta; order Lepidoptera; family Noctuidae; genus Spodoptera; species Spodoptera picta. The sequence continues at coordinate 391,520 of JAZHFQ010000303.1, forward strand.
CCTGTGGAAGCTGAAGACTCTTCATGATTCTTCGTGGAGTGAGAGCGAGGAGTAATAGAGGATGCGTAGAAGAGAGAATCTAAAGAATCCCCTGTAGTTAGATGACAATTTTATGAGCCTACAAACTACGGAGTCTCGAACAAAATATGACATGGTTAATAAATTATAAATTATGCAGCTCGTCAGTTTCACAAGCAAGGCGCTAAGCGTGATGAATGAACAAATTACATTGAAGCATTACGGATTGTTATCAGTTACGTTACGTCTATTATTGCTAGACACTTTTGAAACTGTTAAATTATAATAAAATTAAACATTTTGTTTTATCACCATGATGCTTAAAGTCATACCTATTGTTCTCTTAAGGCATAAACAGCGGCATCCTTGAATAGATGTCCTAGCTCCAATCCGCTGCAGACGCTGCAGTCCACCCAGCTACACAGCTCAGCCCTACACAGCTCACTTATGCGCAACTGTAGTGGAAACACCTACATATTCACTCGGCTCTGTTCCGTAAAACTATGTACCTCTATATTATTACCGTGGCTAAACTCCGTACAGTTCCGATCTACTATTAACGCACCCTAAACTAAACACTGCGATAATTATTATGAATAAGTCTATTAAAAGTTGCTCTCGATCGTTCTGAGACTGTATCCTTCCATTTCGGAGGTAGGTACTATTGTCCCATACAACCAGATCTGTTCACAACACAATGATAGAAAAAGGTAAAGAGAAAAAAGACGAACTAATTATAAACACGTTAAATATTGCATAACCTTCACAAACAGCCGCGGGCGGGCAGTATACATGTGGTAACCGATAAGTCTCCAAACACCACAACCTTCACCAACCACTTGGAGTTTGTAATTTTCCTCAGCCTGGGAGGAGGGGGACCTTCTCTAGGAGTGGAGGAGTGACTCAACGCATTTCCCAATAACGCGCTTTATTTGCAAGTGAAAGAATGAATTAACAATTTGTTTGTTCGTCTGTTGCACAGAATGATGGTAGCTGTTGGTAATGGGATGGTCAATAACTTTTATATTCTTAATGAGTTGTTTGGGTGCCTTGCTTTTCGAATGATTGTGTAGCTTACTGCAGTTACCAATTACTAGATTGCAGGTACTATGTTGGGATTAAATAGTTCTTATTCTTAGGGGGTTTAAAGCCCGATTTGGGTACCATATTCAGATTTCTTCCAAGCAATAGAATTCTATTGCTTGGAATCAATTGATTCTAATGATGAATGATGAATGTCCTGCGTTAAATGTTGAGGTTTCGTATTCAAAATCACAAAAGCTGGCTGTATTTTTTGCACATTAGGGTTGTTCATTTATCCAGCTCTTCAACATCATTCATTGTACCATAATATTTGAAGTCAAACGGGACGACATCCTTATCGTAATGAAGTTGCACCCTAACCTAGAATACAATATTTTTTTTACATATTTTTCCCAATACAATATTTACCTAAGTAAGTATGTATTCGCAATATTTTCTCTCATATATGCAAATCCTTCACATTTATAATGTTAGTAAATACTCAAAGAAAAATGTATAAGTACTAGGCATGATGTAGCAACGTAATTACCTCGATTTGAGCAACTCACTATCATACTGGCGCAGATGTAACACCTTACGAGATGTTTAGTAACTATGTTTAGAAAACAACATATCATCATAACTGAGTATTTACCTATATATCATCAATGTACTGACTATCACCTATGTCCATGTAATAAATAATCCAAAAATTCGAAAACAATCCACCCATAAGGCTACCCTTACCCGCTGATCGTCATTTGACCTTGTTTGTCTTAAATCACTGAGCTATCCTCGATTTAGTTTTCAATTTATCAAGTTGCACAGATTTTCTATATAGGTAGCATAAGCCGGTAAACGAGCAGACGGATCACCTGATGGTAAGCAATTGGCGTCGCCCATGGACACCCGAAACACCAGAGGCGTTACAAGTGCGTTACTGGCCTTTAGGAAATTGGGATTACGGGGATTCCGGAGACTAGGGAGGGGGGTAATTGGGCCTCCGGTAACCTCACTCACACGACGAAACACAACGCAAGCGTTGCTTCACGTCTGTTTCCTGAGGCCGTGGTATCACTCCGGTCGAGCCGACCCATTCGTGCCGAAGCATGGCTCTCCCACACGTAAAACAATAGATAGATTAAAACAGTAGATACTTATTAACATTTTTATACAATTTCAGGAACGACCGCGTCTCCGGAAGATGCATCACATCAGCTCAGGACGACGGCATCTGTCGTAGGTGCGGCGGCGACAAGCACGGTGGAGCTCTGCCCTGCATCTGTTATCCGAGAGAGTGAGTATCTGCACCAAATTCCACGACACATTATTGGTTCAGTAGCCTTTGCCAATCCATAAACGTAACTCGAGAGTTTATGTATTAAAGTCCTAAGTACATTATTTTTATGTTTGATTTTGAGATTTTTCGCGGACAAACCATGGTGTCTGCGGCGAAATCGGCGCTTGAACGCCATGTTTGTTTTCGAAGTCAATCCGTGCCATTTTGTGGAAATAAACAATAGTAGTTATACTATAAATAAAATATTTTTTTAATTGGAAACTTAGAGAAATCTACCATTCAAATCTTTAATTTAATAGATGCTGTTGAACCCTATGATTAATTTCCAGTCAAATATATTTCTACAGTCGTGGTGGCCCGGAGGTTAAGACGCCCACTTCTCATGCATGAGAGTGCGGGTTCGAAACCTACCAACGGCAAGTACCAATGTGACTTTTTCCGAGTTATATGTACTTTCTAAGATTATTTAGACACCACTGACAAACGGTGAAGGAAAAACATCGTGAGGAAACCTGGACTTATAATTTCTAATTATAAGTTTGAAATCGCCAACCCGCATTGAGCAAGCGTGGTGATTAACGCTCTAACCTTCTCCGTGTGAGAAGAGGCTTTGCTCAGCAGTGGGCATTTATAGGCTGTTGATGATGATGATGATGAAATATATTTCTATACAAGTAATTATATTCCACAACCTTATTATATTGATTAAGGCTACAGCCTTAATGAGCTGGTCTACAGACCAGCTCATGGACTAATTAGCAGCTGATTAACAAATCATTTATGAACATTTATAATAACTACGATTATGATAAACGTATACAAATGATGAATGTGCGTGATGCATGGAATATAGGTAGCCTTGCCGGAGATTTTCACGGAATAACGATTTTGGATGCTGCAGTTGGCAACGTCTGATTTAATGATTTAATGCATTAAGAAGTTCTGTTTGTTTAGATAGAAGCTATGAGATGTTCTGAAAGCAAAGGCACCTTTTGTATTCAAAATTGTTATCATCGTCATAATACGACATAAAATATTGCAATGGAATGATTATAAAACTAAGCAAATGAGATTTTTGAAGCTAAATTCCTGAATGTCCTTATTATTTTAAGGAGTGATTAGATCGTAGCAACACGGAGCTTAATTCCATGTTCCTTGATAGACCTGAAGCTTCTAAACTACAATCACCAACCATGTCCACCATTAAAATTATGACAAACCCTCTTATGTAGAGGAGGCTCTTAGTCCTGCAGTAGACTGTTGATGGTGTAAGCTTAATTCCATGCTATGTAAATTCCAGACCGGTGAAGTTCGAGTCGGGTGCGTGGTTCCTGCAGCAGATACAGCGAGCCATCAGCGTGATGCCGTGGAGCATCTCCACTGAGAAGCTCGAGCAGATTGGTCAGTACTAAGTACATAATAAAGCCTTAGTAACCTCAGGCGGAGGCTAATTGTTACTATACGACGTGGTTAACACCAAGTCATATCATTGACTAACCGGCTGCCGCGCAACGTGTAGCGGGTTCGATTCCCGCACGGAGCAACTCTTTGTGTGATCCACAAATTGTTGTTCCGGGTCTGGGTGTCATGTGTATGTGATATTGTATGTTTGTAAACGCACCCACGACACAGGAGAAAATCCTAGTGCGGTGCAACACTTAAAAAAAATAAGAAAGGAGAAAAGAAAAAATTCATAGGTAAACAACGTAGATTGAAGAAATACAAATGGTACCAATATGAATAAGATTATTGTTAGCTTGAAACAAATCAATCTTGCAATAACATAGAGCTCCTAAGTTTAAGCCAGGCGCTAGATCCAGTGCAGTTGACAAACATGTTTGCACTGTACACAGATATATGTATATATTATATACGTTGACGCGGTGGCTGGGGTAAGGCTACCGTGCAACGTGTAGCGGGTTCGATTCCCGCACGGAACAACTCTTTGTGTGATCTACAAATTGTTGTTTAAGATTTGGGTGTCATGTGTATGTGAAATTGTATGTTTGTAAACGCACCCACGACACAGGAAAAAACATATTATATCCATGTCTCTGCAGGTACATACATGGTTGTTTCTGAACATAAGGTACTAGTTATAGAACACCTCTAAATAATCAAGGAAACCTTTCTAAACGCCGGTGAGCAGCTATAGGTGCCGTGTGTGGAAATATAAACTGTGTTTCAACTATTTCTTGTACCTGTTGCTAGTTGCGTACTTCCTGCAACGTCGACAAAGCTTACGACAGTTTGTATGATATTAAATTAAAAAACTTGGTGGTGAGTCTGTCGAAAGTTTAAAAGGCTAATTATGAGGTGAATGCTTTTGGCAAAATGTCTGAAGGAGGAAACCACCATCTTGAAAATAGGATTTGCTCTAAGTATCTATGAAAATATATTTTAGAAATCCTATTTTTATACCATTTCAGAGGAAGAATCTGACGAGTACAATGTCCCAGGCCCCAGCGACGCCACTCGAGGGGAACTTAAGAAGATCAGAGAATTTCTGGAAACCATCTCGGCTAAGTTAGCTGGCGGGCCGCTAGAGGGGACGAGAGTGGCGCCGCTCTTCGACCATCCCGCATGTAAGTAATAGTTCTTAGCGCAAATTATAGATGGCGCGGTTAGTTTCTTAGAGTTGAAGATAGATAGCGCTAGGCGCTCCAAATGTAGTTCGTGCCTGTAAAATGTTTCTTTCAAACTGTTTTATTAAACTTTTGAATGACGAGTTATGGCTTGTTTACATGTAATATTGTTGGTTTTTCACCATTTTCCCATAAGTGCAGATACAACTCCAATAAATCCCCGAACTGAATGATATTTTTTGGCAATCCGTGTGCATGTGTTCCACTACAAATATGTAGCGATAATATAACTTGCGTAGATATTCGCATGTTCGTGCGATACCACGCGAGGCTGCGCGGCGCTCTGACGTCACTAGGCATTGCGCTACGAGACGCGCTCACACGTAAGCTAGTGAATATAGTATGGCATGCACTGTGGCACTAACAACAACAACAATATACGTTTTTAGCAAAAATTCTCCTTATTTCTTCGTTTGAATGTGTTGCACGTTTTCTGTATAATGACGTCGGTGTTCCGGATAAGATTTCTACTGAACTGTTTTTCTTATTCACAAATAAATGCAATGTTGTCTTATTTAAATGATATGTGCATGATTTTGTGTCTAAAATTATGTTCGTTCTATTAAATTACACCATCGTTTATCAGCACTTGTGTTGACAGCACGACAGCACGACCACTGAATATTATATTTCCATATTTATAGGTATAAGCATATAATAAAATGAAGGTAAGTTTTAATTCGATCGTATAATGTCCCTGTAAAAGTAGATGCAATGTTTACATCTACATACTTTTTGTTTTGCCAAGTAACTTTTCCTAGGCGCTACAAGAGTTACTGAGGTTAGGGAGATTTAAATACCGAGTATCAGACTCGGTTAGAATAGTCACTGCATTCCCAGACAATGCTATAGGCCAGTTGAAAATATTCTATGACTAAGTTGCTATATTTTGTTCCCCGCAATTTTGCAATATGCATGTATTATACATATACTTCCTTAAGAATCACTCTATTAAAAAAACCGCTTCAAAATCTGTTGCGTAGTTTTAAAGATTTAAGCATATATAGGGACAGACAGACGGCGGATAGCGACTTTGTTTTATACTTTATAACTATGATACATAGAGAGTATATTCAAAAGTCTCATTTTCAAACAAAATCATATCATACAGTTATCATACGTTGGTACATCTAAAGCCTCAAATGAGTAAACCTACATATAATTCTGAGAAATTGTCAGTCATTACATATCGGTAGGTATATTAAATATTCAATAATTCAGGGTGTTTAATTTTTGTGCAGTGCGGTCGATGAGTAAACAACTTTTTTTGAACATGTCGTTCACCTTATACGTAAGAAAGACGTATGTACCTATACAGTTCGCAAAAGAATTATTCCATTGGAAACAAGATTCATACGTTTAGGTCCCAACTTCAGGACAATCCATCAGATACCTACCTTACACTATTTTTTTACAGAAGAAATGTACAATTTCTATTTTTTTCACGAATTCAACATAATCTCTAAAACAATTTAAGCAACTACCCCTTCTGTTCCAATTTTGGTAAATATATCTATTATGTTATTAACAAAAAATCAACTTATCATAGTTAATACTACCCGGTATTTTTTTTATTTTCTTAGAATAAGTATGTACTATTATTATTTTCTTAAAACTCCTTATTTGTTACATTATCACACATATTAAGATGAATATGAAAAATTGTTAACATTGTGTTGTTATTTTACTGACTCTACAGGTGGAAACATCTCACATCATGCCAAGTTTACCACAAGCCGTGACGTCATTTTTACTTTGAGTGTACAGGTTTTTGCTCACTCAACTTTGAACCTTACTTACAAAACATTACTTCACAAAAACTAGATATATGTCTAACCAAAAACATATACTTAATCACACATTGTATGTTAATTTCATTAGATTTGTATATGTTCTCTTTTAATTTAATTTTATTTCGGCTATTAGAACATATTCCCTTTTTTTAAGGGGATAAATCATCGAATGACTTCTCTCGCCTGGGTGAGGCAGGAGGGAGTGACTGACTCTTACTGACTAAAAACCACCCCGTTCCTTCTCCTGCACTTCGAGCCGGAGCCCCGGTAACCCGTTAGGTTCTCCGCGGCTCTGAATCGGCATCAGCCCTATTGGGCCCCATCCGTGGTGGTCTGATTGAGGCGCGTACGCTCGGGTCTGGTTCTGGTCAGGCGGCGATTAGGTGTTTGGAACATGATGTCTTCTTATATCTTTCCTATATCATTGACTTCATACATAATCCAATCAGTAAATCCCTCTTTTTATACATTTCAATAGTTTCTTTATCATGTATCTACCATGTAAGGTTTTTCTTCCAAGAAAAACTGATAAATAGTAATATTTCCATGGAAGCGTTCCGTGTGTCGGTGTCTGACCCATAGTGAACTGGCAGTAATTATATTGTAGCCGGTGTTACTATACTTAATTAATTCATCGATACATGCGGCTGCGCACGCTGGGTGGTCAGCTCTTACATTGTTATGGAATGTAGTAGTAAAATGGTAGAATTTAGCGTGGTGAACTTTTCTAACGTATTTTTTTTTTAAATCTTAGGTTTCTAACCGAGTAATTAACCATAATAGGCTGTGGTGGATATCTTCTTTCAACATAACATAAGATCACGCCTTTTATCCCCGAAGGGGTAGGCAGGGGTGCACATTACGGCACTTAATGCCACTGTACAATGTAACACCCACTTTTCACTATTATGTTATGAGTCCCATATAATAGGGGTGAGCCTATTGCCATATACCGGGCACAATTCCGTCTTTCAACATAACGGAAATTGTCTAAACCAACAGACGGACATCCTTAACTTTTATTCGGGATATGCCTGTCACACATCCTCATCATATTGATGAGTGATTGTGATTGCACTGCAACTCCTGCAAGCCAGTCCTCATATCTACAGCAGCAACTGCCCAAAAAAGGACTAACATAATGAATCCTCATATTCTCTTGTTCTTGAAGCCTTCGACAATATGAACTAGGTAGAAAATTTTTTTTTTTTTTTTTATTATCATTTATTTCATACCATGTCCATATTCTTGTTAGTAACATTGAACTTAAAAACTAATGTTAGTACACATTATATATATGATTTAATATGTCAATATACAAGAATATACAATATACAAAAATAAATACAGACAGGACAACACAAAATCATGTCATTAATTATAATATTTAATTTAACTAAAATGTCATTGTACAGGCCAGAGGCAAAGTGGGGGACTCGAAAGTAAGTACGATAAGGGATATAAATGGGAGTGTCATTGGAGAAAGTAAGGATGTTTTAAAGCAGTGGAAGGAATACTTCGAGAATTTATTTGAAAGGAGTGATTTGAAAGAAGAGGAAGTAAACGATGAAAATGAAAGTGCTAATGTTGGAGAAATAAATATGGATGAAATTGTGAGTGCCATTAAGAGTTTGAAAGTAAGTAAAGCAGCGGGATGTGATAGGATAACTACTGAAATGCTAACAGAGGGTGGAGGTGTAATTGCAAGCCTGCTGTATCTACTTTTTAATAAGTGTTGGCGATGCGGTCGTGTCCCTGGAGACTGGGCCAAGGCCGTAATTGTGCCACTGTATAAAGGAAAAGGATCACAGCAGGAGTGCAAAAATTATCGCGGTATAAGCCTCCTAAGCGTAGTAGGAAAGTTGTATGCCAAGGTATTGATCGAAAGAGTGATGGATGTAACTGAGCGTAAAATCTGGGATGTGCAAGCGGGATTTCGAAAGGGAATGGGGTGTACGGATCAAGTCTTTTCGTTACGGTGCATTTCAGAGAAAGTGTTATCAAAGCACCAAAAGGTATTTTGTGCCTTCATAGACCTAGAAAAGGCTTATGACAGAGTGGTGAGGGATGAATTGTGGTCAACTCTGTCCATGTATGGGGTGGATGGCCACCTGATTCGGGCACTTAAATCCTTATATAAGGACTCGAGTGCCTGTGTCAGAATAAATGGGGACTACACAGAGTGGTTTAACATTAATCGAGGTGTTAGGCAAGGCTGTGTAGCATCTCCTTGGCTGTTCAACCTATTTATGGACAGCTGTTTGAACGACCTGAAAGTAGGAGAGTCTGGATTAAGGATGAATGACACAGTGATTAAAACATTGTTGTATGCCGACGACCAGGTGCTTGTTGCCTCGTCGGCCCAAGAATTACAACAAATGATCACTGCTATGAATGATGCATTTGAAAGGAAAGGTATGAAAGTAAATGTGAACAAGACGAAAGTGTTGGTGATAGAAAGAAATGAGGTGATAACAGAATGTCAGGTAATGGTAGGTGATGAAAAATTGGAACAAGTGAATGAATTTGTGTATCTGGGATCACTATTTACGAGAGATGGAAATGGGGATATTGAAAGGAGAGTGAAAGCGGGAAATAGTGTTAATGGTGCTTTACACTCTGTCATGTCGAGTAAAATAATATCCAGCAAAGCTCGACTTGCTGTAATGCAGTGTGTATTGACACCAATGCTTATGTATGGTAGTGAATCATGGGTGTGGCAGAAGAAGCATGAAAGCAGGATTAATGCGGTGGAAATGAGAGCCCTAAGAAGTATGTGTGGACTAAAATTGAGTGATCGAGTGAAAAATAGTGTTATTAGAGAAAGGTGTGGATTGAAAGATGATGTAGTGACAAGGATTGAAAAGGGAATGTTACGCTGGTTTGGACATGTAGAAAGGATGGACGAAAGTAGAGTAACGAAGGAAGTATACAGAGCGGATATGAATGGGGCCGTCGGTAGAGGGCGCCCTAGACGGACATATAGTGACCAGATTGGCGATATATTAAAGAAGGGCCAAATTAAAAGTACCCTTAACCGACGAGCATGCATGAAAAGATTGATGACTGTTATTGAAGCGAAAGAGGTATGTAAGAATCGTAGTAATTGGCGTTCCTTAGTCTCTGCCTACCCCCATGGGAGACAGGCGTGAAGTTATGTATGTATGTATGTATGTCATTGTACAATAATCACGGCGCAAGTCCCGCGGACAGTCGACAACATCTATTTACTATTTCGCAATCCAGTCGGCCAGATATCATTTTCAGGATGCTGTTGTTGCTACCCCTCACCCTCCGCACTAGGGATGTGCATCTCTTACGCATTACTGTATAAAAGCAATCTACGCGGGCTTCTGCAAACATTCCCGAGGCACTACAAAAACGGGGCAACCCCATCAGCACCCTAAAAGCGTTATTATATTGAACTCGAAGGGCGCTGTATGCTTTTTGCGTAAAATGAGCCCACAGACCGCACGTGTAAAACGAAGTACAATATGCTCGAAATAAGGCAACTTTGACTTCAGTCGTACAGCGCGCAAACCTGCGGGCAATCATGTTAGCGCGTACAGACAGCGCCCTTCGCTCCTGTTCAATGTCCGTATCATCCTTGAGATCGGCAGTCAGCCAGTGCCCCAGATATTTAAATTGTTGTACTCTCTGTAGAGGAACACCATTCAATTTAATAGTAGGCATCTGGATAAATGCACCGCCTCCGCCGGTCCCAAAGACCATAACCTCACTCTTTTTCGCATTGTACACAAGCCCGTGCTGCAGCGCATACCTCTCGCAAATCCCTAACAATTTGCTGAGACCACAGGGTGACGCACTCAACAACACCATATCATCGGCATAGTTAATATTGTTTAAACACACACCATCTATGTAGCAACCTAACCTAGTGCGGCTGAGCTCCTCTAATAAGTCATTCACATACAGGCTGAAGAGGGTGGGCGATGTCAGTCCACCTTGTCTCACCCCGCACTCCAGCCCGTACACGTCCGACCTGACTCCAGCCCATCTGACGCAATTGACCTGGCCCCTGTACCAGTACTTGATGATATTAATAAGTTCTTTTGGCAATTTCGTATTACTGAGCTTCTTCCACAAAACTTCGTAGGAAACCAGATCCAAAGCTTTTGAGAGGTCGAGAAATCCAGCATACACGGGCGTTTTTCTATCCATATAATATCTGACAGTCTGCTTAAGACACAAGATAGCACTATCTGTAGACAATCCCGGCCTAAACCCGAATTGATTATCATGAGGTTGTATACATTTATTTAATTGCGTGTTAAGCAAACTGTCAAACACTTTCGAAACAATCGTCGCCAATGATATAGGTCTATAGTTATTTTTATCGGCCATATCGCCAGTCTTGTTTTTCGGAACAGGTACTACTAGAGTCCTCAACATTTCAGCTGGCAAATACGCATGACTCATGCACAATGCAAAAAACATGGACAATGCTCTAGGCAAATGCGGACCCGCGTATCGTAGATGCTCAATGCTAAGGCCATCATGGCCGGGGGATTTTCCTTTTGACATAGAAACAATTGTTTTTTCTACCTCCTTGGCGCTAAACCTTGTTTCCAGCTTCATTCCAACCTCAACATCGAGCACCCACGACGGCGGCCCCAGCGGCGATTTCACACTGAAGTGATTCATAAAGATATCGGCAATCTCTTTCGAATCACTCACTCCGTCGACGCACACAGGAAGGCCATATTATCGTCAGTATACGAATCTCCAGTCATCAGTTCCACTGCAGAGTTCTATTTTCTACACCACTGGCAACCCCAACCTTGGTCGGCTCAACTTGTGCCAAACGCACCCGACTCCGTCACGCTTCATTCGCAACAGGCACACGCTCGTTAAACGCACGCTCATTATCATTATATTAGCCGCATATTACATGAATACGAACTGAACTGGAGATTTACAATACTTTGTATGACTAAAGCGAACTCTGCGGTAGATCGCACCGCATGCTCAATCTCTGAATGCACGGATATCGCTGCATAAAGTTACTCCAAATTGTCAATTGAGTACTTTCGACTTTATTACGAAACAAATAAAGTAAACAATTCTACAATCTAGTTACTCGATTGATGCGCTGTCTCCTGCATTGTAATGTACTGTAAGATGCACGTGGTTACATAGGTACGTTTATGTATCAATCAAAGATGGCTTCCGTGTGTGTCAATTACCTACAATTTATTGTTTGGAAAGTCTTTAAATCTATTCCACACGTGAATTTTGTGTTAAATGTTTGTAGAGGTATTCTGTAGTAAAAGACCTATGTCGGAATAGGAAGATTCTAGAAGTATCAACTACAAATTGTAACTTATTCGAAGATTTTTAAACATTATTTGCTTGATAAGCGATAAACTTCATGAAGGTCCTAATTCAAATACATCACGCCCTTTATCAAGTTACGCTTCTACCAATCTATTCGAAGAAACTGATAATAACTTTATTTTACATTATACTAGCTGACCTGGCAAACGACAAAGATTTTTATCCCATTTTTTTTTCTTTAAAAAAAACATTGTCCCACACTAGTATTATCTCCTATGTCGTGGGTGCATTTACAAACATACAAGTTCACATACACATGACACCCAGGAATCGAATCCGTAACACGTTGCACGGCAGCCGGTTGCCCAGCCACCGCACCAACCGTGCAGTCTTTTTTTAAACCTTTCTTTAATTTCCACGAACATTTTCAAGACTTTTGGTCTAACTAGCCAAATCCGTTCAACCGTTCTCGAGTTTTAGCGAGACTAACGAACGGAAAATCATTTTTATTTCGGTATATAGATTTTATTTGGAAAAAGCTACTTAACTATAGCTAACTACATAACGTGTCCAAAAATCTTGACTCACAAGTCAAATACTAGTATTTATACAAAGTATTATTCCTTTAAAAAAACTGAACATGGCTGACAGCTGACAGTGTCTTCCATTGTAATGATTGTGACTGAACAATGACATTGAATTACGAAATTAACAAAAGCTGACTGTCAGCTAAATAGCTTTGTATTATTAAATTAACTCTACATGTTAATTTGCCTTAAAAAACTAAATTCCGAAGAGTCTGGGAACAATTAATATTAGAGTTTTGTCTCGGCTCAAGATGAATAACCGAACAGCCAATTTTAAGTAAGTAGGTACCTGTTTCATTATAAATTTTATCCTTATTCTACTTGATCAGCTCCTTGTTTATTAATGTATTTGTATGTAATTATGAAGACTGAAAAGTATATAAAAATGAATCCCTTTTCCCCTTGGTCACGGCATCACGCGTGAATGGCTGGGCCGATTTCAATAATTCTTTTTTGTTGTATTTATTATTATTAGAAGAATTCAAATAGATATACATTATCACTTTTACCTTCATTTCACCTTAAACATGTGTTCTCGACACATGCGCATGCGTCTCATATTATTACAGTGGTCTAACCAGTGAAACTTGTATGCCACCCCAGCACTGCGCACGCGAGCCTCGTAATTGGGCTAAGTATAAAATAATTACCAGTTAATAGTAATCATACACAATCTCAAGTAATCATACAACTTATATCTTAGTACTTATCTTATAAATTTTTGTTTTTATGTGTTTTCTTAGCTAAACCTAACAATTCGTTTATTTGTTCATCGTAAGCAGAACTGTGTATAGAGTCTGATATATTAAAAATTATGTGATCCCAAGATTAGCAAATTAAGGTTTTCGATTTCAAACCTTATTGTAGTCTGAATAGGTTTTAAAATTAGTATATAAATATCGTAATTCCAACTCCTTGCTAGTTAAAAAAATCCAAAATAAATAAAAACTATTCAGTGAGACGAACAAATTATTAAAGTCGTGGTAATTTTTTGTCCCATAAATGGGATTCCCATACATTTAGCAAGTCATTGTAATAACCATATGAAGTATGGATGAAGGTATATAGAGGTATATATAATTACGCATTGTCCATACGGGCGCTTTATTTATTTAATGACGTCTCTAGCCTGTTCGTTGTAAATATGTATTGTAAGAAATATAAATTATGGGACAAAGTTCGTCTCGTCTTCACTTGCCTGTAGTAGGTATAATTGGTCTGGTAATCGTCTTCACTCGTGTTTAAATATTATAACAGAATTATGAGATCTTGTTTATTTTGAAATTTCCTGAAGTAATTTAAGGGTAACACCACAGTAACTTCTTCTTCATTTTAAATTTCCCATTTCTTTAAAATCATTATTATTTAATCTGGCTTTCCTTTTTAGTTTTACCTCTTTGTAACGTTTGGTTGAAATCGCAAAAACTTGCAAACTTAATAAGCTTAGTTTGTCTTTCATCACTTCCCCCTACATGCCCAATTGCTCGTCCCAAAACCGGAAAAACACTACCTAATTGACACGAAGCGTGCTCATATTAAGCACTTGATATTTTACATAAACAAAACAATTTCTAGTATTTTCTACAAAGCGTCTTCATATAAAACACTATCCCTTTTAAAATAAGATGAGAAAGTGCATCGACGGTGCAGGGCAGGGGTCAGACGCCCTCTATCTGATGCAGACGAACCCGTGGCATTCTGTGTGTTTTATAACTTATTGCTTAGAGTAAATTGTAAAGCTTTTCTATTGTACAAGTATCGTGCGGTCAATATCCTTATGTGCACGTAAAGCAGATTATTGTCAACCTTCTAAAACGGAACTTGCTTAGCAATAAACATCTGGTGGCTGACATAATTATCAGCCAAGACTGCTGAATTCAGGCATGCTCAAATACATGCAGCCGTAAGAGCACCTCTTAAAATAATCATATTTTGCTATTGCGCGATCACAAAAATAATTTAAAAAAACTACCTCGACCTGCATCGACATCTCTTGTCCTGCGGCAACTATAATCATATTTCACCAACCATTTCATTTTTTCTTACTCAATTTTAGCACCTCGTCGCCGTAAACGAGTAATGTAGCGTATACGTATATTTTGACAGAATATCGTAATGGTCCCGGTCAGCTATTGAATACAACCCAGGCTATCGACGTACTCATCATTACATCTGCCCATAAAATGTTCAATGGCACCCAGTTACACGTCGGGCCAAGATTAATTGCCCAGCTTGCATGCGCAATAATATTGAATATTTACGCATTTTGCAGCAGTTTTGTAACGGTGCTTATAGTGTTTATTATACAATGCAAATAATGGCTTGCAATTCAAATAAGAGCCGCATAAATGTATACATGTAAATTTGAATTCACACCAATAAACCTATAAGTAGTTGAGGAGTGTTCCTTTAAAAGTTTATTTTTTTAACATATCTGATTCTATTTTAAAATTGACAATTGCGGAAAACAAACAACATTGCGGAATTAATGGCCGTGTAAAGGGCATTGATTAAAATTGGTGCCTTTCTTTTTTCTGGCGGCAGTCGATGATTTATGGAAAATATTATCGAGAATGACATTACAAACGAAATTGTCTATGGGCACATATATGGAAATCTCAGTCTGGACTGAGTTATGAGCGTTGAAAGGAGCTGGAGTCAAACATTTTACTCCGGTTTTTTATTCAAATTATTCATAGTTTTGTCACAATTTCTAACCTCAAATTGCGCGCCACTGTACTCCGGGCACAGGAAAACCATATCACACCACAATATATTCATATTGCCAGACACTAATTTTTATTACCCATTTTCTCTCAGTCGATAACTTGTCGGATGCTTCTAGGAGTTGTGTCATGAAGCTTCATGCATGTCAGCAGTGGTACCAGTGGTGGGTTGAGTAGTGGTAGCCGTCCAAACATCTAATAAAGTATATTTTTTTTGCCATTGACTCCTGGTGGGACCCTCATCTACTTAATAATTATCATAATCTTTTGAAGAAAGAAAACCGTCGACTTTTAAAGTGATCAGCGCTATTCAATCCGCTACCGACGCCGCAGCTGACAAACATAGCATTTTATGATAGGGCTCAGTAAAGTATTTTCCGGATTTTCGACTGAGAGGAAATTGATCATGAAAATCTGTCATAGGCCATAAACCGTATACATATAAAGTGAATACGCTAGCCAATCAAGCGAAATATTTTTTTTTTACTTGAGCTGTGGCCAGTTAATGGTTCACTCTATTCTGGTTCCGTGGCCATAAGGCCAAACACAAAAAAAAAACAAAAAAAAATAAATAAAATAGTCTACAAAAAGCTTTATTACATTCCTTGAAATCGTTTATAATCATTTATTACAAAATATTTCTGACAAGTAAATGAAGAAATATGCATTGTGTACGGTCACCATCAACAAAATGAAAAGGCACCACGCTCCATACAAATTTGGTCATTGTCATTTCATAATACGTTTGAGTACGTAATTACCTTTGTCGTTTTTAAAGAGACATCCTCACAGTGGTGTTATGCCTTTGAAATTGGGCTCGCTGCCATCGCAGCGGTAAGTCCCCTCTTTGAGGAGTGGCTTGAGAGACGCTACGGCATCCTCACCTACCGCCTGACGCAGGTCCTCATCGGACATGGAAGTTTCGGGAGGTACCTGTGTCTGATGGGGCGGGAGGAAACGCCCGGGTGTCATCACTGCGAGGACCGCCCTGAGGACACGGTGGAACACACAGTGGGAGAATGCCCTGCGTGGGCTGAGCACCGCCGTGCCCTCAGGGAAGTGATCGGCGATGGCGACCTCTCGCGTCCGGGCCTAGTGCAGGCCATGATGCGGAGCGAGAGGGATTGGGATGCCGTCTCCTCCTTTTGCGAAGCAGTCATGCTAGCTAAGGAGGAGGCGAGACACGTGAGGCAGCGAAGCGCTGCCTCCTCCCAACCCAGCCATCGCGAAGGACACACCGGGCGTCGGGGATCGCGAGACGATCTCCGGCCACCGTAAGCGCGGGCCTGCGGACGGCGAGCATGGGTGGCTTCCCCGTCCGACCAGAAACAGACCCGAGCGTACGGCGCGTCGTGTTCCGCGCGCGCCTCAAAGAGCCATCAGACCACCACAGATGGGGCCCAATAGGGCCGATGCCGATTCGGAGTCGCGGAGAACCTAACGGGTAACCGGGGCTCCGGCTCGACGTGCAGGAGAAGGAACGGGGTGGTTTTTAGTCAGTAAGAGTCTGACACTCCCTTCCGCCTCACCCAGGCGGGAGCAGTCATTCGATGATTTTCCCCCCTTAAAAAAAAAAAAAAAATGCCTTTGAAATTTCTCCTAAGAACACAAGGATGGCCTTTAGGAACTCAATGTTTGCTGTTAATAACCAATAGATGTTGGTTTACTACTTGCATAAATATTGCCCCTAACTTTCCTAAACACTACACGATCATCACTTAAAGTGAAACCTAGTGTACTAAGAGCCTATTAGGTAAAACATATTCGCAATTAGGTACTTCTATTTATTATTTTTACTGTTAATAGTTATTATAAAAACATTTGTTTTATTCACTCAATAAATTCACATCATTTTTCTCCTTAACTGTTAGGTTTGCTTTGAAAAAAAAACACTAAAATTAATTATAACTAAAATATCCACATAGGCCTACATACATAGACCACATTACATTTTTTGCTCTCCAGTGTACTCAATAGCCCATAAAACGGGGTACAATTCCCGACACCGAGCTAGGCCAGGGTTTAATATTCAGGCTTTTTATTGCGTCCAGCCGACCGTGGGACCGTGAAATGAAAAAAAAAGACTGTGCTCTTATTGTTGGCCGCCTGTGTACGCTTTGCCTCAACTGTTTCATTGAGCTTGGCTTAGGAGTAACAAAGCTTTATTATTTCTAGGTTTTATTGGTGCTAGATTGTGAATTTTCTTTTTGGATTGCCTGGACGTTAAGTTTAATGTATATATTTTTAGATTTCTGTATCGTGATTACTTAAAGTAAAAATAGTTATGATTTATAATTGGAATAACAGTATAACATTCATATTGATCTTCTCATTACTCATAATCCTAAGGAAATGATTTCTGACGAACTGCACTGAACAATACTTAATTTATCAGAGTCGAAGAACTGCGTACGCATTACCTACTCTTAAAATCTTAATCACAATTATAAAATATTACTTATATGGTTATTAACTAAACATACAGCAAACAATCAATAAAGAAGTATTTCTAAGCACGCGGATCATGTAAGTGTTACCTACTTTCACAAAGTGACAAGAACCTCGTGCCTGTAATAATGAGAATATCAACACAATGTGCAATGTGGGAGACTCTGAGACTCCCAGCTCACTCAGTATGCAGAAAGTACAGAACATACATTTTATCTCAAGTTTCCATCTGAACTTGAAATTAGGATCAGAGAATCTCTTCCCTCTGGTCTATTCTAAATACCTTTATCTTGACCAGGAAAACAGTAAATGTGGCTTACTGATCACTGAGCTTAAGTGATTACCGGGAGACTGCTGCTTTTAACCGACTTCTGTTTTAAACTTGTGGCACCGACTTCATACCTATCAGTGGGTGCCACTACTACTACTACTTACAACCTATAAGTACCTACCTACGTACGACTAATAATTATTATTTTTTGCTTCTTAGTTTTAGCCTGTTTTTTTATATTCTGAAGTCGGTTTTTTTAAACGCAGATTTTCTTTTTATGTATTTTGCGTCTTACCTAGATGTTTATACGTTACTTGTGCCACAATCCACAGAAACTGCTCTACTTATGGTGGTTGCTTATACATACATTTTCTTACAAGTAATATAGAGGTGATTGTAGCGATAATTGGTAACGAATCCAAAAAAATATTCAATCATCAACAAGGCCCTGTAGTAGCCATTGTAGCAAATAATTCAGCCACGATCTTTTCTACCCTCTGAAACAAATATGGTAGATAAAAATAAGATCTAATTAATATCCGCGGCCTTATTACTTTCGTCGCGACGAACTAATTGTCCATCATTACTCATTAATACTAAATCATGCAACAAAATCATTTGTATACATTAGACACACAATCATTTTGGTTTTTGCTCAAGAGGAGTTAATGGTCGTATGAAATGTTGAGTGATTGCCAAAATTAACACATTTTTGTTAATTTAATTTTGAATGGTCTGTTCGGTTAAGGAGGAAATATTATTTTTATTGAATCGGGAAACTCGTGACTTGGTGACGAAGAGATGCATGACACAAATTTTATTTAAGGTTTGCTGTCCCGACTGATGTAATTTTTGACGAGTTTTAAGAACGTACCTTCTGTCCGTCCAGTTTTTATTCCGGTATGGATTGCAGCCACCCTTGGCAAGACCTTTGGCTCCCTTCGCGTACATTGCTTTATTCAGACAAACTTGTTTACAACAGATGTCGTTATTTATCATTATACACTTAACCAGTATGAATAGCAGTAATCTCACAAAGGTCGCCAAATGATGGGTTAATCACCGTTCTTGGTAGGCAATGTGACTCTAATGCCTGTGTTCAGCAGAAAATCTCTGTTACTCATGTTACTTACATTTTCTTGGCGTTACCTACATATTTTAACAAAATAAGCTTTTTCCCGAGACTTTGTGCATGTGCACAAAAGAAATTCATATTTATCGTTTTCCATTTCTGTGTAAAATTTTCGAGAAGTCTGAAAATAGAGCTGACGTTTCCACTACTAGAATGAATACTGTGTATGGTTTATGAAGTAACCCTGTCAGTCTCGTTCCTTTTGTTCAGTTTATCTTACGTCCGTCATCCTTTAGGAATCAACTTGGACTTTTCTGTTTCGACGTATCTCAACTATGTATTTGGAAAACTCTAGAATATCAATAATCATTCATTCTTATAACGACGCATTATACTAAAGTAGTCGACTAATTCAATAGTTTTTGTCATTAGACGTAATGATTTATATTTATCTCAAAGTTTCCGGATATAATGGAATCTTCTAATTGTCGATTATACTCAGTAGGTAACTACAGTTAATGAAGCCATGTTTATTCGTGAGAATCTTTTAAACAATACTTATCAACTAAGACCGGCTTTAGGTAATATTTCTTAGTATATCTGCGTAATATAGTGGTCGCCAGATAATACGAGTTCGATTCTCATGAGGGAAAAGTATCACTAAATTCACCACAACATAACAAGTAGGTAACTTTTAGTTCCAACTTACTAACACACATATTGTGCACATTATGATCGAATATAATATCTATTGTCGAAATGGTAAAATTATACACTCATTTGGAGCCACGAAATTGACTGTGAAGTACAAGAAATTGAACCGCGAAAATGACTGCCAATTAATCAGTCTGGTTTAAGTTAAAGAAAACTGTAGTCGATAAAGGAGATTTTTAAATTGTGGCTGTAAAACGATATTCCATGTACTTATAGTGATGTGTACCTGCCGTAAAACCTAATCGTAAATTGTATACGTGTTTAAAAATGAACGTTAAGAGCGCTATTTTCGCCAACAAACTGTTAAACAGTTTGGCGATGCTGAAATAATTATTCAAAAAAAAATGACACTAACAATAAAATTAGTACAAGTGAATTATAAACTTGCAGCCGTTAGTTGAAAATGCTCCACCAAAATCTAGCGGTAGGCAAACCCTTTCCAATTCTGGTTCACATAATTATTGTATCGTGCTCTTCGTGGCCCAACAAGAAGCACCAGCAACATTTATTTGAATCATAGAAGTTACCAAGTAGGCTGTAACGATGTCGACCTTTATACATATTTATACTTAGATATCATACTGATATGGTTTCTCTATATTGATGTTAAATGCCATTAATTAATGATTTTACCATAAACATTAGTGTAGTACGAAATAAATTGTTATTATAATGATTTGGTGAACGGTACAAAGTTGTTGAACATTTTATTTAAATAGACAGCCATCGTTCTGATTTCTCATGCTCTGAAAAAGCATTTGAATCAAATTGCCAATGGCTTTTTTGTGCTTGTCCAATAAAGCAAGGATTATAGATTTTTTATACATTTCGGTTACGGTCTACGATGGAGCACGAGCAAAATTACCAGTTCTTTTAAATAAAATAATTTAGAATTAATAATACAATTTTATCACTCTGGACTACCAGTTTGTGATTATATTATCAACATGCCCTTGACCTTCTCCTCAGAATGCTGTGCTATTAAGAGATGCTGATTTCTTACGATATTGTTACTTTTATTACATGTAATATTAAGCGTTTTCTTTGGGTATTAAAATGTAGATACATATTCGTTGTACACTGATGACGCACATCCACAGAACAACTAGTACTTTATTTAAATGGTTTTAAGTGAATATTCATTCCCTTATATATATTTTAAAGTCTTCTCAGAAAATACCTTACTTCGAAGCAACTTGTAAATGGCATTGGTAATGTATAACTTAGAAAAAAAACCTACATTTCAATGCGATTTTTTCAGCTATTTTATGCTATCTTAAGAAGTTCTTTCGTAAGATAAAAAAATAGTAAATAATAATTTCTTGGTAGAAATATGCAATCTTATTATTACATTTGCCCTTATTTAGTTCGCTCGATACACTTCGGTGTAACAGATTGCCACACGAATTGTAGGTTATGAATTACTTCTTGAGGCTGCCCAGTTTATGTCATTTGAGCGTATATATGTATATACATGCATACATATACGTAGATATAATATTACATAACAGTCAATATGTTATGTATTGGTTACACTTCTACCAGCGACCGCTGGTTAATATTAACATAACATAATTTGATCACTTTCTACCGCTCACTGTTTATGTCAATTTAATATTTTATTAATTTAACTAAATTCTTAATTTTATCTGCAATAATAAACAAAACTGTAAATATTATTCTACTTACATTTTTTTTCATAATCTTCTTTATAGGGCAAATTGTAACTTGGAGAGTGTTAATTGTAAGAGTATATTTACGAAATTTATATTTTAACTTGCTGAACTGTAAGTGCATGTAATACCTCAAACATAACAAAATAAAGTTGGTAATATACATCCTTTTTTTTTAAGGGGGGAAATTCATCGAATGACTGCTCCCGCCTGGGTGAGGCGGGAGGGAGTGTCAGACTCTTACTGACTAAAATCCACCCCGTTCCTTCTCCTGCACGTCGAGCCGGAGCCCCAGTTACCCGTTAGGTTCTCCGCGACATAATATACATCCTTAGACTCGTTATTACCTACTATTAAAAAAGTACTGCCATAAAGAAAATCCCATTTTCCTGTTAGAATCACATACGTCTACTCTTCACTTGTCTTGCCCCGCTATTATTTGTTTATTATTATTTATTTTCAGCCATATCCCTCCCTCTGTAGGACAAAGGCCTCCCTACCCTCCTTCCACTCCTCTCTATGTAAAGCTTTTTACGGCCAATCCTTTTCATAGATGTCTAATTCGTTCCGCCATCTCCTTGGGCCTGTCGTCTACTGACGTTGAGTGGACTCCACTCAATTGCCCCGCTACTACCTAATAAATCAAATCTGAAACACACTTGCAATCTGTAGCATCAACAACATCGCTCCAAATTCCACAACTTTCCAATAACAATGACAATTAACAAGTTGAGTACAACAATGCCTATTTACCTACCTTCTGAGATTACATGGTATCTAAACAAATATATACAATTTCACACGCCATTATATATCGTTATACAATCGGCAATCAGTTGCATCATCACGCCGTTAAAGAATATAGACATTCTGATCGATCGCTCGATATCTCAGATAAATAGTTACAGAGCTTGACAGAACATGGTGTCAATAACATTGGCATCATGTGTAAAGATTGTGTAAAAATTGCAATTTATTTTACTAGGTATGTAAGTATCACAAATTAGGTCAATGTTTGGAACAAATTGTTTATTCTTTTGAAAGCATCAATATCGCTGGAACCATCAGTTCTATTTATAAATTAGTTTTTAACATAACATAACATCACGCCTGTTATTCCCGAAGGGGTAGGCAGAGATGCACACAGATGTAACACCCACTTTTCACTATTTATGTTATGAGTCCCATGTAATAGGGGGTGAGCCTATTGCCATATACCGGGCACATTTCCAGACTCCATGCTACTACTGATTATTTTTTAAAACCCAGTAATACTTTGCCCGACCCGGTAATCGAACCCGAGACCCCTTGCCCGGCAGTCGCACTTGCGACCACTCGGCCAACGAGGCAGTTAGTTTTTAATATCATACTTTTTAGTTAAATATCACCATGTTATGATATCATTATGAAAATCTAAAAAGTATCAACCATCGGGAATTAATAATTTCACAGATACAACCACAATTAGTTAATAAAATCAATAAAACACAATTCAATACTAAACGAAATATTCAGAATTTCAAAACTGAACACCCAACTTGTTACCTTACTGATTACTGAAAACAGTGTTAAAACAAACAAATAAAATCTAAGTATTCCAAGTTAGCACTGAATTGCCTGAATGTCTGTAAATTGATTCTTTACACTGCAATACTGTTTGCCACGCTGACCTGAGTTAGCAATGTCCTGGCAAAATAAATATATAGTAATTGTTACGTAGGGCTTTTACGATTGAATGGATAATGAAATCTTGTCCAAATATCTATTCTATTTGCTCTACAATAAAATATAAACACAACTGTTATAATGTATAGCGAATAATAGGTACTTAAATGTTTTTTGATGAATTCTTTTAACCGAAAATTTTTTGCAAAACTATCAAAAAAGTGTTTTGTTCAGACAGTTATTTAAAACAGCTACTTCATAATCGAAACACCTGAATAATATAATTAGGTACCATGACTAATTGAATCATACCGATATTGGAAACCGTACGAATTCACGGGAAATATATAAGTTACGAACATACTCATAACTAAAGATTGCCTTTTAATCCTCGAAGGCGTAGGCAGAACCATATATATATAGGTATTTTTGATGTAACTGTTTTCTCCAGTTATAATAAAGGGCGAATTTGTTCTCAATGTGCCATAAACCGATCTCAGTTTTAGGCGTTGTACTACCTACTACTAAAAATCTGAGCATTTAGAAGCCCTTATGACCCAGAAAATAATAGTTTAGTTTCTACTCGACTTATTCTACTGTCACCCTTTATCTTCAACCACATGACCATAATGAAGCAATCAACTCGCGAATATGAAGAGTACACATTTCTTCAAAATGCTTTTACGTAACCATGGTAATGAAAAGGATTGTACTGTGCTCGGAATGTTATTAATCGATTAGTCGCAGTAACCGATACACGTGGCCTTATCGATTCTATTGGTAATCGATTGATATCGTTAAAGTAACATTCGCTTTCCAATGTCGAGGAAACATTATTATTTGCAGTTTGCAATTATACCTATATGTGCACCTATTGTTATAAGTAAGTTGTAAATTATGTCTAAGCTGTTGATCATAAAGTCTATTTCGTTCCATTCGGAGTCTAAACAGACTCCAGCAATAATAATTGTAGTTAGTTCCTCCAAATGTCTATTAAATTCGACGTAATGTTACCAAACATCCACTTTATTAATGATACCAACCCCTAACGCCACCTGTTCACTAACTGACATCAATGACGTCACATGTCATAGAAAAAAAACACCACAAGGATTAGAAAACATACTTGCTTCCTACGATTAATCACATGTCATTAACTTAAATATTCTTCTTTTTCCTATAGTAACGAAGAAATACATAGAATAATTCTTCAGAATAAAGTTTGCAAAAGATAATACGTCTGCTAGTGCTAAGCCCATAGTTGGAAATGCAGAAATATTCATTCATGTAAAAATGTGCGTCAAGTTACGTGTGTTATGTAGCTACTTACATAGCTTGTGATATCTTCCTCAATCTTTTACGTATTAGCAATTTCCTAAGATTAGCAATTAGTAGTTAAATAGCTACATATGTATATGTAAGATGGAGAGGCAGTCCACTAGAACGTGTGCTGCCACCCTTTCTCTTCCTAGACCTGCATAATGGGGCTCATAAGTCATTAGTGTTTATAGGAATGTGTAAATATAATGTGGTTACATTGCTTCAGAGATAAGAACCAATAAAATTAAATATGTTTAGGAACGTCGGTGACATTTGACGTTATTTTAGATGTCTCCAGTCTATAAGTGACACGTAACAGTACAAGACAGGGGTTAATTTAGGGATTACGTAATTACGTTGCGCTAATTAACTTTTAGTTAATGAATTAGGGATGGCTGGTGAAAAGCGCTATTACTCAATAAGGGTATTAAAATATCTTTAAGTGTTTACTGCCTTAAAACTGATGATAATAATTTATTATCTGCTCGATGACATTGTACTGCGTCAGGTTCAAAAGTAGGTATTGTGTTTCTTGACAACTGCAAAAATTTAATAGGTACACTAATTAAATGTTTAATGAATCAGTTTAAACGTTTTCAAATTAAAAACGGTGTAATGTAACTTTTATAGAGTACCAAAATGATTTCATTTTATATTTCAATAAAACTAAGATTACCAAGGATTAAAAGCACTCATCACTCATCTTCACATCGTGTTAACCATCACATCGCCATCTTTTTTACCATCAATAACATCAGAGTTTTTTACCAAGATGTGTATTACTTTACTTATCGTGTTTTTGACCCCTTATGATTACGAATAAAAAATAAATAAATGACACAAATAACAAATGATATAAAAACTATACTATTAGGTACTAACAGCATGTTCGGCTTTCTTCTCCTATAGAAAAAAAACATAGAATAAAAAATAGAGTGAGAAAATAAATCCAACCACCACGCTCTACAGTCTACCGTGACTGCGAAAAGTCGAAGACAGCTGAATTTTTGACGTACATATTCCTGTATGCATAAACTAAGAGAGGGATTTTCAAAAGACTAGAATGGAAAAATCAAAATTTTGAACGCATTGTCACGTGTAAAAGCTTGTTTGATATAAAATTGAAAATTTCGCTTACGTCGAGTCGTCACGTGCGGTGGCACTCGAGCGCGCAACCTTTGACTGCAGCGCTGAGTCGGAAGGTCACGGCGAATAAATAATTACATGCTAACATACCTACCTGCTGAGGAAATTGAAAATGTAACCACGCTTCGTAGTTATATATATAGCATATATTTCATGGAGATCTCTTAACTATAAATGTGATAGAGCATGTAAAACATGCTGTACAACAAATTTTAAGACTCTCTTAAAAATTTGGACTTTCCCAAGACAAAAAATAAGAAAAAAACAAAAATTTCCTTGCAAGTTAATGGATAATAAATAAATTAATGATTTCTTCCTTTAACATTGTTAATACGTCTTAAAGATTATCAAAAAAAAAATTGCAGTCCAATTACGAGCATCATCGCGATCACTGATCTTAATACATTTTCTGACACGCGTCTTACGTGAAAACCACGCGCCGGCGGCCGGTTTCATCGATCGGATTAACTTTACCAGGGATTAAACTCGGATTAACGGGCGGACAACTTGTCGTACGTACACCCTTTTTAGTTTCTTTTTGTATAGAAAATTTAGCATGAAATGTTTCATGGAGTTGTGAGTTTTAGACTGTAATGTTTTTAGTCCTTAGTCATGAAAGTATGTATGTATGTATGTACATTGTAATTACGTTGACGGTACAAAGGTATCTTCGTTATCAGTAGTTAGTAGCTAGACTCATTTGACAAGGAAAGCCTCGAACAAACACAAGCCTCGCACAATGATGTAACACATTCGCGTGTCATTGAAGAAAATTACTTCAAAATTTTAAAGCTGTTTTCTTATTAAAATCATTTAATTTATACAGAAATGTTCAAAATGTTCTCCTTGATTGACATTTGCGTAGAAATTGGCTATTGTTAGATTTATATGACGTCAAACTGTGGCAGAATTATTTATAACATTAACTATTACACATTTCTAGCTGTCATGATATTCACGATAGTGTCAAAATAACATTCCAATTAAATAAGTGCAAGTGGAGATTTCATAAAGAAAATTGTTTGAAGTTAACAAACATTTCCATAGGTAACACAATTATAAAACATAAATATTTTATCATAGTGCTTACAAAACTTGAAAAGTTTCAAAACGGGTCAGCTAATGAAGCGTCTAATCTAATAATTGCCTAAGTTACATGAATAATCGGATAGTAAGCCAAAACACGTCTAATTGTCGTGATTACGTTACTAGTAATTATAAGTTTTAATCTTCAGGTTAACAGTGTGGTGTCACCGCGTCGGTTTCTATAGTTAGCGCGCACGCATTGAGTTAGTCGTCTCTGCACGCGACGCTCGCATCCACCGTCTGCGCGCTCCGAATTTTTCGCGCCGCCGCGAAATCCGTTTCCCGATACTAAACCTCTTTTCTCCGCAGTTTTTAGTCTGTATTAAAAAAGTAGCTGTCAAACTTTTACCGCGAATTTTGTGGAGTGAAGTGATACTGTAACAGTGTATACAAAAGTGAGTTTTAATTGCTGATGTCGTGTATGAGTTTGCATATTTGAACAGGTGATGATAAGGCTATATTTCTGTTGCGGCTAATAGTGTTTTGAAGTCGTAACTATGATTATTTATTAATTTATTATGATCGAAATTTTATTACCATCGGGGCTTTATGGGAACTTAAGCCTAAGTTTTCCGATGACAGGCAACTAAGCGAACATTTTACTTTGTAAATAATTCATACACTTCTTATAAAGCGAATTCAATATTTTACTCTAAACTTATGATGTCATGTCCTTGTGATTTCACCACATTTGAATATAATACATAACAATAACTGCCGAATCTTGTGTACGGTTCACTGATAATATTGTTTATCTCATTCTTATCAGTACAAAATTAAACCAAAACCTTTTATCTCGTCTTCTATGTAAGTAACTACGAACTGAGAGGAATTTTCACAGATTTTCATAGAAAATGTGAATTATATCATATTTTCTTAATTTATTTTTTCGTTTTTTTTTTTTACTCAAAAAGCTCATTAAATTCTCCTTGTAGCTATTTCTTATAAATTGCAAGCAATTATGATTTATGCAAATACATTTACATTCAAGGTAATATAATTTTCTGAAAATTTATAACTTGAAAATCCTTGAGTATTATTATTATGAATCATTTAAAGAACTACGAATTGGAAGTATCAAAGTGGTGCTTCCAGCGACTGGCTAATCATACTAATCAACCCTTGTATGGTATACGGAAATTAGGATGACATAGAACCGCTTAAGCATATTTCGAATACTTTACTTATTTACCTAAGTATGTAGGTACTTGAAACCTCTAGAGCGACAATCTTAAAAGTATAACAAAATTAACTATTCGTATAGAATTCATTAATATTATACAGAAACCAGGTAATTAATACATACAAATTATGATGATTGGACTGTTAAAAACTTTAACTTTACCTTGAACCATAAAGTCAAAGTCTAAAATTATTTATTTCAATTAGCCCAGGACGGGACTTTTGAACATCAATTTAAAGTGAAGCTATTTGTACATATTTTTATCCAATTTCTACGTTATGAGATCACTGTGATCCCCACAATCCAACGTGATAAAGATCAGGAAAATAAAAGCTTCAACAAGGAAAAATCAAAGGTTTTGTACCCATATGACCGTCACAACCGGTTAGACATTGAGTGGTTTTCCTTTTAAATCAACCAAATAAAGGCTTTAACTTAAAATCACATATAAAAATGTAACATTTTCTAACACAACAAAATTAAATGTGTTTATCCTAGACACCTTCTCATTTGTCTATTAAAATACCTCTAGATATAAATACTCTAACAATTCCATTCACAAACAATATTAAACAGCAATTAACTACAAGTTACTCTTATCACACTGATAACATACTTACAACAACTATGATAAAATATGTATTGAGTGCTCATCCGTAATCACTACGTAGGTATGCACAAGTAGTGGGTATGCACACTACGCACGCTCTGATTGCGACCAATCACAATCATTTTCATAAAAATGTACTGTTGCCCGATTGATGACCAACTGAGATGGAAGATGATATTGGGATTTTACGGTATAGTAAATCTTGACAACTGTTGTATTAATACGAGTTAATTTTCACGTGGTTGCATTGTGACGTGAAAAAAAATAAGAGCCATAAAGCTACAACTTATGTAGGTACTATCTGATAGGCATACAGTACAGATAATCCATATAATAGTTAATTTGTTTCATAATCTTGTAGTCAAGTAAAAAGCTCCTGTGTACAGTTTTGCTGAATGGAATCACGCATGACCAGTCCCATTTATAATCGAATACTAGGTAATAATTACAACTACTACCTACTATTAAGTAGGTACTATTAGCATCCCGTATCGTATATAGTAATTTCATAGTACCCAGTTATCGGTACTTCCAACCTGACTATGTGTCACTTGCGCAGCTGTTAGCAACCTGATAGTTTAAGTAGTGTTATATCG
The DNA here is from genome assembly GCA_038387885.1 of Spodoptera picta. Lineage (NCBI taxonomy): Eukaryota > Metazoa > Arthropoda > Insecta > Lepidoptera > Noctuidae > Spodoptera > Spodoptera picta. Next base: position 420,694 of record JAZHFQ010000303.1, read on the forward strand.
CCATTATCTATTTGTCGATCATAAATTCTGTTATAATATGTAACGGAACTATAATAGTAAAATTTGTTATGTGTTAGTGCGACTGGCTACTAAAAGGTGGCGCTTTCGATTAAGACTTGAGATCTTAAAAACATGATGATAGGAATTATGTCGATGTGCCCGATGTAGCAGATTGGCAATATATTAAAAAAGGGCCAAATTAAAAGTACCCTGAACCGACGAACATTCATGAAAATATTGATGAATGTTGATGAAGCGAAAGAGGTGTGTAGGATTCGTAGTAATTGGCGTTCCATAGTCTCTGTCTACCCCCATGGGAGACAGGCGTGAAGTAATGTATGTATGCCCGATGTATGGTAATTGGAAACGAATATATTCCTATTGTTGGTTGTCAGTCTTTCAGTCTTGTTATTTTATAAAGGAAAATAAGTTTTGAAAACAAAGTAAACTGTTATTAACATCAGTTAAACACATGTGCTGCAGTACCTACCTGCACCTATCTTTAGTACCTACATAGTTGCACACACATTGCGCACTTAACCTAGGACCTTTTCAACCCTTTTATAAAATTATGATTATATACACACATCTTTGTTGAATCATAAGTAGGTAGGTAACTTATAACTTTGAATAAGGCTTATTTTGGTACAATTATCTGAAACGCAGGTATAAGCAAGAATGGACAGCCATTACTTATGTAGGTCCTAAATAACGTTACACGTGCAACAACATCGTTATATCTTTTTTACGGGATAATGGACACCCAGAACACCAAAGGTGTTACTAACCGTTTGGGGATTAGGTATTGAGAATGGTTTGGGATTCTGGGATTGCGGAGATTGACGCAAGAAGCCGAAGCGTACTAATATAGCACGTTATAAATATGAACGTCTGCACTTTCATCAATTTAGAGGTATTTAATACTTAAATACCTGAATATTAGCGTACGGCGCGTCGCGTTCTTGCGCGCCCTAAAGAGCCATCAGACCACCACAGATGGGGCCCAATAGGGCCGATGCCGATTCGGAGTCGCAGAGAACCTAACGGGTAACCGGGGCTCCGGCTTGACGTGCAAGAGAAGGAACGGGGTGGTTTTTAGTCAGTAAGAGTCTGACACTCCCTCCCGCCTCACCCAGGCGGGAGCAGTCATTCGATGATTTTCCCCCCTTAAAAAAAAAAGTACCTGAATATTAAGGGTCAAATAGCGTTTAAAATAATACAGACGTAGGTATCTATAGAAACAGGAAAATATTATTGAAACCTCACTAATGAGACAAAAAGCTTAAAAGACAAAAACTCGAATAATCTTAATGAGCAAAACAAGATTGGTTTATGTAGAAAAACAAGATTTTATAATCATTTCAATGGTCGACTTGTATACTTACCTCTACAATAAATACAAAATTGTAATGATAGTGTTTTTGTCATTGCCAAGTACTTTGGTATCTACTGCTGATAATAAGGGTCGGAGGTATTTGAAATTTGGCAAAAATTTGTGCAATCGAAAATTGCTATACTTAAGTATGGCAATTTTAGCATGGAGGACTTTTAATTGAGTTCAGAGTATGAATGTAAAAAATATGCAAATTTTTCAGGAAATAGCAACAAGAAAATTTAAAATAATATTGAAACATCAAGAAAAGTCAAGAAATCAGACATACTAAAGTTATTAAAAATCGCGGGTTACTCACGTGAATATACTGAGAAAAGCTCTACTAGTTGCGAGCCACAGAGGGGCTCTTCCTCATGAGCAGCGTGCGCAGTCGCGGCGATCAGTAGGCTGCGCAACATCGATATTTTCTTCTCAATAACAATTTGTTGAAACCTAGAGATGATGGTAATTCCCCCCCTCCCTCACTATGTGATAATTACGGTAATGATTAATGAGTACCTAATATAGATACTATAATTAACTCCGATCGCTTCTCATTGTCCTTAGCTTGTAACAAGCGGAAGTTGTAGTATTGTAATTACTTATTACTGGGCAATGTGACATTACTCTTGAGTCTTGTATTCTCGAAAAGGCTGCCTCGTTGGCCGAGTGGTCGCAAGTGCACTGAGCAACGGGTTTTAGGTTCGATTCCCGGGTCGGGCAAAGCATGGCTGAGTTTTTTTAAAAAAAATCTCAGTAGTAGCACGGAGTCTGGAATTGTACCCGGTATCCGTATAACTATGGCAATAGGCTCGCCCCTATTACATGGGACTCATAATATAAATAGCGGTGCACATTAAGTGCCGTAATGAGCACCGCTGCCTATTCCTTCGGGGATAAAGGGCGTGATGTTGTGTTATGTTCTGTTAACACAAACAAGGGTAGCACAACATGTCTACAACTTCGCGGCGACCGCGCACGCTGCTCATGAAGAACCCCTCTGTGGTTCGAAACTAGTAGAACTTTTCTCAGTATATTCACGTGAGTAACCCGCGATTTTAGTTAATGTCTACAACATTCTGTGTGACGGTACCACACACTTAAGTATTTATATATTTTTCCAAGTTTACATTCATCCCACCTTTATTTTCCCTGAAGTAGTCTTCTACTATAAGAAACAGTTTCCACTAGGTACCTATATACCAACGCGGAGAGCACATAGTTCCATTGTGATATACTATATACTTTTAAAAATAATAATTTTGACATTTAAAACGATTATAATAAGAACGAAGTGCAGCGATAATTAATTGATTGTATTATTTAGTTTCTGTTTCAAGTATAAATTATTTTCGTCTAGGAATTACATCATAGTATCGTTTGCTTCTCAGACGCGCGTTTTACAAATGATATAGTCGATTGAGGAAATAGATTTGTACATATGTAGATTAGATCGGTAAAAACATGGGACAAATAGAGATGTAGATAATGTACTGGGTAATCTAGCTTTCCTGATGTTACATCTTCGTGATATATTCCTAAACGATGTGTTGTTGTACCTATCTCAATGTATTAATGGTTTTGTTGTTCACTGCCTCGTTGGCCGAGTGGTCGCAAGCGCGACTACCGGGCAAGGGGTCTCCGTTTCGATTCCCGGGTCGGGCAAAGTATTACTGAGTTTTTAAAATTTTCTCAATAGTAGCACGGAGTTTGGAATTGTGCCCAGTATATGGCAATAGGCTCACCCCCTATTACATGGGACTCATAACATAACTAGCGAAAAGTGGATGTTACTTTGTAGGTACTTACAGTGGCATAATGTGCACCTCTGCCTACCCCTTCCGGGATAAAAGACGTGATGTTATGTTATGTTGTTCACACTAGAAGTCTTTCAATTTTATATATATTCTCGTGGCCAAAAAGATTGATTTTTATATTCCAATTCTGTAACAATTAGTTTGTACATAAAACCATCTACTTTCAGTAGTAGGTAGGTAACATATTTTGAAGCCTAGAGCGTGATTATACCTCTAAAGTGACTCCGCGTATCTCTGCCTGTTACTCCAAAATTGCGTGATGTAATGTTATTTACAAAGCATGGCGAATTGCTGACGAATCTGTCAAAACACTAAACGTGCTTCGTGCGAATATCGAACGCAAATTCCACTTTCTACGTACCAATGTTATTCGAGTTGTAAACGACGGTTAATTAGGTATCTTCTATATAACTCAACGTTATGGGTACTGACACTACGTCCTGTGTCATGGTAGTGATTATTTAATTGAAACCAATATTATTTCAGACTCTGTCTTAGATAGATACCTTATTACTAAAAATGTTCGAAAATCATATAACCTTAAGATACCACACCCCGAAACTGAACCTATTGCTCAGAAGCGGATTAAGTGTCGGAGACCCATACTTCGGCACGAATGGGTCGGCTCGACCGGAGTGATACCAAGGCCGAGCAGAAATCCGACGTAAAACAACGCTTGGGTTGTGTTTCGGCCTGTGAATGAGGATACCTAAGGCCCAATCATCCTGCCCCTCCCCAATCGCCCTCAATGCTCAAATTCTTAATCCCTAAAAGGCCGGCTAAAAGGCAACACCAGGGGTGTTACAAGTGCATATGGGCGACGCCGACTGCGACCATCAGGAGATCCGTCTGATCGTTTACCGGATTATATCATACAAAAATAAGAAGCAGCTCTTACGACCTAAATATTTGGATGATTAAAATTGTTATAATAAACCACGCGTAATCTAACTAACACCAACATTGACAGCAAATATTGTTCAACAATAAGTATGTATTAAGCAAAATAGTGTCTACTCTGATCGCGGTACACCGATCTAATATTGAGGTCTAGGTGAAGGTCTACCGGCAGGTCAACGACCCCCAGGGAGTGCACCATTACTTCACGGCACTCATTCACTCTCCATACAGTACGGAGAGAGTTATGTGCGCAGAAATAAATAGGCAAACTTTATGATCGTGAACACACAGACGATCATAAAATGGCTCGTTAAAACTATTGGATTCTTTCGTTATGTGGAATGACAATTAAACTGCAGTGTCGGTGTGTTTTTCGCGATAGTTTACTGTTAAAGTGCGCTTGAGATTAACTTAAAATCGACGTATGATTGCCCTCATTAACACGTTAAACGCCACACAGGTCATCTGTGACTAACGATACACAACAGTTTTCTATTGTCAAATATCGAAATACTCAAACACTACTGAATATTAAGTGACGCTTAAGTATAATTCTGTCTCTACAAATTCTTGGATAAATGAAAGAGATGGCACGATATTTAAGTATAACTTCAATTTGAGTAGCCTTCCAGTATTCGGCGAAGAGTCTTATATTTTCAAATCTAAGTTCACTATATATTTATCGTTATCTAAACACGTTTTCAAGTTCAGTAGACCAAGTATTTATACTTGTTTGAGACTCAATTACATTTTTCATTTTCATTCCATCTTTTATGACGTTCCTGCAGACTTAACATTATAATTATTGCGTCTGGTCTCTCCTGAAGTAACAGACAAGTAGACTTATATAATAAAACTATAAAAACAATTTTATCATATGCGTTGTGCTTACCTACTGATAATTTTAATTTATTACGAATACTGTCAGACTGACCGGCTAGTTTGGATGATTTTCTGTATTATTTGTCTTATTATTTTTCGCAAAATATCTATTTGGGCTACACCTTGACAAAACGCCTAAATAGCCTAAGATAGTGTATTTGATGGGTCGCCGAAAAACAAGCGAGATAGTGGTCAAACACTACCTATCTCGCCTCATTTTCCTAGTTTTCCTAGATTTGTTTAGGTATTCCGTCAGAAACCCAACAACTTCAATTAATATTTACTTTACAATTACACTGAAGTGGCTCTTTTTTCTAAAATTGCATCATCTTTGGACAAGTTGACGTCAGCACGTCTAAAAAGCCTTATATATATACCTATTTGAAACTGTACACGATGTTTGTAGTTACATTAAATTATGTGTAAGAACAAGCATGATCTCACAAGTTCATTTTTTTATTAAGTTTGTAACTATTTGGACTGAATGCTTAACAATATTAGCTATATCATCTATAGCCTAGAAGTTAACGTACTTATTGTTATCGTTCAAGGGCAAGTGACGTGAGCACCACAAACACAGCCTTAGGTAAACACAGATAGTATCTAAGGCTTATTTTGGCCATAGATATGAGATATGTAGCTACTGAAACTAAAGCTGGGTCCACACTTAGGAATATGAATTAGTTTGATTATAGTCTTAAAAACGTTACACGCTTATTGAGTATTGGGGACTATGTAATAAATAATGTAAAAACACCTACCTACGTACCTAATTTCATGATAATTCGTAATAGATTTTGTGATCACCTTTATACAAATAAAATAATTAATGACAAAACAAGTTATTAGATACACATCTAACAAAAATAAAAAATCTACTGCCAGCCACAAAAAATAAAACAATTAGCAAAATAATAAATAAACATCTCTAAATTATTATCTGTCGTCTTTTTATGCTACGGTAAAAATAAAATAAAAAATCCTGGCCGTTTTTTACGTCAAAAACATGTTCCATTATTTTTAAATAATAAATGGGTGTATTCATGGCCATGTATAAAAAGCGCTTGAAAATAAGTTGCTGCGTACTTTGAGCTTACAACCGGTCGTACACTTACGTCAAACTTAAAATAATAAACTTAATTACTTAATAAGTCAGCGAGCAGAGTTTGCGGATGCTTTCAAATTGTTCGTATTAACATTTTTATTAAGAGAGCAAAGTTCCCTCCCACTGCTTACACATGAAAAGACGCTAGTGTGGAGCAGCGCTTAAAAATAAATGTTTTAGGATTTGTTGTCTTTGTAGTAGTTATGTACCAGTATAAAAAAAAACACGAGTTGTAATTAATAATTCGTAAGCACAAAATACAACCAGTAGACATCATAAATACATTTGAGAGAGCCAACAAACAAATGACCAGTAGGTATCATCAATTTGCCATAGACCTCAATAAATTCTAAAATCGAATGTTAACAAGAATGTCATAGTTATGTCATTAGTATAATATTACGTTTGTCGAGAGTAGACAGAGAGGCGACCCCGCCTAGTATCGGCAGTCGGCAGATGAAAGTGACAGGTGTGACAGTTTGGCGACTGAGTCAAACAGGAAGTGTTGCCAGTATTAAAATATGTAACAATGTGGAACGCGACTTGTGTCACTTCTCGTAATAGTTTATCTGTGTTCCACTGAGAGATGGGTGCGATAGAAGCTACGCTATTTACTAAGATTTAAAATATAATACTTTTTATACTTGTTTTGTGTCCCTGCTGTATCGAAATTGGTTTAATAATGCACACAAAGTTGCCTTATTAGTATTTAATTGTGTCTTAAAAACTGGATTATCGCAAGTAAGTAACTACTTAGGTCCTGTCGTTAAAATAAAATATAGCGATAATTGTATATCTATAAATGTAGGTAAAAAAACCTAGCCTAAATAGATAACTGAGGTTAACCAGCAATTTCTACTTCCCACTCAACTGCACACTACTTATAGCCTCGCTACAGCCTCGCAGTAACTACTTCGCGCGCACATTCCCACCAAAGTGTAAAGTTTAGGAAAGCGCATACGTTAGATTTTCGCTGTTAAATAATGGCGTGTTCCCACGATACTAACTCTGTGTATAATCTAGGATGCCTAGATATACACCAGTTTCTAACACATTGTGTCATCTGTGAACATCTTTTTGTATATCTCCCATGTTTTATGTACCCATTATGTTAATGTGTGTGTGTGTGTGTGTGTGATTGATTGTGACGTAATGTTTATAAGTAATTGTCTGATGTTGTCTCTCTGTGAGATTTTGTTGTGCTTTCATTTACGTGTACATTTCTTACTTTTTAACTGTGTTTAGCTCACGTATGGGGACACGTGTCTCTTAACTTACTAAAGAGTTACTAAACCTTAATTATTTAAAGTAGAAAGCCCAATCTGGGTGATGATAATTACTATACATAATAAGCAGGTATAGTTTAAAGGTCAATTTAGATCTCATTGTAGCAAAAACATGATTTATTTGTGATGAGATGCGATCTTTAATGGTTTCAAAAAAATCGCTTTCAGTAAAAGAATTCCGAGTAATAAAAGCAAGACTCTACACTAACCTTCGCATTAACCATGAACTGTAACAGTAACCAACATTACATCGAATCTAGGTGGAAAACTAAATAAAAAGAAATATGTCCAAACATAAAATCCGTTGATTTCTACTATATCTACTGTGACAAACGATGCTTGAATGACGCTACACATTCCTGAGCACTACCTCTAGGCACTTGTGAAACAGTTAAATATGTACTACTGCTCATTGCAACAATTATCTCCTTGTTTGTCATTCTTCTGTGAAAAAAAAACGTTATTTCGTACCACTAGTCAGCATGCTATGTACTGGTATGAATTTTTTACCTACAAACATGGTTTAGTGTCAAAAATACACTCATCATCAACAGCCTGTTTTCGTCCACTGCTGGACATAAGCCTCTCCAATGGCACGCCACTGAGCTCGGTCTTCAGCTCTACGCATCCAACCACTACCAGCCACTTTACGTATATCGTCACTCCACCTAGCTGAAGGGCCCTACCTTTGCTTAAAGCGCAACTGTATAAGTTTTTTAAGGAAGAAGAGATCTATAACACCTGCTGGCCAGGGACCTAACATATCATCATCAGGGAACCTTCAGCCAGACAGGTTTGGATTAGATCTGTTTATTACATTAATTTTTAAAGTAGTCATAATGTATTAAAATATGATAAAAAAATCTATTCTGATTACATACTATGTATCCAGATCAAGATCTATCCGTAAGCATAATTACATCTAAATCTGTGCAGTGGGTACCTAGTTTATGAATAACGAACGATCAGAAATCTTCTTAACCAGTCAGGTTAGTACAGAATTAAAATGTTTATGTATAATGTGAAACTAGGATATTAATTTAAAACCGATTAACCTAAATTATGTTTTCTAGACGCCAAATAATGTATATGTGGTTGTGATAATGCTATTAGATACATATAATATGAAATATCGGTGCCTTTATAGTGGTCAGGTTAATAGATTGTTTAATTGTATTCTTTTTGGAAGTCATTAAGACATTAAGTAACTTGATATTTCTGGAAAAAGGCACCATCTCTCAACTCTTCATTTTCTAATATTTCTACGTTGTAAGTGAGAAAATACTCATTTCTCCATTTTTATTTCTTTCCACGTATATGACATATATGGTAGACATAACTAGGACACAATGTGGACCCTGTCGGGCGCAACTATAATATAAGTGGGAGGGAACACACTGACGTGAAATTCGATAATAAAAAGTATAGTAATTTAATAACAAATGCAAAAACAAGACAAAATTAAGTTAAATCCTTTAAATTAATGTTATAAATACTTTATTCTTTGACTTCCAATAGAAAACTTTTGAAGGCAAAACCTCCGCTAGCGCTCGGTGAAGCACCGTGACGTTTAACATGTTATTTATTTATATTTTTACATTATTCATAATTCTACATTTATCCTTTTATTCACCACAAGAATGCTTGCAGTTCACTTTTCACCAACGTACACGTATTGCCAAAAACCGGGCACTATTTATTTTTTATTACCACCAAACGTCCTTGAGAATGATCAAGTAACATTTCTTATACGCAATCATGTATAGGTCACGTGGTTGTAACTCATGCAAGGTGTGGTTTGGTAGCCAGTTCGATCCCTATTTTTTACGAAACACGCCGAGGTAACACGCATCATGTTTAGCAAACTATCATTTCTATTCTTATGAGATCATCATTAGCATGATTCGTGATCATTAATCGTAGATCGTGGATCAAGTCTAATATTACCAGTAATTGATTGGAAACCGACTTACCTACTTGTTTTACTAATATATTCGATTAATTCTCCATATTACGTGAGTTTCGAGGAAAAAGCGAGTGATTAAAACTGTAATTTGTTAAACTTTACATTATTAATTTCTGCCAAATGTTTAAACAACGTAACCTAGAATGCAGTTATTTAATCGTTGAAACTGACACATAACTTGTATAAATATCTAAGTAATTATTTAATCAATCAGAATAGAACAAAAAGTAATGACAAATTAATTGTGCACACCTGACCCAGTACCAAGTTATTACTAGTAATGTTACACACGTTACGTCACTGACACGAAAACTATTGCAACTCGGAGTCACGCGATGATACGGTTGTAGCTTGTTTATACGCATACTAGCAATTATCCAAACATCCACCGTTGCGGATGATTGGATGTTGGCTGCATATTAAAGCATTACCATGCATGCTTACACGCTGACGTGATTAGAGGATGAAGAATGTATGCAGTGTGAGTGTGAGTCACATCACAATTGGCTTTAAATGTTCGATTAGTTCTTGAAATTGTTCCATTATTGTAATTCGTTCAATGCAATATGTATTTGTAAGTAGGTAAGGAAAATTCTTATAATCTATATTACCTAACGTGATAGAGAACAGTTAAAAACACAGGTATTATTATGAATATATTTTATATTTCTGGGGTTAAATATAAGAAATAAGGCTTCCAATAAATGATGCGTACAGTACCTACCTAATGTATAAGGATGGTCTTTTTAACAAACTATAAAATCATTATATAGTTAAAATATAATGAGGTCATTGTACTTAAATACATAATGACTTCATACAGCATAGGTATTACGTAAGTACCCATTATTATCATACAACAAATAACCGTCAGTTTGTTACTGTACCAAAATAATATAAAAAAATGTCCTACTTAGGTACTGACACTCCCTCCCGCCTCACCCAGGCGGGAGAAGTCATTCGATGATTTTCCCCCCTTAAAAAAAAAAAAAAAAAAAAAATACCACAAACTATCTAATATTAAGTAAGTACGTGTAAACAGCTCGTAGGCAACGCAAGGGTTATTTTCAATTTCAAAATGGCTGCAATACGTTAGTGTAGAGTAATTTTATATAACTTGGGGTCAAAGGTAAGTCCATACTTCAATTACCAATTGTATGAAGAAAGACCCAGCATATGAAGCGCAAAACCGTTGGGAAATCAATAGCAGCATCAACATAATAATCATTTAAGCATGGACGATGGAGTATAAAGTTTAAGAGTGCTATCTTAAATGGGGTCCAAACTGAAAGTGTCCATTGAACTGGATTAATTATGTGGTGTGGTGGTACTGTAGCAAGATTATCTTATGTCTTATGAATTAAATGTCAATTAGGCATTACAACTCGGTACCTTAAGCCACAAGATGACAGCTGCACTAGCTAGGTATGACACTAGCTACTGCCTACCCCAATGTTTTTCCAAACAACCTACATCTAGCGGAAAATATGCATGGAAAAAATAACCAAAATATAAAAATCGCTTATCGTACAATCCCCATTGTAGCTAACGTTTTTCTGCCCACCAAAAAGGACAGATGTACAAGATTTCCAACCACTGTAGCTGTCAAAAATTCAATGATATGACATTAGCTAATGTCCTATAGGACGAAAAGACGAGATGTTCAAAATTTTTCGTTACAGACAGGACACTCTGTGTCTCTATACTCCATGGCAATAATCATACGGTAACCGTAATGACAGACAATGACAGGTGCTGTGGTTACCGACCACAGATAATAAACAGTTTGCTCGAGAAAGGCAAGCGTATTTACTTATTCAGTTTATTAAAGCCTATTAATTTGTGTATGATGTTAATTGTAGAATCAAATGTTTTAATATATTATTGACATTACTAGTTTGATGTAAAGAGAGCTACTGCGACTTATGAATTTATGTAGCTCTTTCAAAAACCTTTTGAGAAACTCATGCAGGTTTCAGTTCTTTGCGAAGTTAGGTACAACCTGATCGTAAGTGAGATCTAGTTAATATCTCAGAAAATATAAGGTAATTTGTAATTAAATAGCATTAGTATTCTCAATAAACATGTTATTACGGAGGATACAGCTCCCGGTTTTAAAACCTTAATTTAGCAATACAGGTAAACTCCACAATAAGCAATAGGAAGGCCCTTATTATTACCAACTGACTACATCCCAATCAATAATTTAATTATTACGCGGTATTTTATTTATTACGAACATAATTACTTGTATAGGACTCGCAACTTAAGCAATTGGGTACAGACATCGGTACATTAACTTTAAGCTAGTTGGAGCTATTAGTTATGAACTAGAATTAACTTTTAATAACTCCTAAACCCATTAAAATGTATAAAATGTATTTTTATCATCATCATCAACAGCCTATAAGTGGCTACTGCTGACTAAAGGTTCTCTCTCTCGTCTGGCATACTACGGTTACTATATATACTATAGAGGTACTACGGGTATGCCGGACGCAGGTCTACGCGAGACACAATGTGTTTTAGCTATTGTGTCTTATATATCGACAGACAGGAGGTTAAAAGCGTTAGGGTTGGAATTTAGGTAATACAATAATGCGCCGAAACCGACTATAGAGGTATGTATAAGTAGTCGATTCTCCTTCATCAATCAATTTATTATTCGATCAACTACTCATTAATCGTTTTCTTGAACTATTTACACCAATTAAAAGAGACTGGATATAATTTAACTTAACACGTTAAACGCCATGGCAGTCACCGGTGACCGACATTAGCGGAGGATTTGCCTTCAACAGTTTTTTATTGGCAGCCAATGCCTTAATCGCCTTTAGCCACATATTCTCCAACTCTTAGCCACATGTTTACTAGTTAGTACTCACATTACCACATAATTACATGGCCCTTCCATACAACTAACATAACTACCTCTAAATATTTATCATAACGCCATGAGTTGCAACATGCAAGGGAATCTAGGTTGCATTCTAAGTGGGGCACGGTGTCATTTCGTATGCACGTAAAACATTTTGTGGAAAACCTTGTCGAAATATTTACACGGAAATTGCATCCTATTTGTATGTGTGTGTGTGTGTGTTTGTGTGTGTGTGTTATCTTGATGTTTTCCTGATAACGTGCGGGAAATATGTAAATAAGTTTTTGAAATGAGGTTCTATTTGCATTCCAACTAAAGTAACTAGGGGACACGCTGTGAAACGACACCAAACCATGAGCTATCACAAATAAACTATTTGCTTCATAGAGTTTTGATCTTTATTGCTACGCTACTAAGCCAGCGAAAGTAAAAAAACTGCGTACATGTCTGGACTTACCTTTGCCAATGGACAGATTGCACCAATAATTGTGCTGTTAGTGACCTTTCGTTTTCTACCAATGATGACCATAATCTTCTTCCGATCTCATCATCTTAAAGGTCAGACACATTTAGGTGTGTTGTTATTACATAATGTACGGGATCAGTAGTTCGCATCACCATTCACGTTAGTCGTAATAATTGTTTTCGATAAAACGCACTTGTACTTACAAGTGAAAACAGACCTGTGTTATATGTAATGTGGTTACATGTGGCTCTGTAGTAAAGAATTATCTATCTTGGTTAATATAGATAATTTCTTGCTTTATTTTTTCGAAAAAAAAAAATACAATTCGGAGATGTTTCTATTAAAAAAATAACCATAGCAAATAACAGAATTACTTTCAAAATACGAATTCCCAGAGATAAAATAAATGTAGTGCTCAAAAAAGCTATTTTTAAAACCTAGTTTAAATTCTAGCCTTTTATGTTGAGCCATTAAAAGCACGTCGGTACCGCAAAGGTTCCGTAGAAAGTGAAAAGGTCCGTCCCTGGCTGGCTGGATGTAACTTGTTACTGGGCGGAAATAGTTTTCCTTTTTAGCGTATTGACGGTGGGTGCTCGGGCCGGAGCAGGCGGGCCGCGAGGCATGGGCGGTAGCGAGTGAAATCATTCTATGTTAATATTTAGCAACATTTGATACCATTTTACTTTGTTTACGAGCAAACATTATCAAATTATTATAATTACAAAAATATTATCTGTAGTGGCTTTATAAATGGATAACTTAGTGCAAAATCTTTGGTTTTAGGTAAGGATTTCTAGAAAGTGCAGTTGATAGAAGCAAGCTCACCAAACTTGATCAAAAAATTAATTTGCAAATAGAAACCTAAAAAACAATAATTGCATATTTAATCTATCACACTTTAATTGCCACAGATAAATTACGATTACCCTATTTATCGTAAAAAATATCTCGTTTATCTTCAAGATTCAAGATTCATTTATTCATTGTAAAACATAGGTACATTATAAGTTCTTATGTAATATGTTGAGAGCGCTATGTTTTGCCTCTAGGGCGTACAATACATGCAATATACTTAATAAAAACAAGGATTCAGTTTCGTAATTCATGCAATGTTATCGACTACTGTTTTCTAATTGCAGCTTCCTTCACATTATTCTGATAATGGCCGGGGGAACGATTTTAATCAGTAGTTAAATAACTTCACGTACGAAAATTGCGATACTAATAGATTTCATATCTATTTTATTTTTAATGATTCATGCCACAGGTATTCTCTACCAGTCAGACCTTTAGTTATTCCCTCCGAACATGTTATTAGACTCAGAAATCATCTTGTCTTCGTGTTGATACTTGTTTGACGGCTTCGTTTCAATTCAGTGAAACCTGTTTAAAAAAACAAAAGAGTAATTCAAAGTACCTAGTATGAACAAAAAGACTCTAAAATAATAGGCCCTCTATAGGTACAATGTGTTGCAACAATTTAGTTCGATGCAAAGAAAAATATAGATTGGAGTTTCTTATAAAACTTCATGCAATTGCTGAATATTAAAAATCAAAAATGCAGAAAAATGTTAGATCGCTCCAACTAAATACCTTATGGACTAAATTCAAATTCCTCACAATAGGTACGTTAATTGAGTACCTCTAATTTTGTTACTATTTAGAGATGAATTTAAACTATAAACAAAACAAACAAACAATATAAACAATAAAAAGTAAGTACCTATTGTAATTTCTAATTTCTAATCCGCTCCTCTTATAACTTGCACCGCTTCTAACACGGCAATACCGATGGCCTATACAAGGGAATATGAAGGTATTATGCATGAAGAATGTCAGATGAAAGTGTCCGGACTTCGGACGCGACTGGTGCCGGAGTAGGAAGAGGAACAGATGACTGGCAACGAACACGACTTGTTTCGTCTGTCTGTCTGTCTGTCTGTCTGTCTGTTTGTATGTTTGTTTTGTAACATGATTTCATTTTCCGGTATGAGGTATGATTATGTGTGAATAGTCTGTTGTAGTTTAAAAAATATATATATTACACTTCGTTATTCGTTATCGTTTTGCCGTCTAACTACGTTCTATTTACAATACATTTGTGTACATGTCGGTCTAAATAGGCAACTTATTAAAAATCCGAAAATCTAAAATTGTTGAATCAACTACATGCGCCAAATTTATCATGTTTCTGATAAGGTAAATGGAAGGTAATCGCTCGTTATCACTGATTTGCATACAGAAATATTGTCACTTTGTTTTGGTACTCTAAATCTATGCCTGTTGGTACTTTCACTATTTATAGCCATCTTTTAAATTATTACAACCAAACTAGATAAGTACTATTTTAACTCTTAACTCGTCGAGTACCGTCATTATAGACACAATTATAGAACAATAGGTTGCGGTCACCGGTGACCGCTTGGTGTTTGACAGTTTAATATTATATCATTTAATTGACAATCCACGAAATCTTTCCTAGGTTTGACAACTTGTAGCGATGTTTGAAATATATTTTTAACGGATCTTACAGCGTCGGTCCTAAAACACTACCTTGCGGCACTCCCGAAAACAGTTACGTCATTTACTATCATTCACTTCCTTGTTTATTTTGTTGAATAATGAATATTTATTTAAGTAGACATTGATACTTCCAAAGTTATTAACAGTAAACTCGTTTTTATAATAACTATCGTAAGACATACTAAATTAACTAAAAATCGTGGGTTACTTACGTGAATATACTGAGAAAAGCTCTACTAGTTTCGAACCACAGAGGGGTGCTTCCTCATAAGCAGCGTGCGATGTTGCGCCGCCTACTAATAGAGCTACAAACAGTGAACTTGTTTGTAGGTCTATAATTACGCTATCAGCCTTTCTACCACTAATTATGGTAGTTTTTTTATTATAAGGATAGACTAGGATACAGATTGGTCTATTTCATATTACTTAAGTATATAAAAATGTGCAATGTAATCACAAACCTATTTGTTGGTAGTACGTGATAGTTTTAATATTCTATGTAGTCAGTAGTTACCGTTAGCTTATGTTATCAGTCACCCGTTGCCTTACTGCGGCCTTCGCAGCAATGTCACAGATAAACTCCTAGACGCAGTTATGTAGTACAAACCCAATTTACATACGTAACCTATTGAAACAGTAACACTTGAACTAGGCAATTTGTAAAATGTTAATTCAATATACAGGTCATTTATGATCGTAAATTTATGATATTTAAGTCATGATGAATCGACATATCAAAAATGTATCATTCATAGACGATTGAGAACACAAAATTGTAAATCGAAACATAACATTTAATTTTCATGAACCACAATTTATCATCTCTTTCTCTATTAGACATTATTTTATCTCTTTCTCTATTTTCTCTATTAGATAAACATCTACATTTCGTCCCTATGGGGCTACAGAGAAGAGACATAATACCTTATTTTTAGAAGCTAAATATCGCTTTTAAAACTTTGAAGATAGAATACGTAATTAGGCTCCTAAATACAATTTGATTACCAATGTACATCTCCTAAATACCTTACCTGGTTTCGTTACGCACAGCTACTCATTTTATAGCGACTATAAGTCATTGAAACGTGTTTAGTTTTTCAAAATATCGTAACAAGGTTACCTATTGTTCCTCTTCAATGGAAATTATCTGAATTATTTGAAAACACGTATTTTCGGTATTAACTGTTATTAATAGTAGGTAAATATGTTAATAGTACAAATTATGTGAATAGGTCGCCAGGAATTTTATTGACATTATTGATACGCGAGACAAAAAGGGTGTGGACCACACAACGTCATTTTTAATGTCATTGTTGGAATATTCAATATATTATATATAGGTACTAGTTATATCGTTCTTCTCTAACAGTTTTATCTCATTAATTTAATGGAAATTAATAAGAAGTCTGTAATAAGAAATCTTTAATAAGAAGCAAAATATTAAGGGTTCCTTTACTGTGTCGTACTGATAGGTTGCTACTAGACCAATAATTTACAGTGGTCTGTATTGCTTGAGAATATGAGGCTGGCTTCTCACATCAAAAATAGCTACGTATTTGAAGATGGATACCCAATAGATAGCAGTGTAAATAGAAAAAAAAATAAGTACATAATGTTTTTATTTTTAACTAAAAATGATGACTAAACGTAATTTTTCCGCTATTTTAAGACTGATTACAGTTAGGCACAAATAAGTAGACATGTTTACGTCACACCCACCTACTTCTGTTACGAAGGAACCTTGAGTATGGGTAATATAAGTTAGCAATAACCTTTACATAATTTAATAATCAAATATTTATAACTTGCCGATAACACGCGTAAAACTGTTCAATTTTATTCAACACACTATTATATTTCCATACACTTACGAAATAGTTAATAATAGGCTTGATGTTCTCATCTAAACATGACATTAGAAACAACAATAACAAAGTACCTATTTATATGTTTTCGACAATGGAATCAATCATGTTATGACTTTGTGTAAGTTTACTTGTATTTATATTATATCAATTATGTAAGCCATTTACCTAGCTAGCCTTAGTTTTAGTGATGAGGATAGTCCTAAGAACTTAGGAGAAAGGTTAATTAAACACCTATCACAGGTTTGTCTATAAGCGTAAGGGCCGATGTTTCCAACGCCACATAAATTTTAACAGTTTGACTGCTGACAGAAAACTGTTGAAAGTAAATCCTCCGCTATCGTGGCCCATACCTTGTCCCTCATGGCGTTCAAGGTGAGAAATAAGGTGAGGAATAACTTTGAATATCTGACAATTGTTCCATACTTACTAGAAACTGTCAAATGTCAATTTTTTCTACAGTTAAGAATAAACTGATGCTTGAAAAATCAATCCTAATTATGATAACTTCTCAATTCCCTCCAAAATGATCCCCTTTTCTTTAACACTTCTAAACTCGACAAAGGCAAGGTCAAGTACCTTGTGACAATGCCGCGACTGCTAGTGGTACCGAGCGCACGCACGAACCTCACTGCTGGTGGTACCGTGCGCACGCACGAACCTCTTGCAGAAGGCACCAATGACGCGAGCGTTGCGCATATTGAATGCAATAGCGGACAGTACGGATATATTCTCGTGTACACTCAACGAGTTCACAAAGGTAGCATATGAGGCTGTTGTAAATAATAACTTAAGTTCCTAAGATTTGTACTTATGTGATTCTATTTATATAATTTATGTTGTTAGTACCTAGGTACATATATTCTAAAAAATATAAGTACATATTTGTTATTACTAAAGTTATTTACGTTTATTAGGGATAGTTTTATGAAAATGTATTAGCCTGTAAGTTTATTTAATGTTCTATGTGCTAATTAATGTTGTATGTTCTTTTGTTTTTCTTTGTCTAATTTATTTTACGGTTATTAGGGGAGATTGTGTAATAAGTTTACTTATAATGTGTACCTGCATTTATTGTATTAGGTGTGCCTGTGATGATAAATGTAATGTTTAAATATAAATAAATAAATAGATAAAAATTGCTATCTAAGCAATGTTGTCGATATAGAGGTACATACAGTTGTACACACTACGCTCCAACTACCTACAACTTACAACTTATACTGCAACTCGACACTATTGAGTAGGTACTGAGACAGTAGCTCATTAATGAGTTACAGTAGTAAGTGTACCGTGACGTGTGTGTCCGATTACTTGGACTTGTCAAATAGGTGATTTTAAAGGGTCGATATATCCGTTACATACGACTTGTGAATCCGATTTATTTAGGTAGGGTTTTGATTTCGTTTTCGATTGGAAGCCTTTGAAATTTACTTAGTCATGGTTTTTTTGGGTGCAACCGTATAAAAAGGTTTCTTTGGACTTAAATGGAAATTTTAAGGAATGTAAGAGAATTGGTCCAAAGTTGTGACAAATGAGTTAACTGCTGTTTGTTGGTGTCTTTTTGAACCCTGAATAGAAGACAAGATATTATGAATGAATTATTCTGTTAATACGCAATTGACTACCTACATATTTCAGTGGACAAGACACTCGACACCAATATTACTAATGTTTGTTCGATAACTAGGTAAGTAGGTACCTACTTTTGTCAAACAATACCTAACTATACAATAATGACAAACAAACCAAAATAGTTACAATTTGCCAATGTTTTCATTCTTCATTAGAACGCAATTCATCGAATTGTTTTATTTGTTTACTAACATTTGTTTGTTGAGCTACAAGAATTGAATCACTCTATTGTTTACAATCAAGACTCGTAGTACATCGTTCGTATATACTTAGGTACTATAATATTCCTAGTTTACAGTTGTAAACCTTCGAATAGGTAATATTCTCAGTAGGAACTCGTCCAAAGGATCGTTGGAGCACTAATTAAACTTCATTTAATTTTAGTGTATCTATTTTCGTATGTTATAATATAACTTATATATTCGTATAGTTATTTGTATATATCTAACTGTCTACTGGGTATTTTACGCTCGTCATTTTCTAAATGATTCAATTTTAAACCCACTCTTATTCTATGTTTAAAATCGACTAGTGTGTAAAAGACTTGTAGAAATAAAATATTTTTTTTATATTCGAATTCTACGTTCAAATATTATAAGTAAAGAAACCACAGATAATAAAGTAATGTTGTCAGGTTATTGCCTTTGCGTAATCACATTTTATTTTCACAACTGTTCTGATTGAACAATAACATTCCTTATGTTCATATTTTTGCTATATATTTTATTTTAAATATCAAGGTTAATAAAACAAGTTAAGCGTGTGTCTATATCTGATTTATTAATCAAATAATTAATTAATTATTACGATCAAGTAGGGACCAGTAAATTTATAATAACTTTACTTAGATTGACATATTCAACTTTCTTCTATTTGTGTAGTAACGACTTTTATTAGAGACTTGGTTGCCATTAAAGAAGAAAAAGAATCGACTTTTATTCCATTGACAAAGCTTCTATTTTCTTTTGTTATTACTTAAGTACGTGAATGCATTGTTCTAATGGTGAAATGGCTTAGAAAGTGTTATGTTGTGCAAAATTATTTAAAAAAAAAGTAAAGTTCTTAGAATTAATGGGTTAATTTTAGTAACAAGGGGGGGGGGATTGTAACGGGATTTTATAAATGGATAGTTTAAATTGATATTTTTTTACTACATACCTAGATTGAATACGTTTACGTTTTCTTAAGTATTTTAGTCTTATTTAAAAAGAAAAAGTCTAGAGAAATAGCCTTATCATCACTATGTAACTGTATCAAATACGAAAACTCATAACAAATATTTCTTTGCTAGGAAACGAAAATGTCATAAAATAGAAACGCAAAAGTTCCTAAGATAGTGATGTGCCACCAGAGTGAGTGTTAACGAAGCGAGTGCTAGTGATGTGACATATGAGACCATGTGGGAGTACCTGGCAGTGCTGCTTCTTGGATTCTGGCTCGGAGTTGCCATATTTCTGTATATATCCTGCTATTGGCTTGAGGAGATCTTAGGTAAGTTGAAAACCGTCTGATAAAAATTTACTTAGAGGTTTCTTTTTACAAGTTTTCGTTAAATGAAGCAGAAGTGCTTTCCAAACTAACTAAGTAAGTAAATCTATAAAAATAAGTAGGTACCCACCTGCAAACTAAGTGAATTCTGTTAAAAAGTGCAACAATTAAGTATTGCATTTCAATTACAATTGCATCTCAATATACCCTGATGTGTATTAACACGCGAAATAATGTTATACTTATTATTTTTACGCGTACCTATCTATTTATTTACAAACTAGAGACTACAGAGTAAGTAGAAGATTCAGTCACTAGAAATTCTTTGTAAAATAACAGACGGAACGATATTTAAGTACAATTTAAAATTGAGTAGGCTTTCAGTATTCGGGCGTTAGACTGGGAAGGTTAGCCTAATTAAGGCAAGGATCTCGGAACGTGAGATAGTCGACTGAAAACTTATGAAAAATATTTATTTTCTCTTCTTAATACTTGTCTCAAAACCTACTTATCGTAGGCCGACCACTTATAGTTACGGTAGCCTGTAAGTAGTATTTTACTTACGTGTTATTGACAAACAGGTATCTCCATATTTAGTGAGTATTGCTTACCGTCAGGCCTTGAAGGCTCAGAGCGGTTTGATTGACCCCTCATCTTGACTTGATCGCCATTTTTTTAAACATGTATTAACTTACGTATGGATGCACGACCTTGTCTATAATATATTTAATTCTAGAATTATTGTATTAATTCTACGACTTCTTTTGTACCAAGAACTGTATGAAACCAAACTGTATGGTACCAACCACAGAAATGTTAAGAGTTGTGAAATGTTCTTTAATATATCTGTGGTACTAACTTTATGAAATCAAAAATCTTACAAATACAACTCAACTTACCTATGATCACCTGACACGTCTTTGGTTCGGTGGTCACTAGACAACTGACTATTTTACTTTTCTAACCGATTATAAAATAGAAGAATAGTATAACAACAATAGAAAATCATAATAGAGAACATACCTACGGGATTGCTACACACATACAAAGATATGGATCGTTGGCCAATTGGCTTTGAACTTGATCAAACTAGAGAAAGAAGCTATTGTGATATTGTCATATATCTGACATCAACTCGGACTATAGATGCTTACCTACTTACTGAAAATTGTACACACAAAGGCCTTAATATTGTATATAGAGGTAAAGTACAAATGTTTGATTCTTTAAGCTACCTACTTTTAAAAGTGCCATATTTATCTGAAATTGTAGGTACCGTTGCCAACTAAAAGTCATAATTATTACCTTGTAGGTATATCTAAAAGTTTCATAAAATGAACAGAGGCCTTAGTACGAGTTTGATTTACGTTTAAAGTATTCGAAACGAGTACGCGTTCGGCACTCTTATTGGCCGGTGCCAATGAAGCAACCAATCACAGCGCCGAACGCGTACTCGTTACGATTACTTTAAACGTAAGACAAACTCGTACTAAGGCCTCAGGATACAAATATACATGATAATTATGTGCAAAGTTGCCGGCCACTTATGTTGCCGAAAAATATTGCTCAGATGATGACGTCGCATTTTTATGTATCTTCAGGAAACTTACGGTGAGGGTGAACCATACATTAAGTTGTTCAGTTTGTTCACATATTAGCAAAATACATTGATGTAAGTGTCCCATCAAAACTCGCCTTTACGACGGTCCTTGTCCAACATAAATGACATGTAATGACATACAGACTTACCTCGTCTACTTTGAGTTTTACGACCCACATCAATCACAGATTTATTCTAGCCAAGTTTAGTCATTCTAGCGAACTTACGTGTTATTGCTACATGTCAAGCTAGCAGCAGCTTTTGAGCTAAACCTAGATTTTCTCGAATAAATCAAAGAATTATTTTGTGTCATTGACCACAACTCCACATACATACGTTAATCGTTACCACAGGCCCGCGGAGATTCGTTTTTTCGTGTCTATACTTCCAGATTATTACTGTTTCTTATTCCCTTCGTATTGTTATTTATTTGAAGGACTTCTGAAACTTCAAACATCCGAGTCTTATCCGATTCATGAATCCAACCCCAGAACTCTTTCCTACTCGACAGACCCAAACATGATTAACTACTCGAACTACAAGATAAATTCTAGTCTACTTACAATGATCGTAACATGTTCTTCCATAATTTATCGTCATGTAATTTAGCACATCGATTATTATTAATTAATGTCATTAATGTCATGTATTTCACTCATTGCCAGCGTGTTCTCCTCGGATCATACCAAATTGGTAACTCCTAGTCGACCTCTCGTGGACTGGAAGGCCACAACTTAATTATTATTTCACTTCATAATATCGATACGTAAACATATGTAAATAACTTGGCGAACAGTGAAGACGGAAATGTTTTTGATTATTGATAAAAGGGGAGCCTGCTAACGGACGAAGTTATATTTACTTATTTAACTCGTTGAGTACCGTCATTATAGACACAATTAAAGAACAATAGGTTGCGGTCACCGGTGTCCTCTCGGTGTTTGACAGTTTAATAAATCTTTTATCACAATTCAATAGTTACGTCTGTATTTGTTGTCCATATACCTATTAATTATGAAAACGATATACCTAGTGTAAGTAGTCGTTCAGAAGAATTATAAGCATGTAGGTACATGTTCACAATGTCGCACTTTACCTTTAGTCTTTCGATTCTCTATTATATTGTACACGTCTCTCCAACTACTACTTAATTTCAAACCTCAGTTCGTAATTTCTAAATAATTTCATCACTTCACATTGTTGTTAACACAACCAGCCATTAAAAACTCGAGTTATGTGCATTATTACATGTTTCTGTGCTGAACCATCTGCCACCTGCATTATCTTGAAATCACGGAGTATAGAGGAGTTACTGTCTCAGTGCCTATATGAAAAAGTGAGAGTAAATAAACCTTTGTATTTTTTAACGCACGCCCATTTAGTAATTTATGGAGGACAATTAATACGCTCTTGTTACAGTAGTTTGATAGACAATTACTTATAAAAATATTACATTGTATATATACAATGGTGGTCCTTATATATCTCCTTAGGTAATTATAGTACTCCATGCTTAAGATCTTGTTGACCCTAACACTAATTACCTTATTTTATCATTAAATCCGCCATCTTGCGACTATTGTCTGGCACTTTTATAGCTCATGTCGAGGGCGGGTGCTGACCTCTGTCGGCTTGTATGAACTTTGCGCTGTTCTTAATGATAATTGCGGCAACACGTGTCGATGGAGTGGCAGGTTGAAGTGTAATGTGTGTCGGGGCTTTTAATCAGTTGCCATTTCATTTTAATTTGGATAAAAAGATATTTCAGAATGGCCCTGACATTTAATAGATAGAAGTGTCGGCAACGCATTCGCAACTCCTCTCTGGATATTGCGAGTGTCCATGGGCGGCGCTCATCACTCACCGACGGAAGAACCGTCGATTTATTTGCCTTATCCCTTATCATAACTATGTTAGCGTGTTTATTTACTTGAACAGGCAGCTCTTTCTACATTCATACAACCATCTTATCAATCTTCATTTGTTTTAAATTAAGCTAATCATTTGTACTGAACACTTTGTAGCACGCGCCAACAATAGCTTATATTGTAAGTACGTATACAATTTGTGTTAGATAACCATCATACATGGTATTAAAAGCCTATACAGTATGTAGTAAATTTTATCTGTACATCAATGACAACTGATAACAATCATGAGTAGCATTGTACGACAGTTTATTTCTGGCTCGAAGTTGTATTTGTAAATTGTAAATAAACTTGAAGTACCTCGGTAGTGAGCGCACCTTTTCCTTTTTAGAAACTGCAAAATATAATTATACGTAGGTCTATCAGTAAATCAGCTACAAGAGCCACATCCGCCGCTGAACAGGCTTAGGCATTCCCTGGTCCCTTTCATAGCCCTAGTGACTTCCAGTAATTCCGAATCAATAACGAATAGAAAAAAAGAAACAAAATAATTTTCTTACGCTAAAACAAGCACAGTAATAGGCTTTATACATTATAGAATCAGAGCTTTGTAGTAGTGTTTTGTAGTAAATCGGACAAACCGATGTTGCGCAGGAGTTGACGCCTATGCCTAGTCGTTACGTACATACATGAAGTACATACGTATTGCAGAGTAGGTACCTACTGTTTGGTCTGCGACTTCACATGCCTTGTCACTGCGAATGCAAATCCACACACTTAGCGGATGTTGCGCTAATACAGGGCCGTATTCAATTATTGCGGGTACAAAAAACCCTTTTAACTCGTCGAGTACTGGTTTTGTAGACACAATTATAGAACAATAGGTTGCGGTCACCGGTGACCGCTTGGTGTTTGACAGTTTAAAAAGCTATTATATCAAGATTATCAAGACGTTATCCTATAATGTAGAAATATCGGTCATCATTTTAATTTGTAAAGTTGTAAAAATTTGTAAATCATTGTCAGATTAAACAGTAGGCAGTACTTGCATATTGAAACTGTAGGAAAACAAAATTTGTAAATCATTGTCAGATTAAACAGTAGGCAGTACTTGCATATTGAAACTGTAGGAAAACATTATTTTTTTAAATAAAATATAGAGAGCAACACACCTAGAAACTCCAAAACGATAACCCCTACTAATTTATCACACAAAACAAAGTGAATTTATAATAAACAGTAACAACCTCGAATTGTTCAGCGGTCAAAGAAACCAAATATTTGCACGAGTGACTACCATTCAGATAAAATTCAATTCAAAATAATTTGCGTCATTTTATGAATATTTTAGTTCAGCCACATTTAACTTAAGTGAACAATTGTAATTAACTAAGTAAGTAGTAATAAAATACTAAGTTTGGAATATTTTCGCGGCCCGCTTGGTATGTGGTGCGAGTCATATTTCATATTTATTTTTATGTGATTCACCAAGTACGCACCTGTGATTTGTGAACCTAATCACAAAGTATGGTGGAAATTATGCATGCTTGTGTATTATGCATCACTAACTTATCGGTAAAGGAAACATAGGATTGTCTACTAAAGTAGACAGATAAATCAACATTTTATAAAACGTATGTGTACCTGAACGTGTTATAATAATCTAGAATTTATTTAATAAGACTTCTTCATTACCAAATTAAAGCAACTTTATAGTAGAACATTAATTAGAAATACTTCGTCCAAAATACTTAACACTGGAAGCTGTAAAAGATGATATTCAAGAAAAAAAATACTTACCTAAAACTATTGTTTTTACTCTAAAACTCGACTAGTCGGATGATCTCAGTTTCACAGGAAAAAAATCTTAGGCAATATTAAAGTGATTACAAGATCGTGAAACCAGTTAATACATTAACAAAGTAATTATGAATTATTAAAATAGATATTATTTTCGTGAGTAATTTCAAGTGTTGAGTTCCGCGTTAATTGACTTTTTTATCTAAAATGGTAAAACTAAATTATAAAAATTGGCGAGTTCATGAATATTGTTATTAATGTTTTGCCTACCATGGGCACCACGAACTCGAAGAGTCTGATTCTTATAATTAAACATTCGGTTGTAAATTCGCGACTTGCTCGAATCCTGCAACCACAATAATTTCTTACTATATAGGTATATGTAGTATTGGAACTAGTTTCATTGTATATTCTTTTAGCATCGTTAAATTATGTGCGTCGTTGGTTGTATAGTGTCGACCCTTAAAATTGATTTATTAGTATGACATCGAAACCGCAGTCAACTGCAGACTAAATAGGTATAGACCCTAATACATAATCCAGCTGTAAATTATATAATTAAATACCTGTAAAAAAAAAGCCAAACCGTCGTCCAGTTTCCTACTTTAGATATTGCAGTAAGATAAATAATTAGCAATATATAATTAGTACTTCTGTTTTATGATACTTTATCAAATCCGGGTGAACTTATTTTAGCATTGAGATAAGTACTAAATACCTAACGTTACTATACCTGTACCCTATCTATTTATACACCTACCTATTGATAGATAGATATCTTTGATATTAAAACAATTAAATGGACATTGGACAATTTCTTTGTAGCCTCTAAATTAAATGTAAACAGATACATTAACAAAACCTTAAATATCGTGGGTTGTTTTGTACTGTTCGGGCAGGTAATAATAATAATAATATTAACACGTATGCTATTCCAATTCTCATTTGGAGATCGGTTGTTCTTAGTGAAACAACTTGTTGTCGTAGAACGAATGTATTTATTAGCCGGAGGTGGTTGTTTTTATACAAAAATTGGTACTAGTGCTACTTACAACTAATTCTGTACATTAACCAATTAAAACTATTAAATTAAAAATAAATAAAATTTAGAAATTTGTACACCAATAACATCGCCTAAATTATAGCCAATAGCGTTACACTATTTAGGACAGAACTTTATTTACAACGTGAACAATGGAAAGAAAAGGATAGCCGATAAAAGAGCGAGATAGTCGATAAGTGTGAGGTCCGTGCAAAGAGGACGCGCCTCCGCAGCGCCGCGCGCTGAGTTTCGCGCCGCTATAAATATTGCGTAACGCGTGCCTCTGTCCTTTCCTCCTGCGACCGTCGAGCCGTGAAGATGCAAACGCCGTGCGCCGTGCCGCGCTGCGATACCTACGCGCGTTGGTCGGCGCGTGATACTGGCAGCGGCGTCGGCGAGTTACTTCGTCTCTTGTAGACAGAGGATCAAAAACGTTCAGCAAAATAGCTCTTTTCAGAGCTTTCTGTGTTAACAGAGCATATCAAAAACGTGAAATAAAATAGCTCTTCTCAGAGCTGTCTGTGTTAACAGAGGTGGTCAAAAACGTTGAATAATATAGCTCTTTTCAGAGCTGTCTGCTTCTTGGTTTCTGTTAAACGATGGTCTAAATCCTTGTAGCTTGTGCTATGGCTAGTGTGGCTACAGTACTCCCCCTCAAGCGAAGCGTACCGGCAGTTTGACGACACGGCCCGAGCGAGTTTTCTTATCGCCGGGATGTGACGTCGCTGTTGGTTGCGGTACATGTGTTTTCTTGGTAATCTTGCTGGTTTTCTCGGTAATGGTGGTTGAAGGTAATGGTAATTGCTTGGTAACGCTGGGTTGAGGTAATGTGAAGGTAACTGTACTGGAGGTTGGAGGTAAAGTATCTTGAATGTCTTCGGTGAGTATAAATGCAGGTTTCAATCGGTCGATTGATATATTTGCTTGACGCTCGGGTAATTGTACTGTGTATACCTTCTCAGTACGTTGTAACACTCTGTAGGGTCCTTCGTATGGTGATTGAAGTGGTTTTTTTACTGCATCTGTTCTTATGAATACGTGGCTGCACGTGAGTAGGTCTTGATGCACGAATACGCTTTTATTGCTGCTGTGATGCTTCGTAGGTACTTGCGGTTTGTTTTGTTGAATTATATTACGTAGGTTGTCAACGTAGGTATAATCCAAAGTAGCAGGTGTGCAGGTGGTACTTGTAGTGAAAAATTCGCCAGGTAGACGTAGATTGTAGCCGTAGGTAAGTTCGGCGGCACTCACACCTGTGTCTGAGTGTAGCGCGGCTCGAAGTCCTAGTAGTACAGTAGGTAGTACTTCGGTCCATGTACTTGCGCTCGCGAGTTTGGCGCGTAATGCAGTCTTGAGTGTTCGATGCCAACGTTCAATTATGCCGTTGCTTTGTGGATGATATGGTGTAGTACGATTTTTCTTGATTCCCATTAGTTTAGTTAGGTTTTGAAATAGTTGACTCTCGAACTGACGACCTTGATCACTTGTGATGGTAGTCGGGCATCCAAATCGGGCGATCCAGTGTTGGTACACAATATCGGCGATTCTAACAGCTGATATTTCGTCGGTAGGTATTGCTTCGGGCCACCTAGTTAGTCGGTCGATCATCGTTACTAAGTACCTGTGGCCTTGAGGTGTTGTAGGTAGTGGTCCGACGATATCAATGTGTAGGTGTTGGAATCGCTCGGTTGGCGGGAAAGATCCGACGTTCGAGTGCGTATGACGTTGTATCTTGCTTTTCTGGCAAAGTATACAGGTTCGAGTCCAGCAACCGATGTCTGCGTTCATTGATGGCCAGAAATATTTTTGAGTAATGAGTTTGCGAGTCGTGCGTGTACCGGGATGACTGATGTTGTGTACACTGTCAAATACTTGTTTTCTATATGGTTTAGGTATGTACGGGCGTACATAAGAGGTCGATGTTTCGCAGTATAGTTCGATGTCGCTGTTAGGTATAGGTATTTTCTTCAAAGTTACGTTTTCTTGTGATAACAGTTGTTTAATGTTGCTGTCCTTGTCTTGCGCACTCGCTATGTCGTTGTAGTTGATTGCAGATGGGAATGTGATGGATTCTATGCGGCTTAGGGTGTCGGCAACAATGTTGTCTTTGCCGCTCACGTGTCGAATGTCGGTGGTAAATTCACTGATGAATAGTAACTGTCTTGTTCGCCTCTGAGTTTCGGAATTTGATTGAGTCTTGGACATCACATATGTAAGCGGCTTGTGGTCGGTGAATATGATGAGATGGCGACCTTCGAATATCTTCCGGAAATGTTTGACTGCCATGTACATTGCAAGTAGCTCTCGATCGAAAGTGGAGTATTTCTTCTGCGCGTCGTTGAATTTCTTGGAAAAGTATCCGAGCGGTTGCCACGTATTATGTAGGTATTGTTGTAGTACGGCACCGGCAGAGTTATCTGATGCGTCGCAGAATAAGGCGAGTGTTGCGTGATGAGATGGATGAGCGAGTAGAGCTGCGTTTATGATGCTAGCTTTACATTGCTCGAATGCTTGCGTCGCCTCTTCGGTCCACGTGATCGGAGTCTTATCGCGCTTCTTGACGTTGTGTAGGTAGGCATTTAGTGGTGCTTGCTTCGATGCGGCGTTCGGTACGTGATCACGATAGAAGTTGATCATGCCGAGGAATCTTCTTAGTTCTTCGATGTTCGTTGGTTTCGGGTAATTAGTGATTGCTTCGATTTTGTGTTGCGGCGGCTTGATTCCATCAGCTGATACGGTGTAACCTAGGAACTGTACTTCAGGTTTGCCTAGGTTGCATTTAGCGGGGTTGATGGTAATGCCGTTGTCTTCTAAGCGTTTTAATACGGTGTGGAGATGTTCTCGATGTTGAGTTTCGTTTTCAGATGCAAGTAGTAAGTCGTCGATAAATGGGAAAACAAAGTCTAATCCTCGTAGTACTTCATGTATGTAGCGTTGAAACGTTTGTCCCGCGTTTTTCAAACCGGGGCACATACGTGGGAATTCAAATAGTCCCATTGGCGTGATGATAGCGGTCTTCTCAACGTCTTCTTCTCGCACACTGAGTTGTTGATAAGCGCGGTTGAGGTCAACCGTGGAGAATATAGTTTTCCCCGATAGGTGGTGAGTGAAATCTTTGATGCGTGGCACTGGGTATCGATCTGGTATAGTGATCGAGTTGAGTCGGCGATAGTCACCACATACTCTAATATCGCCATTTTTCTTAGGCACGATGTGTAGAGGTGATGACCATGGACTCTTGCTAGGTCTGCATAGTCCTTGCTCAATCATATTTTCGAATTCTTTCTTCACTGTATCGAATCGATGAGGTGGGATTGGTCGAGCTCGGCAATGAACTGGTGGTCCACGGGTTTCGATGTAATGTTGCACGTTGATGTTAGAGTTTAATTTCATTGATGTTAGTCTTGTTATGCCGGGATATTGTGCTAATATGTCGTGGTATGATTGTGACATATTGATGCTGCGTACGGTAGGTACGTCTGACACTCGCACCGGGGCGTTGACTTTTAGGCTCGTGACGCCGTCGATTAATCTTCCGTTTTTTAAGTCGACGATGAGTTGGTGATGTTTGAGGAAGTCTGCTCCGAGGATTGGCCTTGAAACATCAGCTACTATAAATGTCCACTTGTACGGACGTCGTAAGTTGAAGTCGAGAGTTAGTGTTCTCTCGCCATACGTAGCTATAGTTGTGTTGTTCGCAGCGTACAGTTTGAATGGTAGCGGTGTTCCAACTTCTCCTTTTCTTCTCGGTAGCACTGATATGTCGGCTCCGGTATCGACTAAGAAAGATAAGTTTGTGTTTCTATCGGTGATGTGTAGGCGGTGTGATTTCTCTTGAACGCCGGTAGCCGCCTCCGCCAACGTTCGGTTTAGTTTTCCGAGGTCGTTGCTTTGAATGAGCAGGGAGGTGTGCAGTGTCGAGCTTGTTCTTTGAAGCGCCGATGGTAGTAGCAGAATGGTGAAGGTGATGATGAATCACGATTCCGTGAACGTGACGTGCTGCGTGTGCGTTGCTGAGATGGGTAACGGCGGCGGCGGTAGTCGGGGTTGTATGCTGGTCTTGACTTTAATTCGGCGATCTCCAATGATAATTTTCTTATCTCGTTGATAAGGTATTGTGTATCGGTGTGTGATGATGACGTGGACTGTGCTGGTGATGGTTGTATTGCTGAGACTTCTGTAGTTGACGCGGACTGCTCCATCATTTTGTCAGCGAGGAGAGCGAGCTCTTCCAGCTCAGTTTTTGTGCTAAATGATTCGCTGACGGCCAGGACGGATCTGATGTGTGATGGTAAGTGGTTGGTCCACATGAGTCGTAACGTGGAGTCAGGGACCTTGTCTCTGGCTAGGTTACGCATGCGGCGGAGTAGCTGCGTAGGCTTCTGATCGCCGAGTTCCATCTCGGACAGTAGTTTCTGGAACTGTCGGCTGTCGGACTCTTCATAGGCAGATATGAGACGTTCCTTGATTGCGTCGTATTGATTCGTCTCCGGCGGGTTGTATAGGAGGTCCATGATTTGCTCGATGTCTTGACGTTCGAGCTGTGCGATGACCATCTGGGCGAGCTGAGCCTGTCCCTTCTTCATGTCGTTGGTAGCTGCTTCGAAGCTAATGAACCATAGACGTGGTCGGTCACGCCAGAATGGTGGAATGCGCATTGTGAGGGATATGCCAGCTGTTTCCGTCTTCGCTACGGTGTGGGTTAGGTCTTCCGTCGGGCAGGGATTTGCCATCTTGATGTTGGATAATAATTAATTTTCTTCCAGCAGGGATCCGTTCTTCCAGCAGGGATTTGTACTTCCAGCAGGGATTCGTTCTTCCAGCAGGGATTCGTTCTTCCAGCAGGGATTTGTTCTTCCAGCAGGGATTTCTTCTTCTTCTTGCTGTTCTTGCTCGGGGTCACCACTTTGGAGATCGGTTGTTCTTAGTGAAACAACTTGTTGTCGTAGAACGAATGTATTTATTAGCCGGAGGTGGTTGTTTTTATACAAAAATTGGTACTAGTGCTACTTACAACTAATTCTGTACATTAACCAATTAAAACTATTAAATTAAAAATAAATAAAATTTAGAAATTTGTACACCAATAACATCGCCTAAATTATAGCCAATAGCGTTACACTATTTAGGACAGAACTTTATTTACAACGTGAACAATGGAAAGAAAAGGATAGCCGATAAAAGAGCGAGATAGTCGATAAGTGTGAGGTCCGTGCAAAGAGGACGCGCCTCCGCAGCGCCGCGCGCTGAGTTTCGCGCCGCTATAAATATTGCGTAACGCGTGCCTCTGTCCTTTCCTCCTGCGACCGTCGAGCCGTGAAGATGCAAACGCCGTGCGCCGTGCCGCGCTGCGATACCTACGCTCGTTGGTCGGCGCGTGATACTGGCAGCGGCGTCGGCGAGTTACTTCGTCTCTTGTAGACAGAGGATCAAAAACGTTCAGCAAAATAGCTCTTTTCAGAGCTTTCTGTGTTAACAGAGCATATCAAAAACGTGAAATAAAATAGCTCTTCTCAGAGCTGTCTGTGTTAACAGAGGTGGTCAAAAACGTTGAATAATATAGCTCTTTTCAGAGCTGTCTGCTTCTTGGTTTCTGTTAAACGATGGTCTAAATCCTTGTAGCTTGTGCTATGGCTAGTGTGGCTACACTCACATATTCATTTGGTATCATAAATTGGTCCAAAACAGAGCTTCAGAATCTACAACGCCACATTAATACTACACTAACAAAATACAGACGACACCACCCAAGATCATGCACACAGAGACTTACACTACCAAGAAACGACGGAGGAAGAGGTATTATAGATATCCCCAATTTACATAACAAACAAATTACAACATTGAGATCTTATTTCTATAGTAAAAGTCCTTCATCAACTCTTCATAACGCAATAGTCCAAAATGATACCAAACTCACACCTTTGAACATGGCCGATCAAACGACACAAAACAATGAGACACAGACCGATCGACAAACCAAAATCACAGCATGGGCTCAGAAGTCATTACATGGGAGACACTATCACGACCTTAATCAATCAAACGTCGATAAAGTTGCATCGAACGAATGGTTAAGACGCGGTGAATTGTTTCCTGAGACTGAGGGGTTCATGCTGGCGATACAGGACCAGCAACTATCAAAAACATATAATGCATATTCCCATACCCACCGACATTTGCAGGCGCTGTAATAGTGCATCTGAAACTATTCAGCATGTCACAGGTACCTGTAAAGCCATAGTTCAATCGGATTATAAGCACAGGCACGACCAAGTTGCAAATATTATACACCAAAAATTAGCTTTAAAATATAAATTAATATCATGCTCACCAACACCATACTACAAATACCACCCAGAAATCGTACTTGAAAACTCTGCTTTTAAGTTGTACTTTGACCGAGCTATTCTTACCGACAAAACCACACACTTCAATAGACCCGACATCACACTCATTGATAAGATCAACAAAAGTGCGCAAATCATAGATATAGCCATTCCAAATACACATAACCTCCAAAACACAATTGCAGAAAAACTTTCTAAATACACCGACCTGAAAATAGAAATCACCAGAATGTGGCGACTTAACAGCGTCACAATAGTTCCCATAGTATTATCAACAACGGGGGTTATTCCAAAACAACTCCATCAATCCATAAAAACACTCGAACTACCTCCATACACATATCGAATCCTCCAAAAAGCTGCCATTTTAAATACCTGCCATATTGTTCGAAAATTTTTGAACGAAACCGACAAAGTTTCGTTCACCCCAACCCAAAATTGAAACGTCCACGTGGGTTAGCACTTGGCTTCGGCCCGTACTAGCCCTCAAATCCGGCGCTGTAGCCGAGCTTAGAAAAAGGAACCGAAAATAATAATAAAAATAAACCTTTGATCTACTATTACAAAGACATTATGAAGAAGAGCACCTGGAATACTTACTTAGTCTATATTTATGAATAATATAAGTCACATGCACTGTTTGATGATTGCTATTTCTTGCACCACGATGATAACCTTCACTTGGACATATAAACCCCCTCAATGTATCCCCAAAAGTACACATGTTATAATTTATTGGACACAGGAACACCTATGTAATTTCTTTAAAAAATGTCCCAATTAACATAACAATTCTTGTTCACCAGATCTCCCTGCACCCCGCAATGCGTCGCCAGCGCCCTCTGGGCACAGCGCAAGCGGAGCGCATGTGCAGCTGAAGCGGTTGGTAGCCAGGGTCGTGGAGGAGGCGGCAGCTCTACCAGCTCTGGCCAGATATGCTGCTGAACCTCACACGCCATCTATTGAGTCTTCTACCTATGAAGACTTACTAGCAACGGCCATTTTAAATAAGGTGGGTTATATTTCTTACTAAAAGAAATGTTGCAGACCAGATGTCTGCTTATCTTTCACGCCTTTTATCCTCGAAGGAGTAGGCAGAGGTGCGCATTGCCTACGGCACTTAATGCCACTGTCCAATGTAACACCCACTTTTCACTATTCATGTTATAAGTCCCATGTAATAGGGGGTGAGCCTATTGCCATATACCGGGCACAATTCTATACTCCATGCTACTACTGAGAATTTAAAAAACCTAGTAATACTTTGCCCGAGCCGGGAATCGAACCAGGGTTCCCCTGTCCGGCAGTCGCACTAGCGACCACTCGGCCAATGAGGCAGTTGAATCTTTGATTCGTATTCGTATATATTCGTAAAAATAAACTTAAGTACATAAATTACACAGAGTTCATAATATTACCTTGATGCAGTTCGTGGGTCCCAGAAGAGGAAATAAAAAAGCTCATTGAATGATGCAAGCTGAATCATCATTAACACAATACTAATGCAATACAATAAGCGACCTTGTACTGATACTGTTAGAGTATTGTTTCGATTATCATAAGATAAGCGATAAGTAAACAAATCTGAGAATGACCTTCTTTTCAATTTGGAAAACTCAAACATCGATCAATTGTGATCTTTATTTCGCTACTGCTAGAGACTAAGTTTTTCTCGATATTATTATGAGCAAATGTATCCCTAGCTGGTGCATCCAATTTTTCATTAGTTGCTCAGTTATCAGTAGGTAACTTACTGCCTTTCGGACTTCGCACCGTCATTAAACCTAGATAGCAAAATATCAATAATATTTTGTAATAATTATTTTATAATTTGACTGTTTTAAATTTAGTCCTTAAGAAAATGATACTTATGAAAATAGATTCGGTATAAGGTTGCCTATTCATGTAATTACCTCAAAAACTAAATAAATCCCGGGTCGGGCAGAGTATTACCGGGTTTTTAAAAAAAATCTCAGTAGTAGCACGGAGTCTGGAAAGGCTCACCCCCTATTACATGGGACTCATAACATAAATAGTGAAAAGTGGGTGTTACATTGTACAGTGGCATAATGTGCACCTCTGCCTACCCCTTTGGGGATAAAAGGCGTGTTGTTATATTATATATTACTAATTAAATCTCGTAATCACTCATACAGTTTTAATGAAAAACAAAACATTAATGAACCTGTTTCATAACAATTAGATATTAAGATATAATTGTTAGAAATCCGTGCACATCCAATTCTAAGGCTTGTTTATGTAAACACAACCTTATGCGGGAATCCATACAAACGCTTCATTAGTTTCGCGCTTAATTTAGGGCTGTCACACCGGCCGCGGCCGACCGGTCACTGAACGGCAGTTATTATGGTAAACTTGTACCTAAGTCTAACAACTAAACAATATCTACGCTATTTACAACAAGTCGGCCTCTCAGAACACCGACGTGAAACAACACTAAACTTGCGTTGTGTTTCGTCGTGCTACCGGAGGTTACCAGAGGCCTAATTGCCTTTTGGATTCCTCAAACGATCCTCCTAATCCACAAAAGGTCGGTAACGCATTTGTAACACCTCCAGTGTTGCGGGTTTCCGTGAGCGACGCCGATTGCTTACCATCAGGTGATCCGTCTGCTCGTTTATCGGTTTATTCCATAAAAAAATAAGTGGAGAGCGTGTTGCCAAACTAAATTGTATTACAGACTGAAAAAACAATCAATTACAGGATCATCACATGAATTCTCATTTAAGTTCAGTTACTAGATACCACTTGCGTAAACTGAACCTTTAACTACACCTTAAGCAAACGGTATAATGATAACGTTCATCATCACCGCCACGTAAAAAGTGACATAATTCTATACTCATTACTAAGTACGGACATTTATCAACACAAACATACAACAACACTGGGACTGATTTCATCCTATCACTTCCATAAGCCTTCCTAAGCGGGTACTGAAATAAAAACTGATAAGTCCAATAACAAAGAACATTATATCTCCACAATAAATTAAATGCAATAATCCAATCTTATTGCCAAGCGGAACTGATACAACCAGTCTAGCAATGGACAATGGTATATACCTCTATATAAAACTTTTTTTTTTTAATAAAACGTTGCCCTACACTAGGATTTTCTCCTGTGTCGTGGGTGCGTTTACAAACATACAAGTTCACATACACAATATGACACCCAGACCCGAAACAACAATTTGTGGATCACACAAAGTGTTGTCCCGTGCGGGAATCGAACCCGCGACACGTTGCACGGCAGCCGGTTGCCCAGCCACCGCACCAACCGTGCAGTCAAACTGATATAAAAAATACCATTATAGGGCAGGATTAAGAGCAAATATTAATCTAAATTTCGCTACTTGTGTAACGTATACATGGTGCACAAGTCGCGAAATGTTATAGCAAGAAGTCCATATACTGTCAGAACCAGCGAGGCTATTCTGTAAGACTGACGTCTTTGCAGGAATGAAACCTTCAAACGAGACCCCTCGCTCCGTAGTGACACATGCAGAACTTCACGTGTGACTCAACGCTTACATTATTTTATATTTATGATCCCAGTCCACAATCTATCGCACTATCAATGCTATCTCATTTTGAAATAGCTTTGATGCCTACGTATCATGCTAGTCACTGCCTTAGCGCAGCGTGCAAGTACAGAAAACAAGCTAGATGACCAGGTTAACTTACCCTGAAAGAAAAAATATTTTTGTGGTATTATCATGTAAATATAAATGAAAAGGTTAATAATAATACGAAATTCACCTAACAACAACACAACCACAACTCATTAAACAAATTAAACCGATATTTATCTACCACAGTTAATCGAAGTATCCAGTTCGATCAGCAACTACTGGAAGCACTAATTTCCAACCTATTTAAAACAAGGATCTAGCTCGTGTATACTATCCATCACACGGACAGCTTGCTAGATAAGTTATCAATAAGTTATCTGTCGATAGCAGGCTGTATCGCTACAGCCAGTACAAAGATAGTTCGGTACCTAACCAATCCAATGTTTTACAAAGAAATGGTAAGTCATCATACATAAATAATGAGATTAATAAGTGTAATTCGTGTACACTTAGTGTTAATCACCTGTCCACGATGGACAATTGATCCGTGCAGTGGCTCAAATGTCGTGAAGTGAAATGTACATTTTAAAATGTACACTTTTTATCTAGTGTCTTTCGTAGTGTTCTTATACATTGTAGCGGCCATAAGCCTGGTGAGTTACGTAAATTGTTGGCTCGGATTTGTTTGCGTGATTATAGAAAATTGTTCAATTATTTATATTTATACACAATGGTGATTATGTGATACCGACGCGGAAATCTTTAATTAGTTTCGGCGTCTTCAAAGTGTTATTTGATTGTTATGTAAACAAAGGCATCGCGAATATTTTTGTAAATATATTAGTGGTAAACAACGAACAAAAAGAAATATTTTTAATAATGTTCATTTCAATGTCGTAACCCACCTGGTTACATCCTAAATAATTTATTAATTAGAATAAACGTTTCACAACAAACTACAAGAACTGTGCAACAAGGAGACCTATATAGAGAAAATAAATTATTAAACAATTTATTATGTTAGTGCAGCAAATGGACAACCCTACGCGATGCCATTCAGTTGACCCGACGCGCTTCTCTCCAGCGCAGTGTGAACTGACGCTCGTGTGAACCAGACCTTTTTTTAGAAACGTACCGTCTCTCCCAGAGCACTTACCACGACGAGATAGAGTTATAATTCGTGTGACAACTGGTGAAAATGTACAATTTCTTCAGTTCCATTGTGAGCTACTTTCCCGAAGCGAACAGCGAGGTTCGAAGTTTTTCATGCGTTTGTCAGTTGTTATGAATTCATGCGTTCACGCTGGTCCAGTGGCTCAGATACGGCCGACTGCTGCTCAAATTCCCCGAGCATATCATCGCCTGTACATCCATCCAAGTGATTTAGTATTAGACATTTCCTATCTGGATCATACAAGTGTTGCATTGTTTCAGTTTGTTCATTCAGTTTCTCCCGCGTGCTACTTACGAAAGCCTGAATAATATTCGTGGTGAAACGTGTAACGGCGACATTTCAATCCGATAATAACTACGCGATGAGAAAGATTTTCTTAAATGTCTTTTTAATTACTACTTTTTAAAAAATTAGACAAATTTGACTCTGTAAGGATACATAATAAAAAAAACTGTCACCGAAGTAAAAGAAGATGTAGAGCTGAAGTGACGTGTTATAGAATAGACCAGTGCACAAAAACACTGATGATATCTATAATGTAGTGAGTGACGTAGAGTAACAACAATGATTGTTTGTTCCCAGGTGATAGAGCGGTACCAGAACGAGAATGGTTCCGGTGGCCGCAGCAGTGGCATCCATTCGGCGAGTGCGAGCCCCACGCCCTCCGAGCGGTCCTCTCCCCGCTCTCTGCACTCACACTCCCGACACAACACAAACATCACACCTCCCGTGAGTAACATTACATTTAATGTACACATCACTAGCACAATCACTAACAGCAAACAAATACGTACGATGTCTTCAAGATTCTCACAAAATATCCTCATTAAATAGCTAATGTATAAGTAGTAAAGAAATGTGTACATACTTAAAAGTATGTTATTACATAATTTCAGCTCCATGAAGAAGACGACGTGTCTGACTGGGAGGAGGGGGATGCCACCGATGAAGCCTTAGAGGTGCCGCGGCGCGTACCCTTCCCTGAGTTCGGAGGAGACATAGTACATAACACAGGTAAATAAATCTATTCCGCCGTGACCTGAAATAACCCTTTACAACGTCCAAACCGAACCGAAATTAACGATTTAGGTAATTATATAGGTACTTTGTTCGGTTTCCAAAGCTTTCAATAAATTCACAAAACCTCCGGCTTAAAGGTTGTCTGGCAAATATTAAACCTACAATCAGACTTAACAGGCTTACTTATCAAACATAATCAGCTGATAGAAAGGTAACGGGGCGATGTTAATAACCTCAGTCTAGATAAGCTTTTTAATCAGCTTACACGTAGTTATGCAAACAAATAATTCCAGAAAGGACTTAATATAACCGATGTTTCCGCCTATGTTGCAGATAATGAGGACCGAGAGTTCGACGAAGTTTCCAGTAGCGACCTGCAGGCAGTCGACGGCACCTGGGAAGAGAACTGGCTCTTCCAGAAAAAGAAAATCAAGACCATACAGTCGGTGCCCGTGCCTATGCTGGTCCCTAACTCCAACACAGAGTACAGAGCGCTGATCGGTGATAGAGACGCTGACGACACTACAGATCTATCGGACAATGCGAGTGACTCTGAAGAACAAGCAGAATACAAGAGTGACATGAAGAAAGTTCTGGACTCTAAACACGTTATAGGAGGTAAACCTAAAGTTGAAGAATGTGACTTTGAACCAGACAGTCTCACCATTATCGATGGAGTTGATGAAGACTTTGACAAACTTGTTGAGAAAATAGATGATGATGAAGCAGTAGACGCAATCATTAACGAAATCAATGATAACAAAGTTACTATTGTGGAGACAAGTAACGTAAGCACAGTAGATCAAGTCGATGGTGGCAAGTTATTGATATCTATCGACAGTGGACCATTAACAAAAGCAGAATTTGCAGTAAATGAAGAAATCCACAGGACACTACTGAATGGGAATACGGAAGAATTTATGAATGACTTGAGTGTTAAAACGAATGGTGATATATTACACAATGGACATGTAGAAGTAAACAACGTCGACAGCTTCACTAACAACAAAGGTGAGTGAAATATAGCTATAAATCAAGCGATTAACTATTCAAATATAACCGATAATAGGAAAGTAATAAACACAACACACCAAAATGCGCCAAGTTTAATCAGTGAGCATTAATAGAACTTTGATTATAATCGATTACTTAATGTGCTTATAAAGATAAACTATAATCATAGCCAGTAATTGGAATATTTTATGAGAGGTATGAAACGTTCCAGAATCATCGAATACTCTGAGTCAGCACGAGCGCGAGGGAGAGTACGAGGAGACGGTGACGGTGCCCGTGCAGCGGTACGCGGACAGTCTGCGCAGAAAGCACTTCGATGACGGACCCCAGGAGTAAGTCGATTTTGGAAAAATCTTGCCTAAACTTAGTCATCTAGCCGATACAACAACTGTGCCTTGACAACAGTTGCGAAGACACAAATACAGTACTGTTTTAGGGAAAATTATAAACCGAAAATTGTAAATTAGTAGACCAATTTTATTTGTAATTCATGTGCATGTAAAAGTACGTTTTTTTTATTTCATATTTCCTTTATGTCCTTTGTAGTGTTTTTACTAAATTGATTCATTTTGTTTCAGGATTCCCAGTCGTGATACAGATCAAGATGACTTGATACCAGGTACGTGACTTATATAAACACAGTTAAAAGTTTGTAATCTACAGGAAGGACTCCCACGACTTATAAAAACTAATTAATATACGAGATAAGCATAGATAATATTATACCTACTACGGACACCTAATATTAATTACGAAAAAATACTGCAAATACCTAAAGAATTAATTCACAATATTGTAGAAAAGAAATATTCTAAATAGATATAAAATTGTGATAGATGTTATTTTCACTAATATAATGAAAACGATTACAGGTTCAATAGCTTACAGAGAGCGTAAGAAATGGCTAAACTATGTAGAGATGCCAAACAACCCTTACTCACCAGAAGCCATTCAGAAACGACTATCAGCCAAGAACACATCATCCCTGTTCGACATGTTCACAGCTAAGAAGGAAGCAGATGATGACAAAATGGAAATAAACGATAATGACGCAGATGAAGGAGAAATCGAAATACATGATCTCCCAGTTAAAGATGAGCAACACAATAAATTAAGTCTAACAATGAGCAATGATAGTATTAATAGTATCGGTAGAACTACTAAAAGCCCGTCGCCTAGGATATTAAAAGATGTCATGGCTGAGGAAATTCCACAATATAAACGGTAAGAGGGAACCTTAGGAAATTAACGAAGAGTAGAAAATAGTGTATTGTCACCGAGTGATTGATCAATTGTTCTTTCCAGTTACGGGCGTGATTATTATATAAGAGAGGCCAAGGCGTCGTGCGGCGGTCGCAAAAAGACGTCCGTGGACGAGGCGAGCACGGTGTCCTCGGCGTCGATGAATAAGTCGACCAGTTTAGACAATTTCGACGCAGAGTTCGCGTCGCCTGTAAGTGCCAGCAGCTCGTTGAGCGACCTCGAGGCGTCCGCCCTCCATCACAACATCGTCCGCAACGTCCTCAGCCCTAGGAATGCGAGCCCCAACTTCGCTATAAACCCCATTTTCGAAAACCCCGATAGACACAATGATAACGCTGACGAGAATCATGCGACAGACGAACGTTATGTCGCTCGAAATGCCAACGTAAGACAACAATGTAGAACTGTGTGCGACGGTGACGGTTATGTGGAAAACGAGGATATAGTTAGACTTAAAATACCGAAAATACCCGAGATCACCGAAGACCTTTTCGAGACGTACACCCATGTTAGGCGGAGCAACACGCTGCGCAGCGAGGACCTCTGCGTCCGCGCCAAGCGCCGCCCGGCTCTCAATTTTACATTCGGTGGCAGTCTCAGGTTAAGCAAAGGCTTTCGTACCGATATCTGGTGACAGAGCACCCTCTAGCCCTCTAGTTCCGACCTCTCATAGTCTAATACACCTTCTTCGCTCTCAATGGCACTCCCACTGACCGTTGTCTCAACATGTCAATCTCTAACTGTGTACGATACAAAATGGCCTCCAGTCGAGCCGAGCTCATCCTATAGTACCATAAGTTACTGACATCACGTCACTTCCATAAATATGGTGACAGAACTATCTCATTACTAAATCGAACATGAATCTAAAATATCTTCGTTTGACACACAGTATATAGCCTGTTGTGTGTAAAGTTGGCATGTTACTTGTTGGATATATACAGCTGACTAACAGCACTGTGCACTATTAATACAAACGTTACTACTTAGTACTGCACTCATAGATTTTATGTTCTTCTTAATCAAATTTCAGTACTACAGTAATCCTCAAAGACGTTAGTGGTGAGTGTAAGATTTTGGCAAACAAAGTTTTGACTAACTGCATCCGACTGCTTGCCACCTAACGAATATCTAGCAATACTACTCGCATCCTTCGACTACTAACTCATTCGCCAACACTTCACACACGTTCATTCCATCCGTTGCCACTCGTCAATTAATATTTCTGAATATATTTCCAGTTGTTTCAATATACTAAGCTACACTACTCTTGTTCTCAGTGAAACTTACAGCGCTGCACGTTTTAATGCTTACAAGGCACTGCTGGTATATAGTAACAATATTAACTCCAATAATATAATATTATAACATACTAACTTTAACACCTACTGCATTTTCCGTAGATACTATTAGTTATCTTATTTTGTACAAAATCAAATAATGGGGACTTAGCTGTAAATGTTTAAATCATAAACAAACTTTAATTTTAGATGAAACTGATTACACGATGATAACGCCAATAACGTTTTCAGGGATTACTTATAAAACAATTCCACACGATAGCGACGAACCAACACTATACAAAGTTCGCTAACAACGAGGACATGGCGTCGGTGACCACGACCAGTAACAACAAGGATGAAATTATGATCGAGTATGACGACGACGCCAGCGAACACACGCTATTCGCCGCTAAACCCGTCTACATCGAGGACGACACAGACAGACAGTTCGAAGAAATCATAGAAACAGCTTCCAAAGTGCCGACAGAGCCCGCGCCCCGCGCCCCCGCGCCGCCCCCCGCCTCAGACGACGGACCTCTGCAACCGCTGAGCGTGGACACGTCTTACATGAGCACGAGCAGCATGGAGGATTCCATCAAAATCTACAACGTGCAAACAGGAGAGATTATTAAATGTAAGCCTGATAACGTATCGCCGAGCGATGAGGCTGGCACCGACGACAACATCGATAGCGCTGATAATAACATCTCGGAACCTGATACTGTTAGTTATACGGATGACGTGCCCGAAGACACTCCTGTCCAAGACAATAAACTCTCCAAACTAGAGCTGATTGAGTCGGATGACATCCTGCAGAACCTGCCCAAAGTGAAGGAGCTGGCGAAGATATTTGTTAGTATGGAGAACATCGCAGAGCCAGTCAAGGTAAATATCGATAATGTTTTATATTTCGCGCAGTCGACGTCATTTTTTTTCTGAAAACAAACATCTATCTACTTAAGTTATTAAGTTCCAAATCCGTTGATTAATTATTATTACAAAATTCTTAGTCATAATGCCTGGCGAATGTTCTTATAAGTGCATTCACAAAAATAAGTAGCAGATACAAATTTTACATTTTCTATAAAGCAAATGACGAGAAAATTTCGATTTACATAAACCAGTTTAGTTGAATATCACTTTAATCTGAATTGTATATCAATGTTAGATTACCTACGTCGTTCAAAATATCAAAGGCTACTTACGTAAAGATACGATCAATGGCTGATAGGTATACGAAAATACAGCTAACGTTCAAACTAACTATAATAAGCTAACTAAAATAATGAAGACTTCGTTATTTGTTTTCCAGCCAGTGCAACCTTACTCGGTGCGGCGGAAGAGCAAGGAGAACATCCTGTCAGAAAGCAAACCAGAGAAGACCAAGCAGCTATACATGCACAGCCTCACCG
Organism: Spodoptera picta; assembly: GCA_038387885.1. Taxonomy (NCBI): domain Eukaryota; kingdom Metazoa; phylum Arthropoda; class Insecta; order Lepidoptera; family Noctuidae; genus Spodoptera; species Spodoptera picta. The sequence goes on from JAZHFQ010000303.1 coordinate 464,298, forward strand.
CGAGGAGCATCTCCAAAGAGTTCAGGGAGGAGCTGAAACTCTCCATGTCCACGCCACTCACCGTGCCGGGGGGCTCCAAGGAGATCCCCGAAGGTATTGAAGAGGTCACAAAAGAATCTAGCAGGCCCGGCAGCCCCGTGCCGGAACCAGGCACCATCAAAACAAAACTCGCCTTCTTCGAAAGTCTCAAGTCAAAATTTAGTAATAAGTGAAGCGTTTGATAGATTGAAAAGCGATGCCATAAACACAAATTAAATTAAGAATTGAATGTAGACGTTGTTCTGAACAAATGTATGTAATTGTAAATGTATGTTACGTAATGTACTCGCGGGGATTATGTTCCAGTGTGACCGAGGTTGCACTTTGCTGTCGCTTTTCAGTGTAACAAATGTTCACTAATCGTAGAATCAACAATCTCTTAGATACCGTATACAACGTAGCGTGAGAGATATTAGCATGATTTTCAGTTCATTGCGTGCTGTCTATCGCAGTAGTTTAACTATAATTTGTTTGTGTCGTACCAAACAAGTAATGTAGTTAAAAAACTAACCGAGGGCAGACTTTCTTGTAGTTATACAGTAGAGTAGAACATAATACCTAGTAGCGGTCACATTATTTAACAAATGGTAGGTTACGGTGTAAATATTAAGTGCCATTTTGTAATCATTATTTCCCATTTATTTAAGTTAATTAGAAATCGATGGAATATTGCGGGAGAAATGTGTTTGTGGATTACATCATTTTTCCCTGCAAATTGTTAAGTGGGCATTATTGTTGTAGCGATTTATTTATTTTGACAATATAAGTGTCTTATTTTTCAATGAAATACCAATTACTTTTCTATTTCAGTTAGTTTAGAAATGGACCTGTATTCTGCTTTGATAGATCTTAAACTAAACTCGCCATTGTAAACTAATTAAATGGGCGCTCTCGACCTCTACCATAACTAGTGGAAAACGTATATTGATGTATAAATATAAGCACATTTCTTCAGCAACATAACATTGAGTTTAGCTAATGCCAAAGTTGTAAATAAATAATATAACTGGGTATATGTATGTACTGTGTATACATAGGTTGTGTACTATTGTATAAATGTAAGTAGTTCAATAAGTTTACTAGGCGGACATTGAATGTGATAGACGTTTGACGACAACTCACGCGTCGCGAAATATTTATATCATCGTAAGATGGATAAGGGTGGCATAGAATAAAACATTTAACGTAAATATTGGCTTGTTTTATTTATATTCATTTTATTACGACTATACAAACATATACAATTATGTAAAATAATGTATACTAGACAAATGAATTTAGGTAAGAGGAGAGCTTAACGCTAAGTGACCCTACGGGATGGTTTAGAGGTGGCAATTAGGTGGAGTGGCGATACCCAAAAGGCGGTAGGCAGTGATTGGATATTCTTACTTTTTTTTTTCTTTCTTTTTAAAAAACATTGCCCCACATTAGAATGTTCTCCTGTGTCGTGGGTGCGTTTACAAACATACAAGTTCACATACACAATGACACCCAGACCCGGAACAACAATTTGTGGATCACACAAAGTGTTGTTCCGTGCGGGAATCGAACCCGCGACACGTTGCACGGCAGCCGGTTGCCCAGCCACCGCACCAACCGTGCAGTCTGCAGCAGATATGAAGAGCTATGAATGTCTATGTAAAGCTAAAGTACCTCGACTTTGGAAAATGTGAAACTAAATGTTTGCGAGCCTTGTACCAACAAACTGGTAGACAATTATAATGAAATTCCCCAATTACTCATGTAAATGGTGAAAAATAATGAAAAATAGTATTAGTTTATCAATTATTAGAAAAGGAGCGGTTGTTAGATTGATATGAATGTGCTATCTGATATATACAATATAATAGCAATACAGTTTATTATACGATATAAAAATATTGATACACCCATAATATTTGTCGAGTTTCACGAGAATTACGAAATACGAAATTTGTAACTGGCGATATAAACTAGATACCTACTTTAGCCATCACTGAATGAGTCCGAAAATCAATAATATCTTTATACAGCCACGCAACGTAAGACAGGTCTCACCTACTGGTTCGCCATGGTTATTTCTTAACATCTAAACTTAATAATAAAATTATAAACAATAAACCGACTAGTATAAAGATACCTCAACTTGAATACTACTAAATTACATTTGGACTAACCAGCACCATTATTTTCCATTCACTATATTATAAGGTCTAACAAAAATAGTGCACAATATTTTAACAGGTGATATAGTACATGATAAGGATTATGTTTACCTAAAAAATGTAAACAACATGTTTAATTAAATTTAGCATCACATTTGCAAAATTGTAGTTGTATTTTTACGCATAACGCCAGCCGTATGGATGCGCGCGGACGTTTATCTTACGGGTCAACGACCGAGCTTTTCGAATAGGTACATAGGAATAGGTACATATTGCAGGATGGCATAAAAAGCAATGAAAATAATAAATGAATAATTGAATTATTAAAAATAATTGATGAGTTTTTATAAAATATTTTCATAAAAAAATGATGTTTATCACATACTAATTGACCTACTAAAATATTGTGCACTATTTTTGTTACACCTTATATATAAACTTATACCTATTTTTTAATACTTAGGTTAGGTACCATCAGTAGTAGATGCCCAGGGTCTTGTGGAAGGGTATGGTTTCCATGACATCAGCATACTTCCTCCTATAGCACCATAAATAATAGTCTATCAGACTGGAGTTAAGCACCTCAACACTGCGACCTTCTAGCTTCTCTTCTATTCTCTTCTTGAGAAGCTCCACAGCATGGATGGAGCAACCTCGGATTTCTACTTCTTCTTCTGAACTGCTTGGAAGAAGAATATCTGTAATTTTAAATTGAATTAATAAATTAGTGTTGAAGTTTTAGTTGGACTTTGATCTGGAATCTAATTAATAAAATATCTTCAGCTTTAGATTTAAATTCAACCACCATGCTACTAGTGCAATAGTTTAGTAGCTATTTTTTTAGGTGCACAAAGCGAAATATGTCTTTTAAATGGTAGTATACAACATGGCGCTAATTTAAAAAAAAATTGGTCCTAAGTTTACCTTATTATTAGACTCAATGTAATATCACTCCAGACAGCTACTTCTAGGAACTACATTCGATCCCCGATTAGTCACCACAACAACATCATCATCAGCCTATAAATGCCCACTGCTGAGCAAAGCCTCTTCTCACACGGAGAAGGTTAGAGCGTTAATCACCACGCTTGCTCAATGCGGGTTGGCGATTTCAAACTTATAATTAGAAATTATAAAGTCCAGGTTTCCTCACGATGTTTTTCCTTCACCGTTTGTCAGTGGTGTCTAATTAATCTTAGAAAGTACATATAACTCAGAAAAAGTCACATTGGTACTTGCCGTTGGTAGGTTTCGAACCCGCACCCTCATGCATGAGAAGCGAGCGTCTTAAACCTCCAGGCCACCACGACACAACAACATCAGGACAATCTAATCTATCAAATGTGGAGAGATGGAAAGTACAGATGATAATGATCTATCAGTTTGGAGAGCCCTCTGATAACGTGATATGAATATTTTGGCTATAACTCCAATTACTAGTGGCGATTAAATGATTTCGCAGATACGTCGAGTGTAACACAAAGCGATGAATGTTGGTCGCTAAGTCAAACTTTATTCTCTAGGTGAGAATAGTGCATTTGGATTGTTATGTGTGGTTTAGTGTTTTCAGAATTTACTGTTCACGATCGTGGACTATATGATTTCAATGTGTATTTAGCACAATTTAATGTCATATTTAAAAAGTGTCTGTAGATATTGAATGAACAATAGCAGAAATAAAAACGTTGACATAAAAAACGATACTAACCTTTTTTCAACTTCTCCATCAGTCCATCACTGTAACTGAGTGCACCAAAGTAAACGAGCACCTGCGGCACTCTGTAATCCGCAAACATTGTCATCTTGTCAATGTCTTTGAACTCTCCCCACCCTGTACCTCCGAAGAAGTTCCACAAATCTGCTACTAAGATCTGAGCCCGTTTGTATAAAGCCACTTTCTGTCCTTTGAACATAGCTTCATCTCGGAAACATGGGAAATTATTCACAATAATCTCTAGTAGCTTGCCAGCAGATTTGTTCGCTTCTTTCAGGCATGTCTCAAAGGTACCGTTGTAGTTCTCTAGAAGGATAGACCCCACTTCGTGAAGTACTGATACTCTTTGTTCAAACAATGGTATGGTGGCTTCATTGTCACCTTTCATGACAGACCGCAGTTCATCTTCAGTTATCTTCGAGTAATATTTGGGGTTTGTTATGTCGATTCCATTCTGAAATATGAAGATATTTATTTTTGATCCTAGTAACTTTGTAACATCTTATAAGAAAACAGCTCATGTTTTAGACTTTCTAATAAGACTAACATTGTAATTGGAAAATAATGATAGTTGAGTTTTCTGGCAAAGATACCATTTATTAATGTATTAGCTGGAGTTACTTGCTGCTTATACATTTAAGAGATAAACTATCAATGAAATCTTTGAAATCTTTTTAACATACTTTACTTTGATTTGATTTACTTGATTATTTCTATTGACGTTCGATGTGAACAGACGTGTGCATTATACATACTGTTGAATTAACGCAAGAGTGACCTACTAAATTATTTTTGCTTAGTTTGAAATTTAGTATTTTATAATGGAAACATAATCATATTTAATAAAAATGGATAAAATCCCGAGCAACCTGGCTTCCTGTGCCTCACCAATAGAAAGCAGCCGTAAATCTGACTTCTCAATAGAAGCTGTGTCCACGCCCGACATTCAGAACTGGATGGCAAGCATTGAACAGCAGTTAAATGAAGTATGTGTCATTGCAACGGAAGGCAAACTCAATTCGGAGCAAAAGCTTAGAATATCAAACCTGAGCCGTAAAATTGGAGCTGATGTCTCGCAAATGGCTGTTCTTTATCAAGCTCTGAAGCAGCAAGCTCGCCTAGCCATCAACATAATGGACGAATTGAGAGAAAACTGTGACCTATCGGAACAAATTGACGAGATTAAAAAATCTCTCAAGGACTCAACTACAGCCAAGACTGTGTCTTTTGCGGACATGGTGAGAAAAGGATCCGATTTCGTTCGACCAAACAATCTGACCTCTGTCGCTGTGTATCCGGCCAATAAATTGAAAACTAGCGAGGAAACTAAAACTATGGTGCAAACAATTATAAGTCCTAGTGAGATGAAGCTGCGCGTGCGTGGAGTCCGCAAGACACAAAACGGAGGTGTAATAATCAGCACTGAGTCGAAACAGGATGCTGAAAAAGTGAAGCAAGCAGTTGGCCTGTCGTTATCCGGTCTTCTCGCAAACGAACCAAAGAAGCGCAAACCACGAATCAGTAATAGGAGTGCCGTCGACAATGACAGATGCTGACGTCTTCAGGTATATTTATGACCAGAACGTATCTGGCAAGCTCCCGGAGATGACAATGGAGTGTTTTTTAACATCAGTCAAGCTAAGTCACAAATCGGGAAGAAAGGATGCGCCGACCTGCAATTTCATCATCGAAGTTCCAGGCAAGATGCGTAAAGCCCTTATATCTCAAGAGAGAATTTATATCAATTGGACTTCTTGCCCCGTTAGAGACTTTACGCTTGTAACGCGATGCTACAATTGCCAACTATATGGACACGCAGCAAAATCATGCAGAGAGATCAACTCATCGTGTGGCCACTGCGGAGAAGCAGGACATGTACAATCCTCGTGCACTAAAAAGTCGGAATCCCCTAAATGTGCTACATGCTCTCGTTACAATAAGCCCAATAAACATAAAACCGGAGACACTGACTGTCCGGCTAGGAAAATATGTAGCTGAATATAGGTATATCAACTCTATCGATTATGAGGACGCGTAAAGTGTCATATTCTCAGATTATGGAGTTGATTAGCCTTTCCTTGCACATTAATTAACAATTTGTTGCTGTTCAAGCATATTTTATTGTGACATCGAGTGAATGACCGTTTGGACTGTAAACTAGATTATGTTTCTGTTGATGTATCAAATTCTTCAGTACTATAGTTCCTACAATGTTTTATATATATGTATCTCTATCTAAGTTTTGCAATTAAGCTAATATCATTACTTGTTTAACTCGTCGAGTACCGGTTTAGCAGACACAATTATAGAACAATAGGTTGCGGTCACCGGTGACCGCTTGGTATTTGACAGTTTAATAAATGTACTTTTACGATAATATTAATATTTATTTACCTATCATGATATGTAATTATGTACGTGTGTATGTGTGTATGTATGTATGTATATTAAATAATCAACTTTACTTTAATTTTGATCGATTACTTATGTTAAGGAATTTGTTTATATAAATAACTTGTCCTAGAATTAGTAATATTGTGAGTGCTCCTTTCGCCTGTGATACAGGATATTCTTCCTAGTACAGGCATTCAAACCTAGTGAGATCTCTGATTTTAAATTAAGATGTTTATCTGTACCATGACCAATTTCTTATAATGAATAAAGATTTATTATTATTATTATTATTACTTTCTAGAAATTACCTTTATAGCTCTAGCAAGTGCAGCTTCAAGAGCATAGTACCCAGAATGTCCATCAACAGTCCACTTCTGAGCACCGGAGTATGACCAGAAGCAGAAGTTGAGGGCATCAGCCACAAACACCCAGTCTGCAGCTTTCTCATGATCCTTGTCAGGATGGATGATATCTGCACCTGTGTCTGGGATCTCCAACTTGTTTGTTATTGATGGTAACATCTGGAAAAATATATAAATACTAGCTTTTACCTGCGGCTATGCTCGTGTCACAAAAGGATAAAAAGCCAATGTCACATATTATACCAATACACACAGCGCCATCTATACCATTACTTTTGTTTTCCCTTGAGAATATGAATTTTTTCCGGGATAAAAAGTACCTACTATTTAAAAACCTATTATTTAATCCAGACTTCTAACTATACATCTGCAAAAATTCAAAGCAATCGGTTTAGTAGTTATGGCGTGAAAGTGGAACAAACAAACAAACTCAAAAACATAACATCACGCCTTTTATCCCCGAAGGGGTAGGCAGAGGTGCACACAGAAGTAACACCCACTTTTCACTATTTTTATGTTATGAGTCCCATGTAATAGGGGGTGAGCCTATTGCCATATACCGGGCACATTTCCAGACTCCGTGCTACTACTGAGATTTTTAAAAACCCAGCAATACTTTGCCCGACCCGGGAATCGAACCCGAGACCCCTTGCCCGGTAGTCGCACTTGCGACCGCTCGGCCGAGGCAGTCAAACAAAACTCACAAAACAAAACTAACAAAACTCACTTTTTGATTTATAATATTAGTAAGGAAGTAAGCATAAGGATACATATTACTCTTATCTGCATCCTACAATCAGTAAAAATACAATTTAAATTGTAATTATTGCATAATATTTTTTAAGTAAGTGAGTATTCAGGAATATCCTTAGGAGTGGACATCATTATGTGTTTACATTGTTTGTTTTAGTATTGTACCTGTTAATAGTCAGTGGTATGCATTGTAACTTATTTCATCATATTACAAGCGGCAGAGATGATAAACTTTAACCATAGTAACACGAAGTAATCTTTATCTTACCTCTTCACAAAGTTTCTCAAGTCCCGATTCGTGAATCTGAACATGTTGTGCATTTTTAGCAATAAACTCTCCGGATTCCGCCGGTGACAGTACTCCTTCACGAACCATATTATTATTAGAAAAATTGGTAATGAGTTGAATCTCAGATAAATTATTAAATATAGTAGAACCTAAAAACAAAATCTTTGGTTTTATCAAACAAACTTTTGTGATTGCCGGACACCGGATAACAAACAATGACATGATGACATTGGCTGGACATTATCTCCAAAACAATGTGATTTTTTGACGTTCGGTAACACTCTTCTTTGTTGGATGTCGTGCAATAAATGAAGTTATTGCTGCAGCAATTAACGGTAACGGGCATATCATCATTATCATCATCATATCAGCCACATATACAACGGGCATACAACGGCAACGGTGAATACAAAAAAAACCTTAATAAATGTTTTTATGTAATAGATTATAACAGAATCAATTAAAAGTTTCTAATGAATGAAGCCATTAGCAAACGGCAATAAATCAATAAATATTTCCGAACGTTATATTTTCGCTCCAATATACGTATGTAAAGTTTAAACTATGTAGTACAAATAATTTTGTAACAGTATCCTTCCTGTTTCTGTTTTCTTTGAATTTATTTTAAAACTTATTAATTACATAACAATAACTAATTTAAATACATGATGTACTGTTTTTCAAAAATAATATACATTTGATGAGATTCTACTAAAAACATAACATGCTTGTATTGCTTGTATAGAAACGTAATTTTATAACCTTACTTTTAACGACAAAAATATTATTTTAGAAGTTGGTGCTTAGCGGTAATTTTTCGTATTTTTTTAAGATCTCTTGTAAGCACCCATTTAATTATGCCGCTCGAAGTCCAAGGAACATTCGTATCACAGAAAATTAGTAAAATAAGATGGATAGCTGAAGACTATGTGGAAACAAAGTGTTTTTTTACCGGTAGTTGGGATGACGATCAAAATTCTATTAAAGTTTGGACGTTAGAAAGTCCTCATGAAGAGGAGGAGGTGGAATACCCTCGCCAGTTGTCCGAGTACCTCGTAGACGGCGATGTTACACAAATCAAGTTTACAGAAAAGAACAAAATCGCAGTTTCCTTATCAAATGGCGACGTGAAAGTGCTGGAAGTAAGTTTGTACGACAAACAGTTTCCCCTTAAAGAAGTATTCCACTGGAAGAAGTTACACAGCTACAGGTAAGAAATAAGTTTCTTATTATATGAAATCAATATCAACAAGTGGCTCAGTACTTCTTTAGTTAAACATTAACCTTGATCATGCAACTGGGAACATGTTTTGTAAAATTGTTGCAACTCCTAGTCTTCAAATACTGACTTATCATACTAACTAATTAGTCAACCTTAGATTGTGTAGGTACTAAATGTTCTAGGTCATGAGAACAATAATTCTTTTCTGTTAATTCTGTAAGTTTTATAAGAAAATCTTGCAAGAATTTGGAAGAATGTACTTAAAGTGGTCCTAAGTTAGCTGTTTTATGAAAGCATGTCTCCATGCTTTAGTTCATGTAGATCTTGGTGACATATTCTTTAGTATATTACCTAATTGATTCAGCAAGGTGTTTTAAGTACCTATATTTTTATTATGAAACTTGGCTTGTAGTGCAGAACAATGTTCCTGCACATCACTGGACACCCTGGAAGGTGACATTGCCACCATTGGTGAGGATGGCAATGTAAACATACTGAGTGGCAGGCGGGGAGAGGTGATGCATTCCATCAAGGGAGCTGACAGCTGCTCCCTACATTCCATCTGTTTTATCAAACACACTGAAGTAAGTTACAGGTACATGTTTGTACCACTGACTATTATTTCATAATTATTTATTACATATTCAGAAGTAGAAAATTTACAAAGTTCTTTTCTCACTAATTTGGCAATAAGATCTTTTAAATATTAAAGTTATTGTTCAATTCTCTGTATATTATATGTGTATTCCCATTTCAATTAGTGTCAATAAAAAAAAATTAATTCTATTCCAGGTTATAACTGGTAATGTGAGAGGACATATGAAGATATGGGATGTAAGATCTACAAACAACAAGCCATCAGCTGCATTCTTACTTGCAGGGGATGAGTTAGCCGCTACTTGTATCATCCATCATCCGACACAACCACATATTATCCTCGCAGGGAGTGAATCAGGAGCCCTCGCAGTCTGGGACTTGCGAATGAACTCCTTCCCTACGTCTTTAGTGAACGCTCATTCTGCGGGAGTATCAGAAATGCAGTTCCATCCAGAAAATCCTCACAAGCTCCTTACATGTTCTGTATCCGGAGAATTATGGGAGTGGAACATGGAAGCCATGACAAAGAGTTCCAAAGGCCCTGATGGCCAGGTGATGTGGATGCCATTACAAGATAAGAAGTCAATGATGGTGAACTCCTTGATACCGGCCCTACATAAATCTATCAACAGCCTACACTGTGACAAAGGCCGGATACTTTGTGGAGCTGATAATGAAGCTGTTTATTTGATTAAGAACTTTAAGTATTAATTAATGAACTTGTGGACAGTTGTGTTTTGAATGATGATGTGCTACCTAACTAGAATTTGAATTCTTGAATGTGGAGTACGAACCCATAACAGGTTGGGACCAAGATACTGGTTTTATACATGAAGAAATAATCTATTGTAGCCACAATATCAGAACAAGTGAATATCTACCGAGTTTATTACTGTATTATGAATTGTGGTCAGTGAAATGGTTTTTTAATTCTGTTAATCTAGTTACTTAAGTAAAACATAAGGAGCTAGGTAACAGTAACTAAGTTATTTGATACATTTGAAATAATAAAAGATTAGTATAAGTAATATGCATTTTTATTGATTTTGAAAAGAAGATACACTATAAAATAATATTACATAATAATAATACACCAAGTCAGTCTTTGCATGCTTAGTATCGGTAAAATATATTACAAAAACCGAAGTATACAGTATTTACAATGTTTTTAACATAATTGTGCAATCTTAATATCAACGCAAGGCACCATTATTACAACCGTTTATATTTTATTGCCAAAAAGGTAACATAGATATTACTGAAATATGTGGCAACACCTAAATAAAATTTTCAAATATCGACAATTTACAATCTTAACGAAATTTAATTGTTTCTAGTTATTAATTAAATATTCTTGTAAATTATACAAAATGTCAAGAATTTTATAATATCCAAATCATTGATGGCACCAAGCTTTTGCAAGCTTTTTTTTTTCAAAGTAAATTAATTAGTTTGTTCTCAATAAAATCATCACTCACGAAAATGTTATAAACTTTATGTTACGACGTTGTAAATGTAAATAATTTTACTGAGAACAATCACAATATATTTATTATACTAAGATTTTACTCGTCATTTCTGTAAGACCGGCTACTACACTCAAATATTTTTGAAGACTCAACAGTTAGACTCAGCCTCTCAGTTAAGCCTAGAACAATGATAATATCACTATAATTAAGAAAAATGGTTGAATATTTGGCATCTTATTCACATTATTATACGAAATAACATACTGGAGTATAATTATTGTAGGTAAGCATAAAGTAATTATCACTCTTCTAAAATATTGTTCAAGAATAAAATAATAATAAACACAGCACAATTTGACTGAAAATAATATTGGATATAATAATTGTTCTTATTCGATATAATACTTATTGTGAGCACCATTCAATGGACATCCATCGAATCGGATCGCGCGCTCTTCTATCCAATCGACCTTGAGTTTGGAGGTCACTTACACTAATTAAAATTGTCCTTAAACGATTTACTCTGGAACTGGCGTTCTGATCAACTTTGACCTTGACAGTTTGAATGCTAAGGTCAAAATGAATGTTCACTTGATGTGAAAGCCAGTTGGAGCTGGTCCCGGGCCGCGCGAGTCAGGTGTGGAGCGCCCGGCGGGGCGCGTGCTTGCGTCGCGCGGCGTCCAGCAGCGAGGCGGGCAGCCGCCACAGCTGCTCGCACCAGCGCATCAGCGCCTCCGTCACGTGGCAGCTGTTGGCCGCCGTCGCCAGCTGCGTCTCCAGGCTGTCCGACTGCTTGATCAGCAGACTGGAAGTACAATGTTCAACTGTTACACAACATCCTTGTGTACTAAAACAATTTCTGTATACAAAAAAATAATGGGCCTAAAGTGAAACCTTGTGGCACTCCTTAAATATTTTCTATAATGATTTGTAAAAGTTGCCTTTATTTATAAAATCTTTACAACTGTATAAAGTGTTAGTAAAAATCGACACGTAAGTTACTAAGTTACCTCGGCGGGAAGAGCGTGGGCGCGATGATCATGGCGACGTTGTGTTCGGTCATCTTGTTGATGTCCTGGCGCGCCACTATCTCGCGCACCAGCCGCAGCAGCTCGCGCAGCGTGGCGCGCTGCTCCGCCGGCAGCAGCAGCACCAGCAGGTTCAGGGCGCGCCCTTGTGTCGTGCCACTCAGGGCTGAACCAAAGAGAACAAACGATTAGAATCGGAGCTCACTAACTTCATTTCAAATAAAGAACAAAACAGTGTTCTTTGCGTCTTCCAACTGATAAAGACGATGCGTTGATGGTTGAATTCAGTAGATACTTATTTACAAGTAAGTAGGTACGGGGTGTTGTTATAAAACTCACCGTATGTGTGATAGAACAGCCTCATGAGCTCCTGGGTTAGAGGTGGCTGTGGCAGGGCGCGCAACAATCGCTTGAACACAGCTCCCAGGTCGTGACTGCTGGCGCGAGACAACGCAGCCTCCACCGCGGATCGGTCAGAGTACCATTGTCGCTCGATTAGTTGGCAGAGCGCTTCGATCTGTAAGGAAGTAAAGATTTATAAAGGCTATTCTTTAAAACGCTGTTGAATGTTTCCAACGAATAAAAGATTAAAACCTGTTCCCAATTTTCAACGGGTTGCGTTTTAGAAAGTTTATAGATTGAATTTGTTTTTGAGGAGTTCTAACTCTCAATGTTGCACTAATAAATATTTACCTTTTGCTTGTTTCCTGGCACCCTAAGCAGGCCCTCATCAGCAGTGCGCTGTACTAGCGCTGCGGCGAGAGCTCGCACAATACTGGGTGCACAGCTCCAAGTCTCCTCCCACAAGATCATGTCTTTGCGAACCAGAGTCTCCAGAGATACGCCAAATACTGAACCCTCTGAAAATGAACGACACATTAGGAAATTTATTAAAAGCCGAAATCGAAAGACGTCGCAAATATTCTTCGACGAGAAATTATTCTTACCTTCTTTCCTCTTCTTCTTAGGCGATTTCCTTTTCTGGAAGGGCAGGGAGTATCGGTCGAAGAGTGCGGTCAGCTCCAGCCACAGTAGAGGCGGTAGCCGCTTCAGCTGGGGCTCGCCAATGCTCTCAATATCCACTGTACTATCCTCTTCAGGCCATTCCTGTTTGTTAAATGGGGGATTTAGGGTCTTGGAGACAGTAAGACACTAGGAATCCTTGTTAGTTGGGAGTTTCAATATTTTGTTCGATCTCGATCCAGGAAAGATTTAGCAAAAAAGTGTTTAATAAATTTCACCAAGAACTGAAGCTGATGTTCAAGAGTATTGATAAATACGAACCTCCTCATGGTCGAGCATTTGTCTGTCGAGATTGAACTTGTGTTCGAAGCTTAGTGGCTGCTGAGCGGACGCGGCACTCTTAGCGCGAGACACGGCCGCGTGCTTATTGTTACTGCTAAAGAGAAACAACTCGGTTACTTCCTGGTCTTCGTCGTCGTCATCGTTACTTTGAATAATCAAGGCCTTTAAAAATAATGTGTACTCACATGAATGGATCATTGTCTTTGAGTATAGATCCATTGATTCGTTCTTTTCCTATCCTCGGTCCCTGAACTGTGCCGTATCTTTGGTAACCTAGGAGCTCGATGCCCTCTGTAAATAAAAGAGAAACTTTATGAAAATAAATTCAAATGTAGGTCACTCAGTTTTAATTATTACCTATTAGGTAATAATGAGTTAACCACGAATAAACTATCAAAATATTTCTGAGTTACTCTTAATGACTAAACATAGTTGGCGGATAGCTTACCGGTATTACTCGCAATATCAGCCCAATGCAAGTCGTTTGGTTTGAAGAGTTCGTGCATGGGCAGCGGCGGCGAGTGCGGCTCGGCTGGCGGCGACAGGCGCGCGCGGCGCCCGCCCGCCGGCGCCGACGGCGTGCGCGCGAGCGGGGTGTGTGTGCCCACGGACGGGAAGCTGTCGCTAAACAAAGGAAGCAAATCGTCAATTACATTACATTAAGCAGGCGCAAACAATAAAATAAACATAGAAGTCATGTCAGGAAAATAGGAGAAATGTAGTATAGTGTACATAGGTATAAGTCCCACGTATCCCAGGAGGACATGAACGACTGTCTTGGATAAATCAGATGATATCAGGAAGATAAAAGGGGAAGACAATGATGTAGTAGATGATGGTGATACTCACACAAAGTCTGGTGGCGTAGCAGCGTCGGCCCACTCGGCGGGCGGGCTGCCGGAGCCACCGCTCGGCAGAGAATCCAATGAGTCGGGAGTCGCACTGCGCGACCGCGGTTCACTACCACTTGAGTTCTGAGGACAAAACAAACACACATTGATATCAAACATTCATAAAAACCTCTGTCTCTCAAGCTTTTCCAACTTTAAACAGTTTTGGGGCCGATTTAACAGATCAGAATTTTACCGAAACCTGGATAGGTTGAGACCTAAAGTGAAACTTTCCATATGGGAATTTCTATGTAAAGTTTTGGGAATTTTAGAAATACGGTCTTCATACGTAAGTTGACACGGTTAACGGCAAAACTTTGGCACTTGCCGAAATATTAGGAATGTTTTTGTTACCAAACTACATACCTACATTGGTGTCCATCTTTTTAACACATTATTATAATTCTACAACTCATATTCTAAATCCTGCATAAGCATAGATTAATAAAAACCAACCTAAATAAAAAGGAAAATACGCAAATAACACAGAACATCTTCGAAAATCTCTAAACATGGCGATTTTAGCTTGGTGTTAGCTCCACGATCGATCACTGTCAGAAACTCAGAAAGATAAAAATACTTAAAGACAAAATAGAAAACATCCAGGGTAGGTACGTTTCCGTATCTAATTCTGTTCGACGATGTCTATTTTGGACTAGAACTACTTGGAGTTCAATAATTCTTTGACCACCCCAAAATTCATCAACATTCCAACAAAAATAAAAGATACGATTACTAAGACTAGTAACATTTCATTTCAACTAGACGTAGATCTTACAAAACCGGGGAATAATTGAAAGCAGGATGATAGTGTGATTAGTCTGTAATGGCAGTGTATTAATCACCACTTGGTGACGGAAATTGCGTACATTGTCAACCACTTTAACAGACGGGTTGCAGAGCAATTAGAAATGAATAGAAAGCACGTGGCGAGGCTGCATGGGAACATGCATGGAAAAGAAATGTACTTGATGAAACTTTGTATATAGAAGAGAAAAACTGGGGAAAGGCTGTGTAGACAAAAACTGGAGTAGTTAAAAGCCATAGATTAAAATCTTTATAAATAAGCAAAGAAAAGCGTATCCTACTACATCTACCTAGACAAACTGCGCACTCCTAATTATGCTGAAATGTGTATCACATTGAATCTAGATAATCTAACCTACATATAAATTTCAATGAACTACCTATCTACATAAACAAAATTCCTTATCTAATTTCATACCAAACAATAATTTATCATAAATCAAAACAAAGACAACCACCACTGCATATTTTTTTTAAACAGTCTGGTGAAATGGGATGACGTAATATTTGCGCGACAAAACATTTAAAATGTTAATAAACAGCTTTGCCTCTAACAAATCACTTACCGCAATAAATTAAACATGATTTCCTATTCAAGTATGTAGTTTCATAGTTTTTGCACCTTTTATGCACCGTTTTGTCTCAAGTCTCAATGCGCATACGCATGCGACAGAGATGAACTGTGTGAACTACACTTTGTTCAACAATTAGCTACCGGTTGTAAGATCACAATTGCTATTGATTGCTCTGTTATAGACTGTCAGTTTTTGTTCTAGATGCGATTTTCTCTGGAGTTAAGAAATATGCTAATAGATAAGCATTTCCTAATTTGCATATTTTTTAGTGCCGCAGTCTAAATGGTATTGTTAAAGAATTAATATTGATATTAATCAGAGACAAAGGAAAAGCTAAAATAAAAACTACTTGAACAAATCCAAGATTCGCACCGCAACCTCTCACACCACAAAACAAATAAACTAGGCCATTAAAACTCAAACTTCCCAGACTATTACACATAGAATTATATAAAAATAATTCCAAACGGTGCCACTAAATGGGTGTAATAAAAACTATTAAAACAAACATTCCCATAGTATCCATTGTCCCTTCCACGTAAATACAAGAGTTTAGTCCGAAAGAGAAACGTGATTACGTATCTTTTGTCCACACATTACACAATCACAGCGAAAGCTTCTAAATTAATGACTGGCTACTTTTTAGAAGAATTTCAATGTAATTTCTACTTATTAGTGATTACTGTATCGTTGCGTAATCGACTATTTATATAATTCTTGTTAGTTCACTGACATTTTTTCGTATATTCTTACAATTTGTGTTTCGTTTCGCTCGTCTTTTTTGTCAACAATATTAAATGTTGAATGAAATATTGAATGTTGTAAAATAGTTGGTTTATTTGTATGTTTATTTACGCGATGAGGCGGGCTTGACATTACTACCTATCTGCAAGTCAAATTCCCTATCGCTTAGTTGAATTTGTGCAGATTCTGCAAGATTTAAGAAAGATCTTGGTGAATTTATCATCACAACATCAGTTTCACAAACACCGATGTTGTGAAGTGTTCGAAGCAATGTTAACTGAGCCCAACCATCAACTAGCCACCCGTCACACGATCTCCGGCCACCGCGCACCGTAAGCGCGGGCCTGCGGACGGCGAGCATGGGTGGCTCCCCGTCCGACCAGAAACAGACCCGAGCGTACGGCGCCGAGCGTTCCGCGCGCGCCTCAAAGAGCCATCAGACCACCACAGATGGGGCCCAATAGGGCCGATGCCGATTCGGAGTCGCGGAGAACCTAACGGGTAACCGGGGCTCCGGCTCGACGTGCAGGAGAAGGAACGGGGTGGTTTTTAGTCAGTAAGAGTCTGACACTCCCTTCCGCCTCACCCAGGCGGGAGCAGTCATTCGATGATTGTCCCCCCTTAAAAAAAAAAAAGCCACCCGTCACAGCCCAGCTAACGGAAATTGCGGAAGCGACATCTACCGGCAGTCCCTTACACCGGCATGTATGTCAGCGGTGCGTCGTGGACCGGTCGGATAGGTACATTCAAGTGTAACTACCGACACGCAGACAACCGATAAATATTGATAAGGAGATCGCGAGTCAATGGCTATATTAGGAAGAAGGGGAGACGCAGAGAGCGCTACTCAGGTTTATTTAGATATTAAAGATAGTTGTGTGAAACCTCTCGTGGCAATTTCCTGGTAATTGAAGAGATATCTAATGTTGCTTGATTTCTACAATATTGAGACATAAACTTTTACGACCACTGAAGTTGGGACTTTAGATGCGGTAGTATTGGTGATATCAGATACATTGAACTGATACTAATACTGACAGACCTACCAATTTATTAAAACCAAGTAAAACCATTACTCAGCTAATACATTGAATGCATAATAAATCGAGGATTATAGAGGTAGATCATCAAACACACTTACAAGAACGTAGCACGAGCATCTTGATCAAATACCATAAGCATAAACCAATATTTGAATATAATGGAGGTAGCCAAGGTGAATGAGAATGACTGACAATGACTTCGAATGATATAATCCTTACACTATAAGCAAGTATGCATGCTACGTGGAACTAACTGTTGCAACACAAGCCAACGTGTCGGAATAACAATATAATATCTGAGGTGACGAGAATAAGAATCAGTTTACTATGAAACTATCACAATGAGAACCACCAAATCAAACAAAGTGACCGATTAACCGATTAATGAATAATCCAATAATAACAACTACACAACACCTGCGTGAACATCAGCAAAACCTTGACAATTAAAACCGGAAAAAATAACCGAATTAATAATGTAAGTACAACGTCAAGTTAAGCAATGTAGGTACCCATCGCGATGTGTAATGGAGCTATGAATGAGGGAGCTCTAATACTAAGTTAGGATTTTTTGGTATTAAATAATTCTTTTACAAAAGGTACAGGTTTCCAGAGAGTACTGCTGCCACTCGACCAACAAAGCATATAATTATCAAGACACAGTTATTCTGTACTTCAAAATATGAAACACCAAACTTCATTAACGAAAGATACCACTGATACAGTTTTAATATACTAAGATGTATAATGTGTATAATAAAGAATATAATGTACGAGTTAAGAAGCATAGTAAAGGAAGACGAAGAAGAAGGATGGAAAGAAAAGAAAACGTTTAATAAAGATATTTATTACAATACAAGTATGTATTAGACACAATACTGGGAGACCAAAGTAGATTATATGTATTATCTACTGTTACTTATTATAAAGTATAATTCAATTGCATTCAGGCTACAATAGTACAATTGCAGGTGCATACAGAATCGTGCCGGTCAGAACACAGCAGTATAAGGAGGAAATCAACACCTCGCTCCTCCGAACACCTTGAGGCGTGGCCTACAAGGCGGACATGTGTGCAAGGCTTTTATTTTATTATTTTTTTTTATTTTTTTATTATTTTTTTTTTTTTATTTTTTTTTATGTGTGCAAGGCTGCGGGAGCCTGCAGTTCCCGTACCCTCGTACACACGTTGTGAGACGGGACACCGAAGTGGTGTCCCGACGTAGTGTTTAGTCCACTGGTCTAGATGAAACTTCACAAGAAGTAACAGAAGTGGGCAATGATGACTCCGCGCTGTCTTCCGCAACCGGCGCAGGAACTCTTGTAGTATTTTCAGTTGTCTAGGAATAAACAATAAATCTATTAATTATAGATAGGTTCACAGAGATTAGTAGTACATACCTAAATGATGGTCATGAATGGGTTGAGTTTTCTTCGCGTAGGCAGAGTTGTTACGGTGATTGGTAAATCTGAAGCTACATAGGTAATTGTAAAGTGTAAAAAATATATAAGATCATGATGGTGCTGGCTATTAGAGCTGCCTTGGAAGTTAATTGTTAAAACACTAGAAAACAACAAACGAGTTCGTGTTTCCTGCACGCTCGTGCTCGATGCTCGATGGACGAACCGAATCTAGTGGCTAATGATTCTTCTGTGTAATTTCAATTGCGTAGTTTATTATAGGTATAAGCGTAAATTATTGCTTTTTCTCTGGTTGAATTGACACACATGCAGCACATTTTTTCTAGAAGATTGGTACAATATTTGTTTGGATAAGTTTTCCACGAAGTTAGAAGTGATATTACTCGTAGAATATTTTCCTGAAAGTATCCCACTACTATCAACTCGTTACGTCCAGTCTACAATCGTATTTACTTGCTCTACTTCAGTCCATTGTTGGTAAACAACGCGTAAAAGTGGATCAAATCAATTTATCAGTATCACGATATCAAAGTCACCGAGGTCGATAAATAATTCAATTAATCACGAAATTATCTTGATTGCATTTCAATTATTCAACTTCTACAAAATAGAAATAACAAAGCTCTGATAAAAGATAGTTTAAATGGAAACTTGAAAGTAGTTACGACATATAAATCAAATAGATTTGGCATAGATAGATTACAAAAATCAGTTAGCCTAAATCTAAAATGTTAAACTTCACTTGATTTCAAAACAGTCCTTCATTAGTCAACCGATGTACATACATCGGTTGACTAATATTTAATTTAAAAGTATTTAATTTCTTGCATTTCTATGCCTTATTCTATTTTCTACGAGTAAATACCTATCTTTATCAACATTGATATTTTGATAAAGATAGGTATTTACTCGAAAGAAATTAAATACTATTGACAATACACAAAGCTATATAGTCAAAACCACAATAGCAGTAGTGGCAGTTAAGTTTAAGGAGTTTTTATGGAATTTAATTTACGTAGGCAATCAATTGCATTTGTAACGTTTGGAATTTAACAAAGAAGTGAAACAAGATGTTTGCGCTCAATTTATAAACAAAGAAACAAATAAGAGAAAACATCATATGTGTACAGATTCCGAAACATTAAATAGCAAAGGAACTGAGGATTTGAATAAACAGAAAAATCTTCCAGATAATCTCATCGATAAGCTACCTACAAACATTGATATCTTTGGGAATTTTAATCCACAATCACATGATACTAGTATCTCACGTTAGCTGTTGTATGACCAGATCTCACTATTTATCTCTCACGTATACCTATCTCTGAAGACCAACAAACAATCGATAAAGTTACAAATATAAACGGGTGCAAGTCCACTTTGAATACACAAAAACAAGTTAAAGAAACAGATGTAGTAAACAATGGAGATAAGACATCGTTAATTGTAGTCAATAATAAAATCTGTAATGATATCAAAACGGTTCGATAGTCATCTAGAGGTATATTAGCAGATAAGAACTGACAATAATGGAGTCATCAATATCACCTCTTTTCGCCTTTCTGAAATGACGTCACATTGTGGGTCACCCACACTGTTCAGATTAACAAGCACATATTTACCAGAGCCTCGATATAGGAGCGCACGAGCGCCAGGCCCTTACAGTTGACCACTTTCTCGCACACCTTCACTCTCATGGTGTCACAGATCATGTTCACGGCACAAGTGCTGCACTCTGCGCACTGCACTGCCGCCACAATGGCCACGCACTGCAGTGGCTGCAGTTTGGAAACCAGCGGACGCAACGCAACGCGTCCGTCTACCTCCGTACTAAACACTGCTATCGCTTGTGTAATTAACATTACCTACCGTATTACTAGATAATTAATTTTACGCAATTTTTTATACTTACTGTCTACTGTCGACTACTTGTCGCTGTTTACCAACTTGTGTTGTTTTGATTTTCGCACGTTCGTACGCTTATGCTTTCACTGTCTATCGGAGGAGATTGTTTGGCGGGATATTATTATAATAACCAAAATTATTGCCGCGAATTATGCCAACTTACCATTGCTAATTCATTCAACTACAAAATACACACAATTTTACGATAATATAAAGGAAGATCACACGTCTCCATTGTCTGAGAAAGACAATTATTATGTTTTAGAGTTCACTTAACTGTTCGCTGTCAAGGCACTGCATTCAACCACACACTAATCACTAACACTTCATTTAACAAAACAAACACTTAAAAATAACACATGAAATGAAACAGATTATCTTTCCACGCAAATGGTTCACAAACACGAACATACATAAACAGCGCCATCGCTCGAACTACGTATTCCGTATACAGGTAACTAACTAAGTATTCCCAAAAACGTTAATTACACGCTTATCTAACGAGCCATTATCACTCGTTCCTAATATGCAGTTCCCAAAGTAGTTTGAAACATATTTCAATGAGCACGTCACTGAAGCAATGGTTTCTTATTAACTATTGCATGATTAAGTGCGCGTGATTCGATGCGAGATGGAGCGAATATCATCTCCGAAATTTACTTTTTTGCGTGCGAAGTTTCACGAAACATTTTTGGGATGTCGAGTGAGATTGATAATTGCGTTGCTATTAAATTTCTCTGGATCAGTGGTGCAATCATTTGTTTTATAGCTTCTATAATTAACTCTACAACTGGATTAATTTTACGAGGCCTAAGGCATCGTAATTTGCAAGGATCCGGTTATTAACTGAGAGAGTTAACTTGATTGACTCGAGCTGAAGAGTTATCAGAAGTTGATAAAATTAATGACAATAGAAATTCCATATGAATACTTCAAAACCTAAGATCAGACAAATCAGTAAGAAATATTCTAAAGATGTTCAACAGATCAAAGGTTAACTGGAACGGAGTGCCTAAGAAGACACATTTAGTTGACCCCAAATAGCTGTCTAACATGTGATTAAATTGATAAATAAAGAGGCAAAGGCGTTAGCGGATAGTCCACTGACCGATTACACGACAAAATACGATGACAACCAGAAAACTAGACAAATGACAAGAACTACTTATACTCAACCAATTAACCCACTGCACGTGAAACTAAATGCTATGCCAGCCAATCATTCGCGGCCTACCGCAAATGATCGGCTGGATATACGCTTAGAAAGTACCAGAAGAAATTTAGCGACATTATTTAAAGATAGTTTTCTTATATTTGATCGAATTTCTAGAGGTGTTACCATTGAGTTTAGTAGGGTGGAATGGTCATTAGAAATGGCGATGGCAGCTGATGTTCATGTCCATGATATGGGATTGCTGATAGTAATGTCGATTGAGAAGATTGTAATGATGGGTTTAATGGTATTGGAAATAGTTATACT
This sequence comes from Spodoptera picta, assembly GCA_038387885.1. Classification (NCBI taxonomy): domain Eukaryota; kingdom Metazoa; phylum Arthropoda; class Insecta; order Lepidoptera; family Noctuidae; genus Spodoptera; species Spodoptera picta. The sequence continues at coordinate 486,480 of JAZHFQ010000303.1, forward strand.
TACTGCTTTAGTATGGTACGCTCTATATAAATTCCACAACTTTATTATAGGTAGAGTTTTATTTTATCGTAAAGAAAACTAAATTGCCAATTAATTCAATACGTATCTTACGAATAGTTTGAAGTATAAATGAGTCTAATTTAGATCGTTACTTTCACGGAAATATGCTGTAAACACTAGTAACAAACACTCATGAGTATTTAACGTCACTTTCGCATACTAACTAATCTATTCGTTATTTGTACTAAATGAATCATTGCTATTCAAAGAACTTCTTCAGTTTTTTCGATAAAACAATTAACAGGTGAATCATGAGAATGAAGTAACCGTGAACAACAGAGTTCATGCCTCTAATATATTTTCTAAAATTAGACCATAATTAAATAGGATCAAGTCCCATTACACTAAAATCTATATGTTAGACTTAACCTTCTTAACGATACAAGTACAGCCATCTGTTGAAGTAAGAATGAACTACCAACAAATGCACTAAGCCATTGAGCACACTATAATTAGGTAATTAACGATAGTAATAATAGTATGACGAAGAATTTGTTTTAAATCTAATTAGTTGTTTTCACCTCTAAGTCCCTAAATACATCTCGGATGTCAGGTTTCCTGGCTCGGGAAGCAGCTCGCTTCCTCCTCACAGTTCTGTTAAGTCGCCTGACGCGTCTGCGGACTGCAGCGGCCTGTTCTCTGGGCAGAGGTCGGACCGCTTCACCCAGCTGGGCCTCGGTGACCTCCAGACCGGCCTGGAACGGCGCTGCTAGTGATCCAAGACCAGCCGCTTGGAGCCACTCTGTCTCCAACTCGCCTTCTGTAAGGACAAAGACATAGAAATAATTAGCAAATACCAATAACAGATGTTCATGTACATTTTCTATGTTACGGCTAATTATAATAATGAGCCCAAATTGAACCCACGTCTGCCGAATCACTCAAGTTACGTTGAAAAGCACATTTTCAAATTGTTTTTGTTCAGAACAAATGACTCCAAATCTCATGAAGGCACACTTATTGCTTATTTTGCTTAGTCAGGCACAATTTGCGATTGCTTTTTACTTTTTTATTCGTATCAAAATCTTCCGCGATGTTTATTTTTTTTACATTTACACTTATGGTCATGGTCGTGAACTTATTAACTTGATATCAGTGTTAAATCTAAGAGGTTTTACGTCTCATTAATACACGGCACGTCTGTCAAAGTGGCTTAATTATTTCATAGAAGAATGAGACGACGCCTTTTTTGTCTGTAAAACAAAGCATGAGTGCCTTTGCCAAGGCCTTGCACGATTTTTTTAGACAAATTGTATTACGAAATGACTACTTAGTTTAAAAAAAGCGAGGTCATAAGTACAACTTATTTGCACGCACGTAATGTGTTCCTATTATGTCATTGTGGAGTTACTGGTAGCACCGTGGCGAAGCATAGACAATCTAAAGCTAAATAAACGAGGAAGCCATGGATGTATTGTTTCCGCACGATTTGTATAAAGATGTATGTTGTTAGCAGAAAACATAATATTTTTTTCAACAAGGAAGGTTAAATTAATAATGTTGCAAACAATTTCAGTACCGTAAATAAGTACATGATACATCTAAGTTAACTTAAAAAATATGTTTTAATCTTTTCGTGAAAAGGCAAATTGCAATCGTGATTGCGAACGTGATTTAACAACGAAAAGAAATCTTTAGGAAAGTTTACCCGTTGTTAAAAAAGGTAAAGATAAATAAATAAGTGACATGTGAACTGATGTTGAGGGCAGGATATAAGCATATTCGCAGATTGTACCTAAATATAGTCTGTCCGTCCGTCTGTCCTCTGACTCAGCGGTAAGCGCCATGTAAAACCCTTCTTGTTATTTATTGCGGTTCAAGTGTGAACGTTTTGACTTACTACTGCTATATTTTTAATATTTTACTACGAAATGTCGCATTTTACGTCAATTGGTGTTCTTAAATTTTAAATTATATCTCGTAGATTAGTTAAGTTAGATTTTGAAAAAAAAAACATACAAAAGACTTGTTGAGGGTCAATAATCAACTTAATCGGAGAGTGGTTAATATCATTAAAAAAACGAATGAATGTACACTACCAAAGAATTAGATTGAATATTTTGGAAATATCTTTAACTGTACCTAAAGCTAAGTTTATTTAGGTAAATAGTAACTTAGCAGCTCTTATTTCGGTCCAATATTAACATCAAAACAAACATTCAAATGTTGTTTTAGGAGTTCAGTAGGTACTAAAATTGTTTGAATTACCAAGTCAGTCTGAAGGATTTATCGTACGTAAGTTGCTTACTGAAATAGTAGCAATGTGTTAAGTGTTGGTGTGAATTAAGTTCGGATACAAGTTTCTTAGTCACCGCCAGTCGGTGCATCGGTCGGTGTATGCTAATATTTACTCGGTTTCGATGTAAGCTTTCGCGTGGCAGTTTCACTAAGGATATTAAAGTATAGGTCAATGAACACAAACAAATAATTTACATTAAGTTTAAGTATTACTTTGAATAAGCTTGCTTTACCTTTATTATCTGGATTTCCTACAACATTTTTTTAGCCAGCCAGTCAATTGGGAAATCGATTCTCATTTGTTTTTGATTTTACTTGGTTAAAAATGTCCAAAATCGCTCGATCGTAATTCGTTTTCAAAATCACTATTTGTACAGCTTACTTCAATTGACTGCTCTCTACAGCCGCAGCACAAAGACCATTTATACAGCGTGTGGTTTATTTCACCAGCCGACGCGGAACTCACAGGATGTTATTTGTTTTGCTAACCTCTCAATTTGCCCTGTTTAGAGTTAAATGCAAGCGAAGTATTTGTTTCTGGTATCTTTTATCGTTCAGTATTTTTTAGTACAATTCTAACTAGAATACCTATTTTATTCAAATTCGTTTAATTAATAATTTTTTTATCATTGATTAAAGAAATATTTAAGTAGAGACGTTTATAAAGCTATTTAAAAAGAACACGGTAAAAGCGACAACAACAAAGCTTCCCATTAGATAAAGATTTAATTACTACTTTTAACGATTCGGTCCCACACAGTTTGTTTAAAGATTGAGCATTTGAATGTAAACAAAATCGGTTAACAACCACATTAAAAGGACCACACATTATCAACGACAATTTGTTTTTTTTTTTTAACATGATATTGACTACCTGCAAGACAATAACCATTAACCGTACTGAATGTAAAGAGCCGCAAATGTATTTGATAACTTTGTAAGTCAATATTCATGTAATTGTAAAGCAATACCCAAACTATCCAATACATCCATACATACTATCCAGCTCTAACAACACTGAAAACCAAAATAGGTATTATTTACTGACTTGAAAATGTTAGATGATTAATTTGAATTGTAACTTAACCCTCACGATTTAACACTCGGAATATTTAGAGGCTCTAGGTACTAAAAACTCACCTATCACATATTTGGCATGGAACCGACATAATGCACCCATAACACACATTGATCCCACTACAAACGAAAGAACTGTGCGAGCTGGACAATTTCACCGGAACAACTAACAATTATACTAATTACACTTCATTTAACGCATCGAGGCCAAACTATAAACTAAACTGCAGTAATGTACACTCAACCACACAATAACGTTTGCCAAAACAACGACACCGATAGATTTTTACATGACTACTTGAGTGGGTGGGTGTACGACGTCACAGGTGAATCTTACTGACGTAGAAGTCTGCCAGTCTGGAGGGATGTTACATTATGATTTATGTTGCGTTATGATTTCATGAACGGATATCAACGTACCTAATGATTGATTCGCGTAATGTTTCTGATACCCGATACCTACAACTAGTCATTCTTTATCAAGACAAGTGGATTTTTCTTATAGGGATATAAAACAAAGTACGAATGATGAAATTTTCAATACGTTTGTTAGAAGAATATTTATGTCAGATAAATTCGATGAAATGCTTTTTCTTAGTAATGTAATGTCATTGTTACGTTGCGGTTTTTCTGGTTGTGCTAGATAAATCACCGGAAAGCTGTCAATATCTGAATTTTTGTAAAAGTTGTGAGAAAGTGATATTCTAATGAGTTATTAACTCTAAAATTGGAAAACACAAAAGAGTTTAAATATAATCCAAATTACAATGCAATCCGAGTTGAAAAGAATTAAAGTAAACTTATTTGGTAAAGGAAGAACACGAATTCAATTAACTACAAGTGATCTTAACTCAAACTAACTCGGAGATGTTGACAATGCAATCATTATACCATTAGCCACCGTAAGTAAGATTCACGCGCGAATTATTCACAGCACATGTCGTGGAGACCGACTACAGGTCCAAAGTGACGTGACGTCAAAAAATTGCAGCACTAACGTGACGTCGACGTCCAGCGTCGCGGCGCGGCACACTGCGCGTGCGCCGACGATCCCGGATTATTATGGTCATGTATTTATAGATCGGATTCAAACACGGGATACACTTCAATTATTTCCGCTCATTCAATGAACTGAAACTTTCAGTTTTATGGATGTTTTACATAGTGACAGCTATCTATTAATTTTAACATGTTTATGAAATAAGGCTACATAAGATGAATAATAATTAACAAAATGTTTTATTTGAAAAGATTAAGTGAATCGCTACCAAATATCCAGTCAATAAAATCATAATTATCAGCTTATCAATTCATAATGAATGAGAGAGTACATCTCAATAACTTCCTACCTGATTAGCCGTTGTATAGAAAATAGCTCGGCTCATTTGTATAGAAAATATTAGACGTTGCTATAAACTTACTAATCAACCACTCAAAAGACTTTTAACTTTGAATTATTATTCAGACTTTCTGGCGCTGTTGTAAGGAAATATTATTATGTATTTAATAAGACTACTTCAATCTTAAGGACTGTCCTTCAAGTAATTAGAGAAAAAAATATTAAGGTATTAAAGGAGATTTTTAATATTTAAACGACTATACACCGTAATTAGATTGCCAGAAAGTTAAAGGTAGACGTTAGACGATGCACTTTTCTACGACCTCTAGCTAGTCACGGACGGACGGACAGAAAACTATTTGTGTCAACGCACTGCGCCGTCTAGACGAGCTATATTTACTCCGCGGATTCACTCACACGTCACTATATGAGCTGTCATAATGACACGCGTAATATTTAGGAGACAATCCATGAAACATTTCTAAAATGAAGTCAATTCACGATACAGACAATTACTTACAACCATCTAACTAAGAATCTTGTATCAGTCTCATTCCATTTAGTTAATATACCTAGTACTAATATTAACATTCAACCGAAGCTAATAAGGACTTGACCCGAATCTAAATCCAAATTGTACGTATAGAAAGAAGAAGTTTGCACGCAAAAAAATGGAATCTAAACAACATCCCTTAGACACAACTATAGAGTAACGAAAGAAATACACAGAAGAAAATAAATAAAAATAGAAAATACTGACCAGCCCAAGATAAAGTGTTCATCACAAACATCCCATGAATCCTTACTTTAACCATTTTGCAATAGACACAGACTTCAATGATATAACATTACACTTGGTAAACACGAACACGCACGAAACTTTAAAGTCGCACTTGAAACACTAGATGCACTCGTTACTGGAGCAAGAAGGATACTGATCTACAGGAGTCCAAATACCAATAAGGTAAGTTACGGCACCCATTGATAACAATAGGGATGGCATTCCCTAACCCTCTACTGATAACACGGCTGCGACAATTAGGAGAACAATACACTGTCTTTAACATTTCCAGGAATGCTCGCTACCTAATTACCTCGTGGTGTTTTTCTATGTCACCTTTATTGTTCTCTCTACTGTCGAATGTGTGACTTTTTCATGCCTGCTACCGAAACTGCGATTTCTTTAAAATTATTATTTAATCAGTTGTGAGACAAAATTAAATGTTATTTAGTTCGTTGATACTTTAAATCAGTTTGTAAGAAACCTGTTTAAATAAATCCGTTTCTTGCAAATATTTGCCGTTGTTTACTTTTGAAGCATGTACTAATATCGTTAAGGTTTCGTTAAAATAATTATTTAATTGGGTATTACTTAAATAGGTATAATGAGATTTAATGATGTGCCTTGCCATTGAAAAGCTTTTCATTGATTCGCCCAGTAGAACTCACATGCACTTAGGGAAGATTTCGTCTGGATATCCACAGTCCGTCCTGTATCATTTTTTTTCAGGAGAATCTTTATCAATTTACTGTTTACGTAAGAACCCGTTACGTAACTGTAACTTTTATTTCATGTAAAATAGCAAAACATTGTAAAATCAATTGAATTGAAATTCAATATATTTCTTTATCATTTACATAACGAAACCCAATGTTTGCGTCTTGTGATATGTCAAGATTTAATCTCATGGTGAATGGTGGAAAACTACGGAATTGATTCGCAATATTTGACAAATTCAATAATTTGTGCCATGGAAGAATATTTTTAAAGTAACTTTTTGCGTTTTCAGTGAACTTCGTAATGCACTAGATACCTATAATCAATTTATTGCTACACATAATTTTCATCGAAATTATTAAACTATTATCGAATTTTGAATGTCTTTATTAGTAACCCTGTTATTGAGATCGAAGACAAATCTTTGATCCTAAAAGCAATGCTTAAATTAAAGATTTGAAAATCGAACCAATCCCGAGTTCAAATGGTAGAACAAACACACAACTATGGTCTAGGATAAAAGAATTTCATGAAGAGAAGGAACTTTTTTGTCAGATACAAATTATAGTTAATTCAATAAACTAAACTTATTACTTACTTAACAGAAGAAGATACGCGTTGTACAAATGCATGGTGGTTTCCCATTAATATGGATGAAAGATTGACGACTGTGTCACACTGAATTTTCTTTCGAAATGAATTTGAAATCTTTTTATTTTTCTGCTGAGAAAAACAGATAAAGGATGAATGATAAGGCTGAACATTGGTGTCGGATTTAAATATAGAATTAATCTATGTAGTAACACATCTATATTGTTTATCTGTGGCTTGTGGCTTGTAACATTTTTTATCTTTTTGCGCATTTACGTAGGTGTACAGGCCCTTGAAGCGATGATTGGCTATTTTTATTGACAAATAACCTTATTTATTATTTAATTATTATTTTATTATTTGATATTTGACGTCTCATTTAAAAATAAAACTCATGAATAATATTGTGGCTTTTTCCAATTGGTTTCAAACTCTATAAACATCTGCACTTAATTGGCCAATGAGTATGTAGATACAAATAGTACTCAGTTACCAGTAAGGTAAATAAACCTTTTTTTATAAATTACCACGAGGAACTTTACCAGAATAGTAATAATAATAATAAAAGATTAGGTGTAACATTGTGTAAAGGATTAGTAAATCCTTTACACAATGGAATATTATCATTCATTACCAGGTCATTTACTTTCAATAGTCTATTGTTTTCTTATCGTAGCTTCACAGTTTGACAATAATCCCATCCTTTACTTAAAACCAAAATATTATAAAATAAGTTCCCATTCTATGACCCTCAACAATAGTGTCATTTTTTAAGTAGGTACTTACAAAGGATTTACTTAAATATTTTGCAATTCCAACGACAACAGTCTGGTACACAAAAAGCCGCCATTGGAGTAGAGGTACTAAATATTTATTCTATAGAACTAGGTTTTCAAAAAAGACATTTCTCAGCGTATGTTAAAAGTTCCTATAATGTTCAGCTCAAATTGAACCTATATCTTCGTAATCAAAGGCGCTTAGTAACAAAATCTAATGAAGCTGTAACCGGTATAGTAAATTAATCGACGTGCTACGTGTAAGATAATAATGATATAGGAAGTGAGACAATAGACCTAGCTACCGAGACATATCTGAGCTAAGTACTAGGATTTATTGCCTTTTAATAACTAGGAAGCAACGAGCAAATACCTAGGCACCCTAGGTACACTGTTAAGAATACTAAACAGATGCCTGAATACTGGAAGTGTGTAAGATAATAATAAATGTGTGTATTACGTGTGTAGAGGTATATTATGTTGTCTGCCTCACTGGCCGAGTGGTCGCAAGTGCGACTGCCGGGCAAGGGGTCTCGGGTTCGATTGTATATGGCAATAGGCTCACCCCCTATTACATGGGATCCATAACATAAATAGTGAAAAGTGGGTGTTACATTACAGTGGCTTTAAGTGCCGTAATGTGCACCTCTGCCTACCCTGTCGGGGATAAAAGGCGTGATGTTATGTTATGTTATTATGTTGTGCAGTGATGTCATGAATGTCAGTCGGTAAATTATATCGCGATCGGTAAGATTGGATCATGTAAAAAAATGCACAATCATGCTTGTCACATCTAACGAAATATGTGGAGGTGTTATCAATACTGCTGGATATAAAGATAGTTTAACCTCTCTGTAGAGTAGGTACTGACTCCAAAGTTTACGCAGAATTAAGCTCATTCGTGTTTGCAACATTTTTTTTAAGTTTCCCATATTATTATCTGTTGCCCTGCATGAGATGAGACCAAAGGATTAACACTTGAATGTAAGTGCTATGTAGACACGTGTAAGTCCCAAGGTCCATTTAGCATGAATGAAGGTCTAAATAATTTATTGCGTGCACAAATTGATTGAGCGTTTTCTAATCTCTGAAACGACTACACGTAAGTATTTTATTTCCATTGGTCAGTCCGATTCTTAAACAAGACTACGACAAAAGAAGTCATAGACATTAGATTCAAATTGTCAGAAGACCACACAAAATTATTAATCAAAACAAATATACCACGAACACAATACAATGGCGAGTACAATGGCAGTCAAAATATCGAAACAAACAAAAACGTCTCTCTATTATAAGGATGTACCGTTACAATTGCGGCCAAATATATTCGCCCACACTATCGAGGATAGTATGTTAAGTACATGAACTTGACGAGAATCGATTACTGATCGCGGACTCGATTTCGCTTACCGATGCAATGCAAATGATCCACTTTTATCGAGATGACAATCGGATTAAGGATTCGATCGAAATGTATTGTATGGGTTTGTGACACTTTTCCTTGACTGTTGATGGTTTGACTGGTGATTTTATAGTGGTTCGTGAGTACGTGGGAGTTTATGCGAATTCTTTTTCATATTTATATAGTACCTACCCAACAAGTTATTAAGAATTCGCTTAAGCTCCAACCTAGAAAATAGTAATTCAAAACTAAAATTGAAAATACTGACTAATTAATAAATAGAACACTCATCTACACTGTAACTCTGCACTTCTCGTCCGACTTACAAACAGTGGCTCGATTAGCATCGCTCTTGATTTCTTCTTCAGGCCTACTTCACTACTTTAAGCTGTTTTACCTTATCATGCTATCATTCCTGAGACAGCTTACTATTCTACGCACACTCTGATATTCTTGAATAGTCGCCGCATATTATTATAAAAAGTATGATGGACGTCGACATTTCGTTGCGTGCGCGCGCGCATGCGAGCATACCAATGCGTCGGTTGCTAGGCAACGGATGTGATAGCCTGGAATATGATTTTCATTTTGATTGTATAATATTAATGAGTAATGTGACTTTCTAACGGAGTTTTTGGTGTAATTGTGACAACGTGACTTCTAATAAAGGAGTTGGTACATTTGATCCTCAAGATGAGTACGAAAGGGTTTGAGTGAATTCAAAAAATTCTTTGATTAACGTCATCATCATTATCACCCTGTTACAAGGCCACAAGACTCCACAGCCGAATATAGGACTTCCCCGATCACTTCCAAAGCGATTATCCCATTTAAACTTGAAATAAGGTAAGCCGTAAATCCTTTCAATTAATAATATCCTAATACTTCTGATAACATTAATCTGAATTAATCCAAATTATAATCTACAGACTAAAACCGTGTCATCAGACTCATCAGTCATAAAAGCAGCGCATGTTCTCTGCAATTCTCGAAAATTGTTACAATTACCTGGTATGATCTAATCAATAAGTGTAATTGTTATCAAGTTGGTAACTTCAGCTCAGCTGATACAGGCATGAAACTGGTGCAGTTTTTGTGTATTGAGGAATGTTTCTAGTATATGTGCCATTAATTTTATTTCAAATATAATAGTTGAACTATTTATGAATCCATCCAATAAATGGACATTATTCTAAATAAAAATATACTTATCATATTTCTACCACCCGTCATTATTACAACGCAAATAATATTTCATTATTCGAGTTAACTTAATCTCAGTACCAATTGAATCCTAAACTATTACACCTATCCTTGGCCACAGTACAGAACTACCTAGACCTAACCTACCAATTAATTCCTAGAGATATGTAAACAACGTCAGGTAGAGGTAGCTATCATGGCTTCCCACGCACATGTGAGCGGCCCGCAAGGCGTGACGACTTTTACCCTTACTTCCTGAAGGAGATGACAGCTACAAAAACTGTTTGTTCTCACGTGAGAATATATTATTGTTTAGTGTAGCAAACTATATTGAATCTTATTCCGTAGTTAATAAGAATCCGTTGACATAACCGTTTATTTGAGACACTAACTTTTCGGCTGGAGGTAAAAAATTGCATAATATGTAGGTACATACTTAATTCGTTCAATTGTTTTTAAATTAACTCGTCGAGTACCGGTTTTGTAGACACAATTATAGAACAATAGGTTGCGGTCACCGGTGACCGCTTGGTATTTGACAGTTTAATATACAGACCTTGTTTTACAATTATAGACTTTCATAAATACAATCAAAGTATGCGTCTCATGCGTCTAAAATACGACAGGTTTCCACACTTTGCTACAAAAAGTACAAATTGCAAGCAATCGATTGCATTGTCAGTGACAGCGATTACTGCTTACTTATAAATACGACTGTTTAGCAGATAACACTTTCCAACTGATTTTTTGCCGCCAAATGCTCATCTCGTGAGTTTCCCAAGCAAAACCAAAGAAAGTAATGCGTTGTTTTCATTATCGTGTATCGGAACAATGGCGGCGGAGACAATGCGCGTGCGCAGCCCCCGCTCCCACGAGAAAGTGCTTGTCTGTTTGTATGTCACCTCGTCCGTCTTACACTTAGAAACTGTCCCCTATCTATAAACTGTAAACAGATAAATCAACCACGTACGACTTGACGAGGATTTCACCCAATATAATTATCTAAATACGCCATCTTTGATTTCAACAAAGATTTGCTCCTGCGCAGAAACTTGCGAATAGATTTTATCTTGAATGATGAAGCTGTTACATTGATTAACAATTTCTTAGAAATAACATAATTATATTAATCAATCCATTGCAGGATTATCTGATTAACTCTGTAGCAGGCTCGATCTATAAACATTGTTAAATTGAAAAAACGTTCTTTTAATTTTGTCCTCAAATGCACTCGTGTAGCTGGAGTACTTAATAATTATCTGTCATTTGTGGTATCCTGTGTAATGTGAAGGGCTTGTTTATACAGCCCACTATCTCAGGCATATGATTGCTTGCAATAAATAGTTCGTAACGCAATTATATTCAGTTTCATGGTAATGGAAAACAATATTAATTTGCATCACTTGATGGCTTTCTGAGGTAAACATTAATTTATATTCTCCCTGTATGAGATAAAGTTGTATCTTGCTTGTCTTTTTGTTCTGTCATAATATGACAAACTTAATGTTAATCATATCGTATGCTAAACTAAAAAGATACTATTGTTTAACTGCTCAAGTTTTTTGTCGTAGTTATTATAATATGTACGTAATTAATTCAATGGCACCGTTAGCGGTATAGCGATATGTAATGAATAATGCTTAAATTAAAATTAAACAAAAACTATCGTCAAGTTAAACACAAAGATGGCGGTGTGTAACAAAACTACTGAAGCTAATTAAAATCGTTCCACGAAAATGGCAAAAATATAACTATAATTATAATTACAAACTTATGTTATATGAGCCAAGAAATATTAAATGATAGAAAAATGTTTACAGAGATTCATTCTGAGCTGAACAACAAAGTTTGTGTATGATTTATCCGACCAAAATGGCGTCCTACGATTGTCCAAATGTAGGCTGGATGTGTAGGTGTCAGCATTTGCAGACAAATTTGGACAATTACAATAATTTGCTTGATGTGGGTCAGGTTGAGGCGCCCAGGACATGAGTAATGGCAATTGTCAAAATAATGAGCAATGATAACCATGAATTAGGAAAGTAGGTTAAACACGCCATTATTACACTGACACTGTAAAGTGAATCAAAATTTAAATTGACGGAATTGAATATCAAGGGTGCCAATGACCGTCGCTACATTATTGAACTAAAATGACAGGAAGTGTGCATTATTATTTTAAGAAGCACTTTGTCATAACACAAATTGTGGTATAATTCATGATGGATACTCCATCAAGTATACGTCAATCGTCATCCATAGATTATTTGAAAGATGACTCCAAAAATGGAATACTAGATACAGACATTATGTATAGTTGATGTTAATTGTAAGAATACCTAATACGAATGTCAACACATGTTTAAATGCTAGATGACTATAAAAAATTCTATATCAGTTCGCCACAGGTGGTCGTCAAAACTAAAATATCGACCTCTTCCTTAAAAAGCAAATCAGGAAATTCTTAGAATAATTTGAAGTTTAAGACAAATTAAAGATTAACAAAACACCGTGGATTAAGCATAAACAATCCTAGGGTACCTACTTAGTAAGTAGGGCGATTAGCGCTAAGTATGAATTAGTGAATAGATTTTTAAGTAATCATTAAGTTAAGCTAATGTATTTACTAAACGTAACAATTCTTTAAAAAGATTTTCAACAATGATATTAATGACTTTCCTCATTAACGTGATCATTGTAACAGACGGATGAATACAAACAATCCATTTTTAAATCTATTAATAATACTTGGATGTTTTACATCGCATTGTCAGTGACAAAAATCTTGATTTTAAACGTGCCTGAAAGTGCAGCCAAACCAACAAATATTGTACTTAAATCGTTTTCAAAAGTCCCCCTAGAACGACCGGTAAACAGCAAAGCAATGAGTTGAAACGATCTTGAGCTAGAGACTGTTTTATACTTAATACTGACATTGGCATGTTCCGGATTTTGTCATTCATAGATTAGCGACGCGTAGTGGCATAGTGCCACCAATTTATGAAATTGCTTCACTTGATGATGGCGCTAGTGTCTTTAGGAACAAATATTTACTTTGAGATTTGATTAATTCTTCAACACTGCATAGTACTTTATACCTTCTATACGAATAGAAACTAAATTTTATCCTCAATAGATCCTCAGTGGATACTCAAGCGTTTTATCCGCTCACCCCATAATTGGCAACTGCAGTTATATCCTTTCTTTCTCTGCCATTACAACCGCCATTGTAATTCCATTGATAATTAGCCGAGGTCGCATGTGACTATGGTTAACAATAAACGGCATTGACCCGAGGGACAGGTCGGAACTTAATACTTTATGTATTTATTGAATTTTGAGTCTTTGTAGTCACCATTTAAGTCGTAAATTAGAATAAAATATGCACAAACAGTTTCTTTATGCAGTTTTATCAGTAGTGAACGAGTGCGATACAAGATGATAAATATTCAGAGCACTGCTCTGAATATTTATCACTATAAAACTGAGATGATCTAATTTATGTGAATGACATTTTCTAGAAGTGGGACAATGACATAGTAGACGGGGATTGTTTGAAGTACTTATAGCACCTTATCTCGTAGTAATAAGGATGTAATTTGATCACACATGGATTTTCCGTTTTTTACAATTAAGTTCGAAACGTTTGGCGACCTCAACATAAGTGATGTCATAGTTTAATGTGTGAGAATGAGTTAGCGCTGTGTCGGTATCGAAGACGCGCAGCACAAGGTTGTGGTAAAGGAAATAATCACTTGTATAGCCTTTGTTGGGAATGGATTAGAGTGCATTATACATATCGTGTATTCTTCAGTTACTGTATCAATTTCTACTCTGACAATAATTTATAATACTCACCTATTTGATTAGGTAGTGGGAGTCATTGAATCAAGGGTTGTGTTTGACCATGACAACCATTGATTTTTTGAACATCAGGGGAACGTCGGACAACCATTGATTCAATGACTGCTACGGGAATGCTACGGGACAATAGCATTGATACGCACCAGTCGAGTTTTGTTTGTCGGGGCCCCCGTAGCAGTTGCTACGCTTGCTACGTGATTATGTAGCACTTGTGATTATGTTAAACTCAAACTATCTTATCTTTATAGTTAACCAGTTATATTACAAATCCCACTATATGTATAAAAGCATTCAAAATAAAGGTTTACTATGACGGACAGGTTGTCAAGCCATGCAAAGTAATCACAACTGGAATCAAACCAACTACCGACCTCGAGCCATCGTTCATCCTTCGTAGACCAGTCGCGATACATATCTACTAGCTCATTATACTTGCAGATGGAGGCACGTCAAACAATCGAATAACAATCGATAAAAAATAAAGTATTACTTACTGCCAACTCGATTTGAGATTGAAGATACCACGAAACTAAGACAATGAATTACATACCTTATGTAGAAGACATAAGAACTGGTTTAGTGGTATGTTTTAGTGTAAATAGACATATAAGCTTGGCCGTATGACGATTGTTATGCAGGATTGCGTAGACGAAACAAAATGCTTATGTTAATCTATACAAACAGGATCTGAGGTCAACCAATGTTGGTTCATTGGACACAATTTTGGTTACCAATATTTTAAATTGCAGTCTACGTCCACATTACTTATCTTCATTTAGGCATTTTGCAAAACAAACAGTGAGTATATATATGTCCTATGACGCTCCATTATGTAGGTACCAGGTACCTACTTAAAAATCTTACTCAATTTCTATTTGGCTAAAATTGCTTGCAATGCTTTAAATTTAAAACACAGCCTTTTACCAGTAATTTATTTACATATTTGGCCATTACTGGTGCAACAGTTTGGTTACAGGTTGGCGACCAGTTAGAAGCGAAGTATCATGAACCATTACGTCATCGACGCATACAATTTCGCGCCTTGTCGCCATCGCCACACCCGAGGGCAATGGCGGACAAATCTTATTTACTTACATTGCAAAGGAATTTTCAGTTTCAAAGTCTTTTAAAACTTCTCTAATATTGTGAATTTCTAGTGTTGTTCAACAGCTGGAAGCAAATGTTTGTCTCGCTAAATACAGCTGCAAAATTTAATGTTCGTCGACAAAAAAGTGCATAGCGGAGTGCCCCAAGGGTCTGTATTGGGCCCAGTGTTGTAAATAATATATTAAATAATATATATTGTAAATAATATTCCCAGTTGCCTGAGATGTGAAGTCAGCATATTTGCTGATGATACTAAAATATTTGCGGATCCGACAGTTGACTATAACCATCTTCAAGAGGACTTAAACAGAATAGCAAACTGGTCGAAGGAGTGGCTCAACGCTTCTAAATGTACGGTACTGCATATAGGTACCAGTAATCCTCGTCTATGACATATAAACTGTGTAACGCTGAACTGACAGGGGTCAAGGTGCAAACAGACTTAGGGGTAAAGATTACCGAGGATCTAAAGTGGGAAGAGCACATAACTTTGATCACCAAAAAAGCCAAGAGTCTTATATACCTCATCAGGAAAGCGTTCGGTGTCTTGACTCCGGAGATGATGCTTAAGATCCACAAAACTTTCGTCAGGCCCATCCTAGAGTATGCATTTCAGGTCTGGAGCCCCTACTTCGTAAAGGATATCGAACACTTGGACAAAGTACAGCGTAGTTTTACCAAAATACCACGAGCACTGAAACAGCATCCATATGAAGAGCGCTTGAAGGTTTTGAACTAAACCACATTGAAGGATCGCAGGCAGCGTGGAGACCTAATTGAGACATACAAGATCTTGAGTGGACATTATGACATTACTGATTTCGAGCAGCTGTTCTCACGTAATGAAAACGTTCATCTTAGAGGCCACCACCTTAAGCTGTGTAAAAGCTTATCGAAAAATATTCCTCACAGACACTTTCTGAGTAATCGCGTGGTCGGAGCATGGAACAGGCTGCCAGAATATGTAATCGCTGCACAGAATGTTAACCAGTTCAAAAACAGACTTGACAGATACACAACATCGAATTAACCACTGATAGAAGAATACGATACAGGCATTTATCAGTTGTTTCAACTGCCTGTCTGAATTAAATAAATAATAATAATAAAAAAGTGTGTCTATTATTTGTACATTCCACGAGGAGTTTAATTCTTTGCTATTGTTAAATAAAATTATGTTTGACTTCGTATCATGCTAGGTTTACCTTGAACCTTTGACCAACGACTAGAAGAAAATAAACTTGTAGAAGTCATCCAATCTTCAAAACTTTTACACTAAGATAGAATTCTTATACATACGTACCCGAGAGGAAACTAAAGCCCCATTCTCACAGGAAATAAAAAACTAAATTGCCATTCAATTACTAGAATTTGATTGAAATTGCAAACTATAAGCAATCAACAAAAGGGAGATGCCGACATCTTAATATAAGTATTATTATTGTAAAAGCTAGCACCGTTACTGACAAACCGATCACAACCGTTGTGAGCAAAAAATAAATCGACACGTAACAAAAACTAGTTTCCTTTGCCAATCTGCTCCATTAAAAAAAGTAAAAATAAACGGAAGAATAATAAATTAAAAATTGATTTTTATGTGTGGCAATCATTCTATTGACAATTAAAATTGTTTATGAAGGTGAATGACCCGCGGAATTGGATAGCGTAATTTCGTTTGATAATTGGTAAAAATTATTGGACTTAAGTGTTATTGGTTGTAGTAAAATGGTTCAGGAAATAGACAAATAACAGGAAAAATACTAAAATAAACTTAACTATACGAACGAAAGAAATAACAGCATATTTTGTACTTAAGAGTTTAATTTTATAGCACATAATATCATGTTATTGTGTATTACGCATATTAGACTCGATTCTAAAATATCCGACCCCGCCCACACGATAGAATGCAATAAATAGAAGAATACTTCACACTATGACGCCATTGACGCCAGTTCGCGGCTTTTTTGAATGAATGAATGTTTGACAAGATGAGGCAAAAATATAATACCGACGTAAATAAACTCGTATGTATAAATAACAGAGGTGCGGCGACAATATTATTATGCTCTTCAACAACACTGTGATCACTGTTTAGTGTTGTGTCCCACACACAATTCATTCATGTTTGTTTATTTTTCATTTATATTAGTACAGGGTACATATCGTTGTTGTCTCCGACTTCTTTTGCGAAGATAAATGGTCTCTAGTACCCATGGGAACCCAGAGAGAATGAGTTAATCCTAAACTACATATTTGTCGCGGTTTTTAGTCAGTAAGAGTCTGACAGCCTCACCCAGGCGGGAGCAGTCATTCGATGATTTTCCCCCTTAAAAAAAAAAAAAACTACATATTTCGTATTTTCGCTTCGAAAGTTCGTTTGAAAGAAATTTTACTATGAATTTCATTATCTACCTACGTATATTATGTATACTTTATACTTACCCAGGTACCTCTAAGTCATTCATTTCGTGCGAAAGTTATTTAATAATTTAATACATTACATAACGTTATGTGCATAAATAATGACGTAGATACTTATATACTGCTTATGTTTATTTAAGTAAATGGCCTTCAATCAGAATTTAGAATATCTTTTTTACTATCAAGGTTGTTAAATATATAAAAAAGAATAGTGCTTAATATAACATCGGCAATAAATATCTACTACTTAATATTGTGTAGAATGAATGTCATAATCAAATATATTGAAACACCACGTGCTTGTTTGACAGTCAAAAGTCATTAATATAAATTAAAATATTGTATTACTTCTTGCAAGTAAAGAACAGCCTAAGATCCATGTGGACTTGTGGACTGATTTGTACGTGTCCATGTATTTTGTTTCTAAATAATATATTTCAAATATATTAGAGACTTTCGTTGGTAGTGGTGAAGGTAACGCACGTGCTTTTGTCATTCCTACGTTTGTTTTCAATTAAGTGATCTATTTCATAGTGATCTAAATTGAAATCTTTTAAATTTTGTGTTGGTTAAGTGTATGTGTGTGTAAGTTTTAATCAGGTATTGGTGTTTTTAAGTATATTTTATTCTATTATTTCCTCTGCCCATCCTCATCTCTTTAATTCGAAATGGACGAGGTGAAGCCACCCGATCCTCCTGATCCCGATAAATCCCCGGAATATGAGACGGAAACTATCGTCACAATTACCCTTCCTCCCAACACCCCGGATATCGAAATAATGGACGCGGAAGTTTCAAAATCCCGGAAACGACCCGCAGGCTCCCCCTTATCACCCAAAACAAACCCCCGAAATTGGCAAAAAATGTAAATGGTAGGCAATGTTACATGGCCAGGGACAATCCCCCTTACATAGTCTATGTGTCTCTTAAGGACTCCCAGACGTCTGGCACCACGCTTCACCCAGTTAAATTTGGTATGTTCTTAATGAAACTAAACATTAATAATGTTAAGATCGGTGGTGTCAAACGGCTGGGGAGGAATAGAGTTTCGGTTGAGTTTGTGACGCACCAGGATGCTAACAGCTTTTTAGTAAACGGTATGGTAGCTCAAAATTATACAACTTCGATCCCACAATTTAATATTACCCGAATGGGCATTGTCAGGGACGTCCCTGTGGAATGGACAGAGGACGAAGTCATTGGTAACATCAGGGTTCCCACCGGGTGTGGGGCTGTGATAAAAGCTAGGAGGATGAATCGCAGAGTCTCAACTCCAAACGGTACCGAATGGAAGCCTACCCAAACCGTAGTGCTTACTTTTGACGGCCAAACACTACCTAAAAAAGTGTTTTGTTTTTACTCAGCGCTCCCGGTAGAACTATATTCATACCCTACCATACAGTGTTATCACTGTTGCCGTTTTGGGCATACCCGCACTCTTTGCCGCTCCAAGCCACGTTGTTTCAAGTGTGGCCAGGATCATCCAGGGGATGGATGCCAGATTCCAGCTGAGACTGCCACCTGTGTCAATTGCAATGGCACCCATTTTGCTAATGACAAAACTTGTCCTGAATTGGGTCGCCAGAAGAGCATCAAAGCTCTGATGGCTGAAAAATCAATTTCATATGCTGAAGCAAGCCAGGTTTTCCCTTCTGTAAAAAGGTCTTATGCTGAGGTCTCAAGATCAGTCAACCTCATTGATCCATCTCCTAATAAAAAACCATCCCAACAAAGAGTCTCCTATAAAAAAACTATACACCTTAAACCTAAATCACATGCTCCCCTATCTCCTAGCTATGATAAGAAGGCTCATCAGGCCCTTATCCAAGACCACACTTACTCCCCATCCAAAAACGGTTGCGCTTTCCCTGTGGAATCCGGAACCAACATTCGTAGCTCCAAGTACATTCTTAATATAGTTTCTGATATGCTCATGGCAGTACTATCAAACCCTGCCCAAACTGTACCGGACCACGTCGCACACAAGCTTTCAACAATTCTTGATTACATCTGTAAAATTCCTACCTCTAACACTGCTTCAGTGGAACGTGAGGAGTACTCTTCCCAGGAAGAGTGACTTACTCCACTTGATGAATAAATTTAAACCATCGATTTGTGGCATTGCTGAGACATGGCTTCGACCGAATATCAATTTCGGGATCCCGTGTTTCAGTGTTGTCAGACATGACAGATCTGATGGTTATGGAGGGTGTGCTTTGTTAATTAATAATAAAGTACCCTTCTCCCAGATCCCTCTACCCTTCGTTGGCGATGACATAAATGTTGTCGCTGTTAAGGCTGAGGACATAAATATATTTGTATTTTACATTGCTCACCCTCATGTTGACCACCTTATTTTAATCAAAAATTTACTTACCTCAGTAAGTGGCCCATTACTTGTTATGGGTGACTTTAACTCCCATCACTATAGATGGGGTTCAGATTTTTGTGATAATATGGGTAATGAGCTAGTTGAGATGCTGGACGAACTCGATCTGTGTGTCATTAATGATGGCAGCCCTACTCGTAGGTCTGCATTTGGTCAAAGAAACAGCTGTGTGGACTTGACCTTTTGCTCGCCTGTTATGGCTAGCGTGCTAAATTGGAGTTGTTTAAATTTGACCTACGGTAGTGATCACTACCCCATCATAATTAAACACCTGTCAAAATCCATCCCAGATAAACCCCTTCCCCCCCTATTAAGATATCGTTTAGATTCCGCAGACTGGGATCTTTACTCTAAATTATTAGACCTCCGCATTTCTCTCCTTCCACCAGTTAACAATGAGAATTCTTTGGAATGTTTCTCTAAATTTTCCGACCTGATATCCTCCACAGCCGAAGATTGCTTTCCTGTGAAAAATGCACCGAAAGGCAATATCCCTTCTCCACCATGGTGGGATAGTGAATGCACTGCCATGATAAGAGCTAGGAATGCGGCTGAAAAGACATATAACCAAGATATGAACCTGGAAAACCTCCTAAATTTCAAGCGAATTTTGGCTAAGTCAAGGAAATTGTTCAAGAAAAAGAAGAGACAAGGGTGGCAGAGATATTGTGGTTCACTAAACCCATCGACACCAATATCCAAAGTTTGGCAGAAAGTTAAAAATTTTAGGAACTCCACCAAACCTCCCACTATCTCCACCTTACCCGAATCTCTGAGTAACAGTTTTTTCAACCACATTGCTCCAACGTATGTTCCTACTGCAGATGAATGCTGCCTGAAATCCCATGAGATCGAGCGACCCGAGTCTCATGACCCGCTCGATTTGGAGTTCTCACCTGAAGAACTTCAAACGGTACTCAAGCATGTGAAGGACTCGGCACCAGGGATTGATGGGTTCCCCTACTCATTCCTAACTAAAGCAGGAACTAAAGCGAAGCAATACTACCTTGACTTGGTCAATTTTTGCTTTATTTCAGGCTATATTCCTCCTACCTGGAAGGTTCAGGTTATTATGCCGCTGTTAAAAGCTGGCAAGGACCCTGGTGACCATTTGTCGTACAGACCTATTGCCCTATCGTCCATACTTATTAAAACTTTTGAACACCTCATCAAAAACCGCCTTGAATGGTTGGTTGAGAGCCAGGGGCTGCTTCCGGCGGCTCAGTTCGGCTTCAGGAAAGGTCTGGGTACGGCTGACAGTGTGGGTACCCTCACTTCAGCCATCCGACTGGCCCTTAGCAGGCAGGAGTCGTTGGTCGCAGTCTTCTTGGACATCTCAGCGGCCTATGATTCTGTCCTCTTACCCCTTCTCAGGCAGAAACTGCAAAAGCTGAGAATCCCGAGTAGGATCTGCCGAATTATAGCCCACATCCTTTCCGATCGTACCCTCCAATTAAGAACTCCTGAGGATAACCCAGTACGGAGGTCCTCCTGGAAAGGTTTACCTCAGGGGTCAGTCCTTAGCCCCATCCTTTATAACATTTATACATATGACCTTCCCTCCTGTCTAAATTTTAACTGTAATGTCCTTCAGTATGCTGACGATATCGCACTAATGGTTACCAACAGCTCTATAACAGACGCCGCCCACTCCATCAACGTCTCTTTGGCCTCATTAAACCAATGGCTTCTGAATCACGGGTTATCTTTAAGCGCCCCAAAAAGCTCAGCTGTCATTTTTACACGCAAACGACGCACTCCGGATCTTCGTGTAGAGATAGACGGTCAGGATATCCCAATCAAAAGCAGTGCTAGATTCTTGGGGGTTTATCTCGATTCAAAGATGTCTGGGGCGGATCACATAAACACTGTGGTTGCAAGGTGTGAACGCTCAGTATCGATACTCAGAGCTCTGGCCGGGGTATGGTGGGGTGCACACCCCTACTCATTGAAGCTCATCTATAATGCATTGGTCAGAAGTGTAATGGACTACTGTTGCTTCCTTATTGTTCCTTGCAATAAGGGTGCATTAAAAAAACTAGACTCCATTCAGGCCAAATGCCTTAGAATAATTATCGGAGCTATGAAATCATCCCCCATAAATGCTCTTCAGGTTGAATGTGTAGAGCCTCCCCTCAACCTTCGAAGACAATACCTGGCAGACCGCTTCATCTCAAAAGTCCTCTCCCTCTCATCACACCCCCTTCTTCCTATCCTAGAACAAATCCACTGTTCCTATAGGTTCTCTTCCTACTGGAACAATAAACCTGTCCCTCCCGTGATTGTCAGGTACAGGGAGCTTAAAAACCTCTCTGCACCCATCAGGCAATATCCTGTACTCCCGGTTTTCTCTTCCGTATATGAGGTTATCCACTTCAGGCCAAAGGTAATTCTAGGACTCGGCATCTCGAAATCCTCCGTAGATGCTGCGGGCGAGTTTGGGCGCGCTTTGAACAGCTACTGGAAGGGCTGGAATATTTTCTTCACCGACGCGTCTAAACTATCCCGAAATGGAAGTACAGGAGTAGCAGCGTACTTCCAAAATTCGAAGATCGCCCTCCTCTCCAAGTGTCCCCCGGAAGCATCTGTCTTCACGGGAGAATGTGTTGGCATTTTAGAATCAATAAAATTTATTAGAGCACACAACCTTAGAAATTCTGTTATTTTTTCCGACTCCCGAAGTAGCCTACAGTCTCTCAACCAAGACCAGCTCCATTCCCGAACTCATAGCAGTTTGGTTGTAGAGATAAAGGCGCTTCTTTTTTCTTGCTTCAAAGATGACATAAATATCGAGATCGCTTGGATTCCTGGTCACTCTGGCATATGTGGTAACGAGTGTGCGGATTCATTGGCCAAATTTGCGGCCTCGAATGAGGTCGAACGCCAACACTACGTTGTGTACGGGTATGATATACGTGCCGACACAAAACACAAGCTGTTTGACTCATGGGCTGCAGTGTGGGTAGAAACTTCCAAACGGAAAGGTGCCTACTATGCGGTTGTCCAGCCCGGCATCCGACGGAAGCCTTGGTTTTCCAAGTACCCTAAGCTTCCCCGTCATACTGTTTCATCCTTGTGTAGGCTCAGACTCGGCCATTGTAGTAGTCCGGTCTTCCTCAACAAGATCCGTGTCCGCGACAGCTCGCTGTGCGAATGCGGCCTTGATGAGGGAACCTTAGAACACATATTTTTTTCGTGTCCCTTAAATTCCCAATCCTTTGACCTCTATAAAAAACTTCCCAGTATCCAAATCCCACTCCCAATCAGTTTCCACCTCCTTTTAACTCACTTTTCCCACAAAGTAATTATTTATATATGTAAATTTATGAATGAAAATGAGATCAAAATGTGACGGTGTCCAATGATGTATATTAACATCTGTCTATATTGTGTATGTCCCCCAACTATTTTTTACACCACTGTATATATACAGTAAAATAGTTGATAATGTTTATGTTTTACTAACCCAATTGTTTTGTCCTTTCAGCTACTAACAACTAAAAACTACCGCAAAGTTAAGTTCGACGGTCCAATAATTTTGCCGTCACCACTCGACACTGGCAGTATAGTCGACAACACCATTTTGGAGACTCAGTTGCCAAAGAAGAAAAAAAAAAAAAAAAAAAAAAGAACAGCCTAATTACATATACTGGACCATAGCAATAGCCGATAGCAATACTCACAGTCATTTGCATACATCAATTAAAATTAAGAAGGCCACATTTATTTCAAGATCACTTTAACTAAACTAAAATATTTTCATAAGTAATTGAATTTCATAACTGGTTCAAAAGCAATTATATGTTTCGATTGTATGAAAAAAATCAAAGTCATTAAAGTCGAATGTTGCAAGAAGGTCGGCCGTAAATTAGATCACATTAAATCAATGTTTGTGTGCTGGACATTATTCTGTTAAGTACATGAATTTTATATGGATTTTATTTTAATGATTTTTTACGAACTTAGTCGGTGACTGCGTATTACTAGTAGGCATTTACGTTTTAATTTAAATAGCTAAGTAGTAATCACATTTTAAAACCACATCTGTCTGTCCGTCTGGGTGTGATAAACTCAAAATATTACATGCAATCCATTATTAGGTGCCTACAATTTCCAGCAATAGACTCTTCTTATGAATCATTGAACTCTACACTTTATGATTCACAAGGAAGATGTGTCTAGTAAATTTTAGGAATAAATAGGTAACTCAATAATCGTAAGTGGGTAAAAATCATGCAACACTGAATAGACCAATCATTCATTTTAATAGACAACATGTAAACAGTGGTTAATGTTTCACCATGATTCCGCGAAGAATATCTTAGAAGGCCATCTTACCAAAAGCAAAACTCGATATTTTTCCTTAAAAACAGACAAAGTAATACAATCAAACACAACCAACACAATAATAATGTATGTATGTATGTATCTACAAAGTACATACATTTCCAATAAAAAGAATCACAACAGTTATAAAAGCAAATAGTAATTTATAATTTAAAATGGCGACGTAACGCGCTCGCGAGCCGACCATATTCAGCATTTCCAACTCTCTTTGGCCACAACTCGTGAAGTAACCACGTTAACACGTGTATCGTGTGTTTACATAAATTAATTATAAATGAGATCGCTCACATTATGTAACAGAAGGAAGGAAATACTTTACGTAATGTACCGAGATATGATTTTGACGCTGTTCAAAGTAATCATTACCTACTTGAGTCGAATTGTATTGTTTTGGATCGAATATTATGAGTACAATACAGGCAGAGATCGGATTTATTCTTCATTAACTTGTTATTATTTGTCCTTTATCAAGTCGCCTAGCCAACCACTACGGAGACTGGTAATTGGAACATTGTAAAGAAGTTTACGGGTCTAAAGAAAATGCATCGATTGATGAATACTTCTCATTTATTAGTGAAAATCACCGAAACAATTCATGCAAGACTCTCACATCAACCACAAATTATTAGTTTCATCATTCAGGTAAAACATACAATAGATATAATGCAGTCTAAGAATTCTTGTTTATACAAGCTCACTGTTATAGAAATATTGACCTTATTTCGTGGCGTTTACTAAACTAATTTGTTTGCAATACATACGATACGTATTACATGAATCAAATCATATGAGATCTGAACCTATAATTTTCCTTTCACTGTTCGCAACTGATTTTACCATGTCTATTGGACTTTCTATTTAATACTGTACGTGCGCCTCTATTACGTATTCTAATAAAAACATTACAATAAAACCTAACAGGGACGCTCACAACTAGAAATTATAATATAGGTACCCAAGAAACTGATGATATAATAGCCAATAGGCTGTATTCAAATACTACCCAATGGCATGTGTCTGCTTTACGTTCTTATATCAAAAAAGTTGTAAACACTGTTGTTAATTTATTGTAATTTTATCATAAGGTAATATTGTCACAAATGTTTCAATGTATGCCCCACAAACTTATTGAAATTGAAACAGTTTTTGAATTGATAATTCTTTTTAACCGACTTCCAAAAAGGAGAAGGTTCTGAGTTTAACTTGTATGTATGCGTGTATGTATGTTTGTGCGCAATGATCTTGCGGTTGGCTGAACCGATTGTGATGCTGTTTTCAGAAAAGTGTTTGTTACACTTAGGGCCTATTTTTCAACATCAGTTAATTCTTAACTGTAAAATAACTTTTGACTTTTGACAGTTTTTAGTATGGAACAATTGTCTAATAATGAAAGCTATTCCTCAGTTAAAGTTTATCTGAGCATTGATAAATTGGCCCTTAGGAGATTTTAGTATAATAATGAACAGTCTTCAAAATAAAGGAGGGGTTTGAAGTCGGTTTTTAAACATAGTTTATAAAAGAACCATTTCATAATTCAGTAAACTCTCTTCTCAAAGATTAAAAGAACTAAATCGATAAAACTTTTATCAAATTGACTATCAACCCAAATCAGCTTCAACAAACAGTAGTGTAGTGGCGGATCTGGTACGGACAATTGATAGCAACTGCGAACGATACGTAATAACAACCATTCAATGGAATCAGTCAAAGTCAAGTCAAAGTTGTTTATTGCTATATCGTGTGGAAGTTACCTACTGGTACTACTGGTACATTGTCAAATAGTGAGATATCAGTGATAGCAGTCAGCCTACATAAATGATAGTCATAGAAAAGAATAGGCAATGTATGGAATTGATATTGTCGTTTGTTAATCCCGTATTCCCATACTTTTTTCATATCTTTTCTAAGGTCTTTTAATATCAGCTTTTCTAATCCATACTTTTCCGAATTATTTTATTATATTATCTTTCATCCTATTCGTCTAGCGGGGATAATACGTAATTCCAATAACAATACGCAGGTGATCGAATAAATTGTGTATTTTTTTATGAATTGAACTTTTAATGTCAAGCAGATGATATTCAATTGAAATGAGATGAAAACAAAAGAAGTTTATGTTAAAATTAATGCGCAACTCTATGCGACACATCAAGCTATTACAACTGTCAATTTGCTCAATAGATTTTCGATTTTATAACCCTGTAATACAATTGAAAATGTATTGAAGTAATTAGGGATATTTTGAAGTGCTGGAGCCTATACGTGTTTTTTGCTAGATGTTATAATTAAACTGACAGGTGCATGATTACTCAATACTCAATAATGTATGTTATATGTTACTGCTGTAGGTTTGTTTTATACAAATACACGGTTTTTATATAGAACGAAAATAAAATGAAGTTATAAATAGATACTTAAAAAAAAACTTATTGTAGACAAAATAAAGTAGATACAATTATTAGTCCTAATTTCTACTAAAGTATCTCTTGATAAGAGTGTGTATCTTAGTGCAATGTAGTATTGTCAAACTTTTAGGTATATTTGAGACTATTAATAGTCGAACAGTCAAAAACTTTTTATCATTTCCTTGGTATCGAAAGGTTAGACGTTATAGGAATTGAAAACCCATTGTCCAGCAGTCAAGGCCGCCTTAGCAGAAAATTAACTACAATAAGTGCCTATAATTCCTATAATTACATTTGTTAACACTCTTTCAATTAACATTGACTCCCAATTTAGACAGAGTTCAATAACTATAGTCTATACTTAACAACGATTAAAATAATTAACTTACAATTCATTGTTCCTGCACAAAATAAAATGGCGGAAAGATCCTCGACCTTAAACCAAGGCATTACATGTCACGTTCGCTAAGGAAATTATATTTATTCTTGGAAACAACAGATTTATATAATTACTAAATAACTGTTTAATTGATTAGACAATGAATGCAAGGAACCGTTACTAACTATTTATTTCCGCACAGGAAAGGTGTATAGGGTAAAAAAGTCTACTAAAACTAGATTATATGCCGATGGCATATAGAGGTACATAATCGTCGTGTACATAATGTCGTGGTGGCCCGGAGTTTTAAGACGCCCGCTTCTCGTGCATGAAGGTGCGGGTTCGAAACCTACCAACTGCAAGTACCAATGTGACTATTTCCGAGTTATATGTACTTTCTAAGATTATCTAGACACCACTGACAAACGGTGAAGGAAAACATCGTGAGGAAACCTGGGCTTATAATTTCTAATTATAAGTTTGTAATCGCCAACCCGCATTGAGCAAGCGGGGTGATTAATGCTCAAACCTTCTCCTTGTGAGAAGAGGCTTTGCTCAGCAGTGGGCATTTATAGGCTGTTGATGATGATGATATACATAATCGGAATCGAATAAGACGGAAGATTTCCTCTACTGAACAAAGGCCTCTACAGTAAGACATTGTCCGATCCATCAATTGCCGTGTATTGTATTGTTAATTAACGAAGCAGTGTTAAAACATGCGTGAACTACTTTTTATACTTAATCACTGAAGTATGCGAGCGCTTTATAAACACACAATGTTTTTATTTCATTTATTCTCCTGATATTCATCTTCAAAATAACCAAAAATCTCGGAATTATATAATTCATTATTCAAAGTCAAAGTCAAAGTCAAAATCTAACTATCTATTGTGGTCGTAAGGTGCTAAAAGAATCACTTAAACCATCGTTACTTCCTTCCTACTTCCGACTTAACTTTTAGCAGAAAATAGAAAAAATAGGTCAGAATACTAAACGATATACACTTTATGACTGTACGGTTGGTGCGGTGGCTGGACAACCGGCTGCCGCGCAACCTGTAGCGGGTTTAATTCATTCATAATTTAACGTAGAAGGAAAAACTATAAACTTGTTTATTAAGCAGGTAATTTACTCAATAAGATAATTACTATGTAGGTACCTAACTGGTATAAAATATCACCTTTGTGAGTAGTCTACAAAATCTCTATCAATATCCTAATGTATTGGAATGTTTGATATAAAGATATCAGAGTAAGTCTCCTTGATACTGTTTCTAATTAGAACAGATACTCAATGGAGTTACTCAATACCGACCAATTAGATAAGATAATTATAAGACTATGAATTAATCTAATTTTCTGATACGATCGAAAACAAATATCATTAATTGATGCAAACGCTAGCCACTTCAGCTATTGGCAATAAAGAGCTTTGTGAAGACAACAGTGCAGTTTTATGAGTAAAATCCAGCATACAGGAAAAAATTCTAAACACACGACATGAGTCCGGCTTGGACAGTACAATGAAACCAAACCACCAATTTCTTCAGAAAATAACGAAGAGCTAGGTGATCAAAACGGTTCGCCCATCAACCGGGGCGACCACACAAATGAACCGCAGTACTACAAACGCTAATGATATTCAAACAAATCGCGCTCTCGACCTTGTGGGACAAACCAACAAACCCGTCCAGCAGCGTATCATCGGATCGGCACAAACGCGGTCCCGTTACCAACAATCTCATTCGGTATAACGGGTGCTGCCGCCCGATTGGCTGGCACTGGATATGCGCACTGCACGCTAGAGTAAACATTTCGTTGTTGACTGCAATCGGCAAAGGTTGTCAATGTATGACTGTATGACCGCACATGAATCGGATGGGCCGTGAATGAAAGGCAATTGTTATTGTGATTGGATTCTAATCTGCAGTATGTGGTCGAATTTTCTGGCAATTGTTGCGGTGCTTATTTAATGCTAAACAGCATACTATGTGTTGAGCACGCCTATTTACAAGAAATGTATTAAGTATCTGTTATGAAAAACATGCACCACTTATTTCGGATGAACAGTTTTGAAGGCACCACAATCTGAACGGAACAAAAAATTTGTTACTGCTAATTCTCCAAAAAGAGTAAATTTTAAAGCATGTCTTATAATATGATTACCAAACTGTTTGTACCTCTAGAATAAATAAAGCCGCAATCTACCTAATGCTACATTATACACGTTAGTCGACCCGTAAAGGAATATAAACTTACATAATAAATCTAATGAACTGATTGAATGCAGTTTAATAGGGCTGTACCCTCGGTGTGTACCTGCACTATGTCAATAACTGTAAGCCAAGAAGCCTGTACAGCCTGTACAGCCTGCGCTATCAACACGAGCCGCGCACCGAGCTATCGTTTATGTATGCTGTGCAGCTAACCTATACAACATTTCCTGTTTAGTTTGCCGCACTGACCTACCTATTAACTATCCACTTTTCCATGTAAATGTTGATTAGATATTCCGTTGAATTTTACTTTTACTCGCGCCATAATATTTTAAAATTAACTGTTGAAAATCAGATGGAGTGTTCAGTGTTATGTAATTCACGTCAACCAAAATTTAAGACTTATGTCCATAGTGTGTTTCCAGTAATACTATTTTACGGTTGTAATCTCAGCATTTATATAAAACGCACACAATTACAGCGAACAAGGAAAAAGGGCGAATGAACACGTAAAATGTACAAAACGAACAACACTTCTCGGCCGAGTTCTTGGAACTTTATGTAAGTAAGGAACTTCTTTGTCTTTCAGTCAGTGCCTGTCAGTCAATACTGTCAGTTAATGTATTCGCTTCTGGATGTCTTTTAGTACTTGTCTCAAGCCATCTTTAGCATCGGCAAGTTTCTCTCAGTGATCCTAAGTGCAACGTCGTCTTGATACAACATCATTTGCTCCATCATCCGTCATAAAGATCATAATACTGATACACACTGCCTCGTCTACCGATGCACTTGTGTTCATTACGTCAATTTAGACGTTGTGAACGATTACATCATTGTTAATTTTATAAGAATTAATCTTTATTAAGAAATTTTTTAACGCTTACAAAGTAAAGAACGACTTGAAAATGAGATTGTGAAGCTTCTTAAAATGGATCTAGTTTTCATGCATAATAAACATAAAAGTAAAAGTAAGTTATGAGAGTAAAAGGCAATTTTGCGAGTTGTTCCATCAAATGTTGAAGAGATACTCGTCCAGCCATCGAGTCGGTAGGTACGCGGTGATTAATAACCTTCACGTTGATTTGCAACTGCGAGGTGCGGCAGAACTTAAACTTGAGAAAGGAAGGTTACGTAGAGCTTTAGCAAGTTGAGAAATTGCGATGATAGCATTGGTTTCGAAGCGTCCGGTTTTCTCAACAAAACCAGTTGTTAATATGGAATGCGGGCCCAACGTTGACGTACGAAAGTTCCGATACAAAACACCGGCTCCGTGTGTTATGTCGATTGCTTTCGTAGAGCCAATTAATCGATTCTATCTGAGTGCGCTCAGGTTGTACATTTCACAACAGATTTATTGGGTAATGTCGATTTACGAGTATCGTGTCGCGGCTCGCAGACCCGGGACGCTGGAGACGTTTAACGATAGTATGAATATGTATATTGTCTGGACATAGTGGTCAGGGTGTCGCAGGTGTAGATGATGGCGAGCGTGTAATTGTCAACGGTTAGATGCTAACTGTGGATGCGATATAATACCCCCGTTACTCGAGCGTCCGTCGTCCGTGTGCGCAAACATTTGATATATCGCCGAGTACTGCTGCAGTAGAAAGCATTGTTTGTACTATTCCGGTTGGGTTCATTTGCTCACAGATTTAGAATGATAGACTTCTATTATGACATTTATGAATTGTTAACCAAATGATTATAAATGCATGTAGTTTCTTTATAATAACCACGTTATTGCAATTTTTGGTATCAACGTAAACTTTTGACTTGCTTAATTAAATACCATACGTATTTAATCATACTTAAAAAATAAAATTAACTTAACTCTCTCTCTTAACTCCAAAATATCCACTAACTATTATCCAAATAAGTACTTCGCCTAACTCCCTTAACTAGAGGTATATAAATATTGTTCTAATAAGGAGGTACTGATGTTTTACTACGTCTAAGAATGAATGAAATGCAACATTAATTTAGTTTGATCAACACTAGAGGTAATATTATTATTGTCACTGCCACAGTTGGCCCCTTGGCAACTGGTAGGTACTTAGTTGCCAGTGGCCACTTGATTGGCGTTACTTCACAGAAGTTTTGGCGCTCACGACTTTATTAGTTCATTGCCCACCATCGCTAGAGACCAACTTACAGATCATTATTACAACATTGATTTGTAAATATGTTAGTTTCGACATCTTACTCTATGTGTTCTGCTGTTAACATCTGCAATATCAGATGATATATTATGTGTTCATAACTTATCATTGCGATAGTTTTTCCTAAGAGATAAATTGATTACTAAACATGTTACACATTTAACTTTATGAGTAATAGACACCAGCACATAAAGCTGACTCAAGTAAATAGATTTTCAATTGTATTGCAAAACAATAAGGTTCATTCGCTGTTGTTAATAAATGACCCAAGAGTACAGACAGATCCAACAACTGTTAACTGCAAAAAATGTGAAGAGTCCGAATGTTCATTACTTCATTCCGATCTCCAGCGAGCCACATCCTTGATTACAAACTCTTTGATCTTTTATTGCTTTACACAGTGAATCAGTAGCCGAGGAAATGTGTTGTATTTCCTGAATGAACCTCCCACTGCACTTCATTCACCACGCTACAATTTATACCTTCGTTCGTTTAGTCGCTGACCTTATTTCTTTAAGTGCCGTAATGCAGTAACTCGTATTTATAGATTTAGAATAATTGTACCACTTTTATAAAGTACATTATATATATAGGTAGTTTATATTGAACTAGGAAGATAAGCATTTTTGAAGCGATTATGAGATTTGCGTCTGTCTCTAACGAAGGCAGTTACAATATTTAGTTATCAGCTAAGTTATTGTAGATTTTGAACAATAAGGGGTGCATTGGTTGCTGTCGGTGTTGTTCTGATTTTCTATGAAAATAACATTATTTCTGGCAACATTATAATAGTGAAGTTTACGATTGGGCTCGCAGCGCAAGTAGCAACACCGATACGAGCGCCAACACTAGCCAGTAGGTTGCGCGACATCGGCCGCAACCGCGCAAGCTGCTCATGAGGAAGAACCCCTCTGTGGTTCGAAACTAGTAGAGCTGTTCTTAGTATATTCACGAGAGTAACCCGCGATTTTAGTTAAGTCTACGGTCGTCCGGACTAGGGCGTGGAGGTTGCTTGTGAAAAAAAAGAAACGTGCTGAGAAAAAGTAAGGTGAATGGATTAGTTCCAGAATGAACTGTTATTGATACTGGTACTCGTCTTTAGGTTAATGTATTGTATGTTATGCTTTAGTCAGCAGTGGCCACTTATAGGCTGATAATGTGATGATGGCTTTAATAGTCTATTTTCATACGAAATGTGTCTATCACTTCAAAGTTTCACTTTAAAGAAAAATTCTGAGTTTGTTTTGCTCTAACAACACTGGCACCGCAAATGAAATTCAGCCTGTAGTTAGAAACGAGTTTAGATAAGTCCACTCAAATTGCATGAATATGACGAACGATCTGTCTGTTAGTCGTAAACTTGTCGGAGCCTTGTTACGCACCCGGATCTCACGCTGACATATTTAGATTATTTGCAGAGGTTTCTTACATGTATAATATCCAAGTAAATGCAAAGCAACAAGACATTTATATGCTAGAACATAACATAACATCACGCCTCTTATCCCCAAAGGGAAGGCAGAAGTGCACATAACGACACTTGATGTCACGGTACAATGTAATAATGCCTATTGCATTATACCTACCGGGCAAATTTCCAGACTCCATGCTGATTCCATTTTTTAAAACCCGCAGTAGGTAATATTTTGCCCGACCCTGAAATCGAACCCGAGACCCCTTGCCGGGCAGTCGCTCTTACGACTAGTGGGTCAATGAGGCTGTCAATATTCTATAACTATTACAATGATACTCTTCCCTGTATTTATATTGTAATACAGTTTCGATTGAATTTAAATACCTATACAATTGTATCAACCCCTTCCAGAAAATTCATTATGTTAAACATAACTTAAACATGAAAATTTAGTGACTGGACATAGGTCCAATCACTATATTTTCACTATATATGTAACTTATCTAAGTACCAACTACTTATAAAATATTTAAGATCAGTAATAAAGAACTAACTTATCTTTTATGTAGCGACGAATTACTGCGTCCGTCGTGAACACGTACTAACTCCACCGCGTGAGAACGAGCAATTACATTTAGGGAAACTGTTCTTCCGCCTAATTTCCTATTGTGCATTAAGTACAATTAATTTTAAACACAACAAACAAATACATGACATTTTTTATTCTTCAATAAGACTGTTATAGGTTAAATGAAACAATAAAATTGCAATGAACTAAACCAAACAACTGCTGAGAAGGTAAACAGTAACATATTGCGTTGTTCGTCTTCCGTAAACTTGTGTGAAACGTATCGAATATTGAAGTATTTATGTGCCGACATCAATTCCATTATAATCGTATGACACATTATAAATATTATAATTTGCATAATACATAATAATTTTTGTTTACTGAATCACTAATTCGTCATTTAAGGTGCGCTGGGCAAACTCGTTAATATGTCAAAGTAAACTATAGGTTTAAGTATTTGTTTATGCTTTTAACTTATATTTTTCTAATTTGATAATAGGTACATTAAGATACAGACATGTAGTAAGGATATTAATTTACAATAATCTTACTACAAGACAGGACTGGATGCGTCACTAGCGCCACCTACTACTCCAAAAAATTTAAAACTTTATCAAATGGCCCTGTATAATGTCTTCTTCACCTTCTAGATTAAATATGGCCGCGAAATTATATTATTTTTATCAAGCACTTACTTATGACCTCCTAAGGCCGCGATAAGAAGTTAATCTAAATATTATTATAATACCTGTCCACAGCTGCACTTGTATATAGTGTGGATTACTAGACAGTAAACGTGGATTCTTGTGTCATTAACAATTTTGTAAAGTAAATCAACTGCACTGGTGTGTCAATTATTTAGTTCTACGCCTGTTATAAGTTATATCTTTAAAAATATATGTCTAGATGTGGTACAACGACTGCTACTTGGCGTCATGGATTTGGAACTACAAATTTTTAACCAAGTGCCTTTCCAAATTCTTGTTAAATTCTTCTATTAGCGGGCTAACAAGATGAGCCAACCTCACGGCCCAAACAAACCCAAGCTAAGTGGTACTCACTACGAGTTATACTCATTGACACAGCGTTGGTACACAGGTGACATTTGTTTGACCTTGAGCTTCGGCAATCGTGTAGTAAGGCAAGGGGAACTCGTTCGGTTTGCTAAGCTGCTTGCCTTATGTGAAATGTCGTAAAATACTGTTCTTATTGTACCACAACGACCACAACCGGCTGAGGAAAGTAGGAAAGATATTACCTTCTCGCCACCATGTTGGATTTAATGTTGCCAACGAGAAAAAGGAATAAAGTTGTAGTATAAAGTTTTTGCAAGTTTTAGTGTTAATGCCATTTAAAGAAAGACTGGCGGCCAAACTGTCTAGGTCTTATAGTAGTAAGGACAAGTATAGTGCCCCAATAAAATATGATCAGTTGTGGGACAACCGAGACAGTATTACACAATCATTTTTGTCTAATGTCAAAAGTGAAGTGTCTCGTTTTGTGTAGAAACAAGAATTGGGACAAAAGAACCTATTTGCCGCGTGTAATTGCCGCCGGAACAATACTCGTATTGTGGCACTGAATGAGAAAATTCAAATTCTTCAAGCACAACCATGTGACGAAGGCCATTCATATGAACTAGAACATGTCAAGGCTTCACACCGACACTTTGAGATACTTGGTTTTAACTCCTCAAAGTATGAACATTCTTAGATGGATTTTAAAACTTATTGCAAAATGACAAGGCTGTAAGTCTATTAATCGATTAGGGTAGCTTGACGTGCGGTGATATTATTGTGCTTAGTACTTTTTTAAGCTGTAAGTACAGAAAATGTGGGGAATTCTCCGAAACAACTTCGTTGATTATAAAGCGATGCAAATTTTGATTGACAGAACCCATTTAGCGGTCATGAACCATGTAAAAATAGCGGTAACATGTTTGCTAATCGTGCTCCATGTATGCATTATGCTTTCACAGAAAATACAAATATTTTATTTTAAGACGTCCAAGCGAGAGAGACGTGACAAAACAATCAAACAGTAAAAATCTGTAATTTTTTTAAAATATTCAAACGAGCAGTGACCTCATCGGCGTCCATCTTGAAATCCCGTGTTTAATTGCAAATATAATTAACGCTCACATGAATGCTATTAAGGCAATGAGCGTAGTAGCCCGACCTTGGGGTCCATTTAATATTACTCGTTAATTGCGCAAACAACGCCCAGAGCGAACGCAGAGACTGTCAAACTTGTAGGTGATGACATCTTATACTTGTATTCTGACGAAGGAATTCCTCTATTGTGCCTCTACTTTCAATTTTGAACATTAAAATGACAACATCCTTAAAAATAGCGGAACGTGGCGTCAAATATTTTTATCAATGACAGTTATTGATTTTAAATAAAATAAAAAAATATGCGTAGCTGCTCAAATAAAAGCTTTTAAACTAGGCAGCGGCCATATAACTTTAAATAGCCACATCAATAAATTATTACGACACACAAAATGTTTGTTAAATACGAACGATAGCATATCTTTCTTAGTTGAGAAATAAGTATATTCTACAATATTTATAGTACAAAGACACACATTACTGACCGATAAATGTAAGACGTAGTTATGTACGTACCTTATATATTTATTGCAAAACTGATGTAATCTAAGTAGTGCAGGTTTTTGTAATCACTAGAACAATGACAAATGACTTACACTAAGATAAGTAGAACTTTAAACGCTTTCAAGGCTAATAAAGTATTGATTAACAAAACACTGGAATGCGAACTTAAAACATTAGCATGCATGCATTAACGAGCATTGAACAGCAAAGAACATACCTAATACAAAAATATGTGTCAACTGTTGAACATTTTGATTGAATTAATAAATAATGTTAGCGAATCTTATCGACGTCAGTTCTCGAAGCCGTTACAAATGAATTTCCACGCTTTGGTAATGAAAGAAACACCTTCAACATCGAATGCTTATCATTTGTATAAATTGAAATAACTTGATAATGTTTACTTTAAGGCAATCGGTTACCAACGGTTACGTGAAACGATTGCTTCGGTGGTTCCACTTATTTGTGGCCGAAATTCGAACAATATTTTATCATTGCGTCCGCATTACAGTATTTATAGACATCACTGAATTTTATACCATCCATTTGTCCTAGCCTAGTAAGAAATCCAAGAGAAACAATACTTTGAAATTACAAATAAGTTTTTATGACCATTTCCATCACTAGCGCCGCTGTACCAGATGACAGTTTTATCTTCTTCACCGTGACTGATAAATATCTTAGAAAATAAGGTCTGATGGTAAAGAGAATGAGTCCTACCTTCGTAATGGTTGTCATCGTCGTCGTGTGCGGCGCTGATCTGCCGGAAGAGGTCCTCGTACTCCGCCCAGTAGGCCGCCAGCGCCGTGGGGTCCGGCGCGCGCGCCGGCAACGGCAGCGCCATGCGCACGTCTGGTGACTCCTGCGTAATAAAGAACTAGATTTAGTACTTGAAACACTCCGTTGGTTAGTGAAAATCTGAAGTAGACGGTAATTATAGTAAGCCCGGTTAGATGCTACTTATCTCCACTAAAGTCACCTCAATACAAAGTGGATGTGCTGAAGATGTCCGCCTTAATATTAACTTCAATGTAGTCAAGCGATGTAAAGACAAAACGCTTCAGTTCTGCCCCATAAAACATAACAACCTCTTGTTTTTTGGCTCATTGTGCATTATCTACGTACGTTCCTCTGTTAAATCTACTGTATGTAACTGTTTACTTCATTGCAGAGCTACATAAAATGATAAATGTGTCGTGCTGACTCGTGCTGGACGAAAATGAATATCAAAATGATCTCAAAACACACAATGATTAATTTAAAAGTAATGAGAACAAAAATGGAAGGACAAAAGATCCGTCATGTGAAAACAATGTAGCTGTATGAATTGTAAGCAATCAGTTCATACGCTGAGATATTTTGCGAAACATGTTGGATTGTTGGTCAATCGTCTCAGGGGACAATGATGTTGCAACATCGCTTCGTACGCATCTAAATATTATCGTAATTCGCAATCGAGTAAACTGTTATGAATCGAGCTGTAGATATACATGTTCGCAGAGAGGTCTGTGATTTTGAAGTAAGTTGAAGATTGGTTAGAGGTTAGGGCTGTTGAATTTGACACGAAACTCTATTTGCTAGCCTAATTTTTTAGGAAGGTATCACGCATTTATTTGGACAACAATAATGAAGATTGAAGATTGACATAAAATGTCGATGACGAAAAGAATTAAATACCAACTTATCTACCAGAAGATATTCATAAACCCCTGATACAAACATATTCCTAATTGATATTCCGTGAAGTGTTCGACGTAATAATGTCAGACAAATCAAACTGAACAAGTGATTAGCAGTGGCTACTGCAGTATCTGCCTGGCGGGCGATAACATTGCGACTTGTTTCCTTTTGTACAGGAAAACGTGAGTGTCGCTAGTCGAAGGCTTGATAATGGCTACGACAGGTATTCTGTTGTACAATGATCGTTCACGTTAACGTAGAAGAAATTACTTGCGGACTGTCTGTAGTCTGTAGACTTATGTGTTACGTGTAATGAGTGCGTCTTTTAGTATGAATTTGGCTCAAAGTTTTAAGTTACCAGTGCGGCGGAATATACAAGAAACAGTTACTATTAATTAATTCACTGTAGTCTATACTTCATACTATTCTCCATAAGGATAACTTTACAGCTTGTACCTATAACTTTACAGCTTGTACCTATAGCTCTAAAAGCATGTCGCGGAGAACCTAACGGGTAACCGGGGCTCCGGCTCGACGTGCAGGAGAAGGAACGGGGTGGTTTTTAGTCAGTGAGAGTCTGACACTCCCTTCCGCCTCACCCAGGCGGGAGCAGTCATTCGATGATTTTTCCCCCCTTAAAAAAATAAAAATAAAAAAGCTCTAGCAATTTTATCGGTGCGATGTCTACTATTTTTCTGAGAGACAGTTAATGTAGTTACCTTATTTACAACATAATCTTTAGTAGCAGTAGGTTTTTAACTTAACACCGAGCTCCTTGTATTTCGTACGAAAATAAGTAAAATAAATATCGCTGCTGGCAGTTTGTGGACAAAGCGGCATACTGGCGCTCCTTAAGTAGTTGGGCAAATAGTCTCTTGAATATTTAATTTCTCACTTGCTCCTCCTGCAAAGATGACCTGAGGTGATCAATAGGCGCCAATGTCTTACATTGTCCCACTAATTACAACTGACCACCAAATAACTGAGAACACTATTAAAATACTTCTGTAATGAAATTAAGGTTTAAAACTTTGTTAATTGTCACTTAAAACTTGCGCATAACACTAGCACCTGCTGCATGTAGAGAAATTATTAACTTAATCCAATACAATAAGGTGGTGTTTGGATTATATTTTGTAAAACATAGTCATTATTTGTATTGTAACTTTCGTGAGACATACTAAATAAATTATTATGTTTTCGGCTTACTCACGTAGTAATTCGACGAGGAACTCGACTAGTTTCAAGCCATGCTAGAGGCTCATATGAATATGAGCCTCGACTAGTTTCTCTCGAGTTCCTCGTCAAATTATTACGTGAGTAAGCCGAAAACATAATAATTTATAGACATTATTTTTCAAATACTATAACAGAAGGTTCTGTTATAGACTAGTATG
The DNA here is from genome assembly GCA_038387885.1 of Spodoptera picta. NCBI lineage: Eukaryota > Metazoa > Arthropoda > Insecta > Lepidoptera > Noctuidae > Spodoptera > Spodoptera picta. The sequence continues at coordinate 525,639 of JAZHFQ010000303.1, forward strand.
TGAAAAAAAAGATACTTTACCTACCTATATCTGAATAAATAGCATTGGTAGCATGAAACATCATACGAAGCTATCAATACAAAGAAGGAAAATTAAATATACCACATACAATGACCTTAAACATAGACAATTTGTTTATTTGTCTATTTTCTGGTACATTTAAAACTAAATTAACTAGAAACCACCGCACAGTTGTCGGAACTATGACCTTAAAACTCAATTAGTTCCGTTCCCTTATCTCTGCCGAAATAAGTCTACAGGCAGACTATAATGTACTCTATTATATACTCTCAAAGTTTGTTATCAAGTGACGTCGTCCATTAGCAAATATATGTACGATAAAGCAAGGTCGCCCTATGTATGTACTCATTGGTATTTGAATATTTGTCAACTGATTACCCGTGCGCAATAAAAATCATCGTTTATAATTTGTTCTGTTTGTTTGATTTTTTTATCTGTAAGTAGAAGATTCCGATTAAAAATTCCTTGCTAAGTATGTACCTCTACAATTGTACACAATTATTAAGGAACTTTATTCAAATTGTTTAAAATAGCCCTTTTATAGAGACTATAATAAAAGTACCGTTAACCTACTTCTTAAACATTTACTTCTATTCATTCATTTATGTATCGTTTTCATAAATAACATTGGATTATGATACTCTGATATTATCTAACATCTGTACACATAATGGCCGTTATACCTATAGTAATTTGTTACATAATTGTCATTAATCACGAATTAGTCACCTCCTTGTAATGTCCGCCATTCACTGAGCTGACTGAACGAATTTGTTATTCTCGGTCAAACTTAATAGTTAATATCGTGTTTAATGGTTCTCACTAACTGTTTTTTGCAATTAAGAAAAAAACTTCGTCACCATTATGATAGCCCGGTTTTCCTCAAAAGGCAATAATAACATGAATACATTAAGTTTTCGTCAGCTGACTTTTTACCGCAGTATAGTAACATACAGACCAAGTTTGGCACAATTAAAAAACAATAGAATATACACAACAATTAAGGTGTTACATAATTGAGACCGTAATTTGGTTTATTTCTCAACCAATTAAGGCTCCCAAATTAGTTGAGTGTCGGTATTATTGTGTTAAGTGGTCCTTACACCAGTACAGAGCCACACGATGGAATATATAAGTTTACAAGTACTACGCCCTGTTCTCGATGATTTACGATGTAAGACCACCTGTGTGGGAACAGGTGGAATGTAGGATAGAATAAGAGTCCATTTGTCCATTTCCTTTTGTTCCTTTATGGGAGAAACACAGATGCGCTCTTCGAATGTGACATACAGCTTTCTTCAGTTATGATATCAGTCTCATGAAATATATCCAAGCCTACTGTAATATATGGGGTATAATTTTTTGTACACAGATCTGTGATAGAGGTGCTAAAAATATCAGTTTTTTTAATGCTATCCATCTTATCCTTAAGCCAATTCAAGACTTGTAAACAGATATCTATTAAAACTAAGTTTGCCCTATGTTCTAGCAAAGTTCATTAAAATCAGCTCACGTTCTCTCAACAGAGAGCTGCTTTGACGACATTTGATGTCTCTCATTATGAATGTTTCCTCCACTACCCACATACCCAGCAACAAAGACAGAAACATTGGCATTGGCCGCCATTTAAATGTATTATTGCCACAGGGTCGGATTTAGATCACTGCTGTAAATATTTTTTGGACTAATTACCTATGTGTTTATTTTATTATATTTTGTAAACAATAGTGTACTCATGTATGGTAAGTATAAGGAAAAAAATGTCTGATGTTTATGTCTGGTTTTAAAACAATACAATTAATTTATAGTTATATGACAGGAAAATATTGGACTTAACAGTAAATAGCATATAATTTATTTGTATTTTATTACATAAAAATATAGTAATATTTTTTTAAGGGGGAAAATCATCAAATGTCTGATCCCGCCTGGGTGAGGCGGGAGTGAGTGTCAGACTCTTACTGACTAAAAACCACCCCGTTCCTACTCCTGCACGTCGAGCCGGAGCCCCGGTAACCCGTTAGGTTCTCCGCGACAGCTATAGTAACATTAACATTTACAGCTACTTATACTTCAAGTGTAATGGTGACAATTAGATACTTTAACAGAATTCACGACAACAATCTATAGTTGAAAAAGAAACGGGTCGAGGACAAACAATCAAACACATCCGCGGCTAAAGACATATGTCACCATTAAAACAAAATTAATGAAAAGGTAGAAGACATAAAGGAAGTCCTCTCATCCCGTTTCCTACAAATAACAAGTTACCGTTGTTTTAACAAGGGCATAGGAAACGATGATGATCGCCACATCAGATTCATTAATTGATGTTAACATTTGTCTGATTTATTCGACAGTAAAAATAATGATACTGCTGATGAAATTGTTGATAAGCTGTCTTATGTTTCAGATTAATTCATACTAATTAATTTAATCAAGTTACAGATAATTTTGATTGTTTATGTGCTTGTAAATTAGGGTTACTTCTAAAAGTTTTAAGAGATATTTGAATCTTTAATATATTGATATATTGACATCACCCTAAATATCTACATTCAGAAAATCCAGAAGCACATGAAGTCTACACTTTATTGTTATTATTGTTGTGATTGAATTAAAGTAATAAATAACGGCATTATAAAATAACGGAGATCATCCGGATTAATTAGTACACATAATATTTAACTGCGGACGCCATTAAACGATACATTTAAATAACATTTATTCTCACATAAACATCTAAAAGACAAAGACAGGCATCTTAAGTATGCGGTTCGGTTTCCGGAGTATGCAAAAATATACAAACTGAGTATAAGTCACTCTGACAGCTGTCAGATGAGTGAATATAAAATGTAAAACAATTTGCATGTCATTAATATGCACGGTTCATGGGCCATACACGTGATTAAATAAACATTGATTATGAAAAAAAAATGTCGTTTAAATGAATGCATGTGATTGCAGTTATCGAATATGAGGTCTCGAGTTCGTTTCTTCGATGAAGTTCACGTAGTTTTTTAGTATAATGGCTTATGAAACCTGGCGTTAGTCCTTGTGTTTAACATGAATGTAGGTCTACTATAATCACCATTATTTGCCCACTACAACAATAACATTGATACTGTAGATGAATGAGTAATACCCACTCTAGTTTCAATAACAAATTAATTGATTATAATCTGTCGGTACTACGCCATACGCCATTGTTTAAGCTGACCATAAACTTGATTCTCTCACGAAGGTGTACATTGACCATGAATATTGCTCACAAATTACTGTTTCTAAAATGGTCATCCATCACACGCCATCAGATCACAGAGCTATCATAATGATGTGTCCAATTACGGCCCTGTGCGTGTTAGGGCATTATTAGAATATCCAAATGATCCAAAGCTCTAATCTTTGGACAGGTACCTAATTGTACTTTAATACTATGTTCCTGGTTTGGCAAATCTAATAAAAAATAATCTCATTCTGATTATGGAATGTGACGACCAGAATTCTATGTAAGACCTTCAATATTTGCATGTAGAGGTATTAGCATTTCCGAGTATTCTATGCGTAAAAGTCACTCCTGCTATTTACCAATAGAGTCGGCAGAGGTGTACATTTACAAGTAGTTAAGTACTGAAGTTTTCGCCAGTTAAATGTCCCATTTTAATTGCCCAAAGCGTTATCAATGTTTTAAGACGCACCGTGATGCGACGCGGACATCTAACTTCGAGAGTTCGGTTGTAGGAGTTGTAGGCGAGGCATAAATTATTCAAATTTGTCTCGACTGTACTCCACGTATAGTAGTAGTTTCCGCGTCATTGCAGCTAATAATAAATTGAATTGATTTACCGAATAATCTTAATGCTATGAGGATAAAAATAGAAAATATGAATGGCTGTGTATTTGATGACAGATTTAAAAATATCGTATTCGTGAGAGTAGTCACGAGGTCTGCCCAGTGTGCAGTGTGAAGTCATCGACATCGATGATGACTGTGTTACGTCAGTACCTTTATGTATTATCTAGTATCCATTTGGTAAATCTTTAAAATACAGATAATGTACATATTCATATTCATTCTTATTCATGAGGACAGATAATACAGAAAGAATCGAAGAAGGTGGACTTTGTAAAAACTTTAATATCTACCCCTAGGGTCCAAAGGTGTGTAAAATTAATTAACTCAGTTTCAGGGAAGAATTAATAAATGGTATATTGAATTGAAGGCATAATAATTACAAATCAAGTCTCTCTCTTATTTCGTTCAGAGATTTTTGGAAGAGATTCACACATGTTCTTTGACATTTCAGGTATTTAAGATGAGCTACCTTCTTATGAATAAACTTTGTAAACAATCAGACGTTCAGACACGCAACGTCAAAATAATAAATAGAAAAAGTCCACCTCAAACAAATGTTCGCTTTCTACTCTGCAACGGTCTCTGCGAATCTTTTCTTTTAGTTATATTTACTCTTCAACAGTTTGCTCATCAATACAAAGAATTATAAGTAACATCTAACACACAAGTTTCTACGAAAGTTCTACATATATTTTAGAACCACAGAAAACATCTTTAATTAGTTAAAATAATATTATGAATTGCTAAATTATGTATGATAATTTTATTGTAAGAAAGAATTAAGATTTGAAATAGAATCTCAATTGAATAGTCGAGTCTTATGTCATTTATTAATTCATACAAATGATATAATACGCTAACAAGTCCGATGTCACATCACTGCCATCCTTGTCCAAAGACTACAAGTATCTTGATATCACGTTTATTTCTAGACAGTCCACAGACTATAAAATCCAGTTTGACATTTCAATTTGCTTATAAATGACGGCCTATAACGGCCCACAGATGCGCAAAAGTTGCTTGCATAGGTTAATGGACTTAAACTGACATGATTTACTAGTGATATTGCTATATTGATTTCAGGTTACTTCATAATATTTCAGTTACTTAGATATTCTTACTTATATCTTAAGTAACTATCATAAATCATTGTCTATACTTAGTGGCTACTAAGTTTAAGTCTAGATCAGAGATACAGAGACGACAAATTATATGAAAGCTTATATCAATGTAATAGGACTTTTAATTTTTTTAAGGGGGCTTACCCCCTTCATCATCGAATGTCTTCTCCCGCCTGGGTGAGGCAGGAGGGAGTGTCAGTTTCTTACTGACTCACTTCGAACCGGAGCCCCGGTAACCCGTTGAGTTCTCCGCAGCTAATGTATAGGATATTAACTCTCCTATCCATTTTGATTCGACTAACGTTTACGCTGTTCATCATGGAAGGCGGGTAAGTTTTTATATTGATAACTTAATGAATGTAACGGTTTTTGTTGGTAAAACAAAGCATAAACTTACTGACACGGATGAGTAACATGGATACTAAGAAGGATATATAATTTTCAACTCAGAATATTAAACTCAGTGGAGTGGGCGAAGCTTATAAAAAGGGAAAAGTTGAATGAGCTGAGCTGAATCTTACTAATCGTTTGAGTTAAATAACGGATGTGAAGGAATTCATTTTATAAGTATTCTTGATACACGACGCGATGTACAGACAGTTTCGGGATGCACAGGATGATGTCACTCGGTGAGTAAGTGACGATGGACGACTTCATGCATTTTGTTTTGAAAGCAGTTTTTGACCAACGTTTTTATTTCAATGGCAGACCAATAACAAGCCGGGTAAACAAAAACTGACGAGTGACGAGGTTAGATTTAATATATAAGTCTTGTTATTCGTCTTGTTATTATTGATATTCTAGACGATTTAATAATTCTAAATGATTTTCTAAAAGGGTTTCATACAATCCTAGCTGTCTTGGAAAGTTGCCGTCGGATTGTCTCGTATATAACAATTTTGTAAGGATCATTTATGATTACAAAACCATAAAATTGATCTATTAATTTAGTAAGGAATGTAATTATATTGACAGAGTTCAATACCTGAATCGGCCAAAGCTAATGTATTAGTAATCATTTGCACTTAATAAACTCAGTATTTATTTTTCCCTGAGCAATATTTCTGACTCATTTTTGTGGTTTACCCCGTACTTTCATCGAGACAATCTCTACCTGGCACAATCTCTAATAGCGCTTTGAGGAACAGCGCTCTTTTTGGGAGCGCTTAGAGGAATAAAACGGGAGCGCTTAGATGGGCGCGCTTCAAAACGGAAGCGCTACGAGAAATACCTCAAAACATGAACGTACCTAAATCACCCACTGAAATGAATACCTAGGTGTAATAACTGTGAATCTTCTCAGAAAATTCTTAGCAACAGTTACCTACTTACGAAACTTGCAATATGAAACCAAATTCCAAGTAGATTGTAATAACTTCTGCCATTATAAATTTACCCGATGCACTCAATACCATCTTGATATGAGAATAAATGAACTCAACTCAGATGATGATGATTAACAAATCCAGAAGTATGTAGTGTGGTAAGTACGAGTTGCATCTATTAATATAGTTGCAGTTATTGGTATCTTTGATACAAATTCCTAAAATACTTGATGACAAAAAGTTAAGCGATGTTTCGACATTACACTCTGGTTTTTTCCAACTGGGTTGAGGCCAACAGTTGGGAACTCTCCAAGTGACAGTCACACTGGTATCTTCGTCATGCACTTCATGAGATAAGTATTCACTGGCTTGATCTAACATAACATCACGCCTTTTATCCTCGAAGGGGTAGGCGAGGTGCACATTATGCCATTGTACAGTGTAACCAACTGTTCACTATTTATGTTATGAGTCCCATGTAATAGAGGGTGAATCTATTGCCATATACCGGGCACAATTCCAGACTCCGTGCTACTACTGAGAATTTTAAAAAACCCTGTAATACTTTGCCCGACCCAGGCATCGAACCCGACACCCTTTGCCCGGCAGTCGCACTTGCGACCACACGGCCAACGAGGCAGTCACTGGCTTAATATCTACCTCTATAATAAATACTAAAAGTGTACAAAAGCTACACACTTCCAACCCGATGTTAGCTCGAACATCTCATAATTAGGTATTCCATAGGAAATAGAAACCTATCATCTTAAGCAACTATATGACGGACTAGGAGACAAACTGTCAATGTTGATTTTCAAAGAAATTCTTGATAGATTTTACTCAACTTTAGCAGTGATTTTACTTTTATCTAAGATCAATCGAAGACAAATATAGTATTGTTGACAAATCATTATTGTTGTACATAGAACTCGAAGTCACGGGGAACGGGAAATCAATAACTAACAAAAGAACAAAGTAATGAAACAAGTTCACTTTTTTTTTTTTTTTTTTTTTTTATGTTTGATGGGGCGACGTTTGACCACTATCTCGCCTGGTGGTAAGCGATGATGCGGTCTACGATGTAGCACGTCGTCCCATAAGCAACCTATTCACTCGGGCCTTGAAGACTCCCAGGTTGTACCCTTCAGGAAATACAGACTCTGGCAAAGAATTCCACTCTTTAGCAGTACGCACAAGGAAGCTTGAAGCGAAGCGCTTCGTGCGTGTGGGCGGAACATCTACCATGAAACGGTGACGCTTCGCCGATTGTCTTGTGGTACGATGATGGAAAGGACTAGGGGGAATCAAGTTGTGCAATTCCCCTGCACACTCACCGAAATGTATCCGGTAGAAAACCGAAAGGCTTGCAACCTTACGCCTGTGCTCGAGGCTTTGAAGCCGAGCCTTCACAAGCGCATCATCGTCGATGAGCCTCTTGGCACGCCTCTCAATGTGCTCTAACGCGTCCAGCTGATATTTTGCCGAGCCGTCCCAAAGATGAGAGCAGTACTCCATACAGGACCGAACCTGTGCCTGGTACAGGCTCAGCAATTGTTTCGGCGTGAAGTACCGTCTCACCCTCCATAGGATACCCAACTTCCTACCAGCCAGTTGCGCTTTTGACTCTATATAGGAGCCAAAGTTGAGTGTGGGCGTCAGAGTTACACCAAGAAGCTCAAGATGATCGGTCATCGGTACGGACACATTCCGGAAAGTAGGAGTCAGCGGAAATTGACTCCGTTTGGCGGAGAATAGACACGCCTGGGTTTTGCTAGCGTTGAACCTAACCAAGTTGGCGTCACCCCAGTCGGAGACCGCCTTCAAGGTCGAGTTCAAACGATCGACCATGGATTCTCTTAAAGACTGGATCTGTGTTCCGCTAGTCCGCGCACTGGACACATACCTTTCAACAACTGTGCTGTCATCTGCATACCCAAAGATACCGGGCTTAAGCAGGTCGTTTATGTGGAGCAAAAAGAGCGTCGCTGAAAGTACTGACCCCTGAGGGACGCCGGCATTAATACCGAATTGGTCAGACGAGCAGCCATCGATGACTACTCGTATTGACCGATCCCTCAGAAAGTCTGCTATCCATCTGCACAGACCAGTAGGAAGTCCATATGCAGGAAGCTTGCCGATTAGACTGTCGTGCCAAACCCTGTCAAAGGCCTTCGAGACATCGAGGGAGACTGCTAATGCCTCCCCGTGCCCCTCTATGGCCTCGCTCCATATGTGAGTGGCATACGCAAGAAGGTCCCCAGTCGATCGGTTACGTCGAAACCCGTATTGCCGATCGCTGAGGAGATCGTTACCTTCAAGGTATGCCAGGAGTCTATTGTTGAGTACACGTTCCATGCTCTTGCAGAGTATGGACGTGACCGAAATAGGACGGTAATTATTAGGGTCGGCACGACTACCTTTTTAGGCACAGGCTGTACGTTGGCCAGCTTCCATGCAACCGGTACTAGACCCGTCTCCAAGGAAAGGCGAAACAGACGTGTCAAGATTGGAGACAACTCAGGCGCACAGGTTTTTAAAACCAGGGCTGGGATTCCGTCGGGACCACTGGCCTTGTTCACGTCCAGATCGCGTAGCGTCCTATATACCTCCCTCTGTCGAATGCGAATTTGCGACAAATTCGTCTTGCATACGCTATTAAGAGAAGGAGGCAAGGCGCCACCAGTGTCAAGACGCGAAGATTCCGCAAATAGAGAAGCAAATAGATTCGCTTTCTCTACCGCAGTGTGAGCCAGCGTCCCGTCAGACCTCAGGAGCGGAGGAAGTGAGGAGCGACAGAAGTTCGATTCAACCGCCTTGGCCAGGGACCAAAAAGCTTTACTTCCCGCTGGGTAGGAAGCTAGTTTGTTCCCTATACGGCCAATATGGTTAAATCGAGCCATCCGTAATGCCTTTTTGCATGACTTGGCAGCCCGATTAAAGGCTCTCTTCTTTTGATGAATGTCATCAGCCCTACGGCGCCTGGCATCCGCCCATGCCAAGTATGCCGCCTGCTTTTGCGCTTCGGCACGTCCGCAGTCGGCATCGAACCAAGGACGGGACCCACCAAAGGATGTCACGTCCGAGAATGGAATGTAGTATTCCATGCCCTGGCGCAGCACCCCCGTTACGGCTTCCGCACAAGCTGACGGGTCATCAGAAGAGAAGCAAACGGGCCGCCAAGGATAGGATGCGAAAAAAGATCGCATCCCATCCCAGTCCGCTGACTTGTATCGCCACATCCGGTCCTCTGGGACTCGGATCTGGTGGGGAGTGTGTGGATACAGATTTCACCAGACAGTGGTCGGAGCTACCTAGAGGTGATGAGACTGTCACCGAGTAGCGATCTGGATCAGTTGTCAGCAGAAGGTCTAAGCAATTGGCAGTGTGCGTATCGACATCGGGTACCCTTGTGGCTTCCTGGACCAGCTGGGTCAGGCCGAGCGGAAGCGTAAGTTTACGCATTTCCCTTCCAGCATGGTCGGTGCACTGGTATGGGAATAACCACTCCTGATGATGAGCGTTAAAATCCCCCAGTAACACCAACTGGGCCGAAGGGTACGCCTGTCGAGCCGCATCCGCCGCTTCACCGAGATATTGCGCTAATCTGGTCGCCTCCAAATCTCCGCTGTGCGACCGATAGACACAGGCATAAAGAATTTTCTCCATGCCTATGTCTGCCAGTATCCAAAGGGCAGAAAAACTAGGGTCCTCAAGGTTTCGGAGACGCCGGTAACAGATGCCGTCTCGGACGTATACGCATACACCTGCATGCGGAACAAAATTGTGCTCCAGGGAAAAACCTGGATAGTTCAGGTAGGATACGTCCGACGGGCACCTGATCTGGGTCTCCGAGAGAAACAAGAGTGACTTTCGCATATTCGCACGTACTTGCAACAGTACGAATAAATATACGTTATAATATTGCCGATTAATTGCGAAACGGTGAAAACTATATGTGTGACAAACAATAGGTACTCATGAAATCACCAAAGCTGAAATTTTTAGAAATATCTTTCCATTTGTTCTAGTCATCGTCGGGGTCGGGACCCTATGCCTTACTTTTCCATAGACATTTTGCAAAAAAGTTGACATAAACACATAAACCGAATTTTCTAACAGATTATCAAAAACTGGTAAAAACCACTGTTTACAATTGGAATAAGAATAGTGACTGAGTACCTAACTGAAATGAATGTTGCTTTAAAAATAACTTCGTTGTTTGCTTGTTCTAAAATTACGCAGAATGAGTAGAAAATAGACAATTATGAGTGTACGTACGTGTGTGTGTGTGTGTGTGTGTGTGTGTGTGTGTGTGTGTGTGAATGACACATTACATAATACACACATCTACTTAGACCGCCACTTCCAGGCAGATTGTGTAACACAGCTGACTAATTAGTTGCAATTGTACGATCCTATTAATTATAAATAACCTGAAAACATTCACTGAATCATATATTTCTACACAGGAAATAATTAATTTCAGTTTAAAATATAACGAAAAGATTCATGAAATATGCTTTAATAACTGAATAATATTCATCTAGATCAATTAAATTGAGAGATGCCAGTGCGCAATCGGAGCATCGCTACTTAACGAATTGCCTAACATGTGCTAAAATAAATAATGAATTAAATAATTTACCAACCAACTTAAGGTATACAAAAGTAACAGGCCAGATGAAGGACAATATAAAATTAGCTATCGTCTCTCGCCGAACTACAATAATACAATTCAATAAGCACACCCTTGTGAAAATCACAATTCGTTACATTCGTAGGTACTTGAAATCAATTAAAATCAAATACTTAACTGTATAAATACGCATACAAGTTGCAGACTACGCATACATTATACATTATATTGTAGACAGATGAGTAATTAATTAGTTTTACATTAATCCTAGTGCTCTTCAATGTCAGTACTTAATGGCGAGGTATCTGGCAACATGACATTCAGATTAGCATCGTCCTTGAGGCACGTCTATCAATGTCATTAATGCATCCGCAGGCTACTAGTACTGACGAATGATGTCTTGGAATGCGGACACTAGGGTCTATTAGTTCTAAGTACTTATCTACAACTAGATTTAGATAATTTTAAGATTCCTATTAAATGCAAGCCCATCTTGGTTTAACTCCCTTTAAATTGGATTAGCAAACGACACTGCTATCATGTTTATAAGATTAAATTGTAAACTTGTTAAATTAAAAGGCATGCAATTCAATTGAATTGAACATGAATTTTTAAATATTTCATTAAAACTTTCAATACGAGTACAAAATCTGTCATGGATCACAATGGTATTATTGACAGGACATATTCCATTCATGTAGTACACAAGAAATGCCCAATAGTTGAGAAATTCACGATCAACTAAATGTCAGCGAAGATTAAGTACAATGAGATTAATTTAAGTGAAAAGATGGTTTCGACTTTGACCAAAAAGTTGATGATGAAATTGAAACTATATTCTTCTCTGATATAAATTATTTTTTGATTTCGAAATTCTCACTTATGGGGCGGAGTCCATGAATACAGTGTGTCGAAATTCTAGCTACCATTTATAGTAATATATCAAGTACCTATTGTAGATCTATTGAAAAGTTCACCTACGGCCAACAACTAATAGGTACCTACATAGCAATTATTTCATATACACGTACTTTCCAAAACTTGTATTATAACAAAAATAAATATCTAGACGTATCGATTAAATATCATGATTCGATTTATACTTGTATTGTTCTTGCAATAATCGATTGGATTAACCTTTTATATATGGCAGAGTATGACCTTTAGTGATTTCAATGAGTTACTCAAACGTTCCCACTCGAATTTGTTGCACATAACTGATATAAAGTAACATTTATTTATGAACAACTCTATATCGCGTGTGATCACGATATACTTATCTACACAATCCAAGATAATTCCTTTCCTAGTTATAAGGTGCAGTGTAGTCATAAGTTCTTCATTCCAATAGAACATTTAATAATACCAAAGCTAAAAGCAATAATCATTTTGACAAGAACAAAATTATAAACATCGACAGCGCCATCTAAGAAGCGCGAAAAATAAAACTGACATTCAATGACGCTATCTAAGTAACATAACAGCTGCAATAAAACTTATAATACCTTAACTATAATAAATCGACCACAATATAGACAATGCCAATAACATTTATTGTTTTACAATCAGATGTTAATGTAATCCTATTCTATCATTACTGCGTGGCTACGAAGCGATTTATGTAATCGATACTAAAATCTTCAAACAAATATCTTTGGCAGATTCTACTTAACAAACAATTATTATCTGTTGATTTGCAAATTGTTGATGGTTAATAAATTAATATTCGATAATTTCAGAATGCTGGACGCGCTGGAGGGAAGTTTCGATAATGTCTTGCTTAAGTTTTTACCCATCCTTGAAATCAAGTACCTTCATGTACAAAGCTCTTTAATACCAATTATTGAACATTTTCTGACTTATCTTATCATTATCAATTTATTTCAGTCCAACAAAGTACATGCACAGGTCATGTCAACATCTTGCCATTGCTCTGCTGAGCTCAATTTTCAAGTCTTTCTATAAACCGGAACCAACCTGATGGATTTATATTTCACTATTTTGTTACAAAAGCTGTTTTTGGGGGGAGAAAATTATCCAATGACTTCTCCCGCCTTGGATTAGGCGAGAGGGAGTGTCAGAATCTTACTAACTAAAATCCACCCCGTTCTTACTATGCTGCTCTTCGAGCCGGAGCCCCGGCAACCCGAGAGGCTTTTTAGGTTAAGATATTCGCTTATGGTAAGGATCGAGTGAACACGCATTATCCTTTCTCCAACGACGTCACACATTCCTCGAGTTACTTTCAAAAGGAATATATTCGAACGACATTGGAATCTACATGACGAGACGTAGCTAAAATTGAAGTCACTAAGTATGCTTTGGTTTTATAAATCGTATGCCTTAATTAAAGAGAATTTCATTAAATTGTACAGTTCAGGGAAATCTGTTCACTTGACCTTTTCCTCAACCTGTCTCAAGGTATCGGCAAATCACAAGGAAAGTTAATCAGTAATTAACAGGGCACGACCGATAAAGGGCGCAGGCGCAGTGGCGCACTATCATTGCGACACGAGTCTCAGTCTACTTGTCGGAGAACAATCGGTGACGCAAGATGCGCGTGCTCAATCGCCCGGAGGCTATCACTCAGATAAGGGACTACACCTTCAATGACTCTACTGGCGGCCATCTTTTATTTACCCTGTAAGTACTTCGAACAGCCGGTAACCCGGGTTGTTATAATTCAAGACACCCACTAGATTGACCGATTTTATAATAAGTAGGATATTGGTAATTGTAAATGTGTTCTATGTTGTTTTAATACATTTATTTTATTTTATTTTTGTTGATCGCATGTTATCTGATTTTGAAAATAGGAGTATGTTTACTCACGCTTTACTACTTTAATAGCTTAATCAGTTGTGATGTTTTTCTAAATAGATAGATGTGACTCTGAAGTTACTTAATTTACCTTTAGCTACAATGAATAAACTTTACAAAATAGACGAACCCAGTCGTTCCTTCAATAACAATGTTAAACAATATCACAATTTGCGAAACGTTATAACGATTGCATCAATAATTTCTGTTACCATACATCGCTATCTAATTTCGCGCGTAATATCCATAATGGCGGACACAAGTAAGGAATTACATTATTTACAAGCAATTTGAGCGATGGAGCGTGGCGGGCGGATCATTTGCGGTGACTAGGCAATATCTAATGTGCAGACCAAATTGCCATGTATTGGTACTGGTCCTCCTTTACTCCCTGCAACATGTATTTGTATTGTAGGTTGTAGTTGTTTCTCCGATAGGTGTATATTCTGTTTATCAAAAAGAGAGCAGTAACATTGTTAGGTACTTCTATATCGTACGTATAGTTACATGAATTCTATGTTCGATTGGCTGTTCTGCTTTCACGACCAAACCACAAAGCTGATTGTGATGAGGTCTGACATTGGAACAGGCGGCTTACTCTTGAATCCAATTCCGATCGATCGACATTGGTATTGTGAAATTTCGTACTCTCAAGATGCAACACTAGCGCCCATTGCATCCGTATTGCATGGATATTGAATGAACTAAGTGGTATTGAGTTTGGCTTTATATTCCGTACTCTGAATGCTATTTCAACAGCTTCGATAAGGGTTGCATAGTTTTGACATTGAAAAATTATTGAGATTTTATTGGATTGAAATTGCATTGACATTGAGATTGGTTTCAAGAGTAAGCACCCTGGTCGGTTGTAAAACTGGTGTGGAGGGCATACAATTCTGCAAGTGACCCAATGAGACCTTTGTGAGAGAATTGGTTTCTTAAACGATAGGTAAGTTTAGAATGCAAAAGTAAAATATAGTATTAAAGCAAGACTAATGGTTAATGTCGTAGGAACTGAACATTTAAAAAGTTAAATAAAAACTGCAGATGGTGTTTTAATTTACCGCTTGTATTGATAAACATTGTTACGTATTATCTTATCAGTATCGCAATATTTTCATATCACTCGCAAATCTATTACTCCGCGCCATCTGATTACAATTTCATACTGCACATTATAATGAGTATGCTCTGTACGTAACAGTACTTTATCAAAACATTAACTCGAGGACTTGTTACGTATCACCTGAATTATTTTAAAACGAAATTAATCTTAAATTCAGATAAGTTCATTCGATAGCTTGTCGGAACAGTCAATATGGTGTGATCGATAAAGCAATTACTTAAGGATAAATAATTAATTGTTTACGTAGAAATACCTTAAATGAGGAAAATCATTTGCTAATCGATTTTATGGGCAAGGAAGAAATTATTCGGAAATGCATCACTAGCTTCTGATTGGAATTTATAAAATGTACTACTCCGTATATGTTCCAATCTCCACAGGTAATTGGCGACAGAAAGACCTCCCAACTTTCTACAAGAAGCAACCAGTTTTAATTAAGTAAACTGATAGCATCTGATGTTGTTACTTGCTATCAACGACCAGATTCTTTGATCGTACTAATACCTAGTTCATGTATTTTAATTACTTATTTATTAGAGAAATTATTTGCGGAATTCGATAGTTAACGGAGGTATCTTATGTTTTAATAAAGAGACGTGCCATCTAGTGTTACACAAGTATAGCCTTTATATAAAATATTAAAGAGTTTAAAACAGCAAACCCCCTTTGACATCTTTCTAGCAAATATCGTGTTGAATACTTGTAACTTTACGTCGCATTTACAACTCGATTTAGAGTCACGACAAAACCGTAATAGAAACATTAAAATAGAAATGTGTGCATTAGTTGTGCACGTAACTAATTTACTTGCGATATTTGTGTGGAAAAAAATTAAACCATGGAGGTAGGTAGCGTAGCACTGGCGTTATTTTATTTTTAGTAATTACTTGATCATGTGAGCAAATACTTCTACTGTAGAATAAGGGAGACCTATGTATATCATATAGTGATAATGGGTAATTTCGGACTAAAATTATGAGATTGATAATACGGTTTACAGATGTAAAAGGTATTATCAGTCTCGTCTGAACAGTCACTGACGTGCTAGCGATTGGTTTGGCAATCAAACATACCTCTATAATGTAATTGAAAGAAACTTACAAAATCTTAAAGATATTAATAAACTTTGAGACAAACTAACTTGCAGGTACAGTACGTCTCTTCCATACTCCATGTTGTGAGTTATTAAGAATGGCCGTAAGTGTGAACTATAAAACCCCACCATAATAAGACACGTGCACACACCACAGGTTTCATTATCAGCAGCAATCACAACTCTCATAACTTAGTTATCGTTTTCTCAGTTTCAAACGATAATAGAATCACAAAACAATACAGTATAGTTTGAGTGAGGCTACCGGAAGCCCCAATACCTGTCCCTCCTCTCCTCAAAGGCCCGGAGCTCACTTTTTTCAAGGCCCGGAGCTCACTTGGCTCACCTACTGTAAGCCAAGATCTTCAGTAGCTACAATCAATAAAACACCGAAACACCGCTGTAGCACCTCTGGTGTTTCGGGTGTCCATGGACGGTACCGATTGCTTACCATCAGTTGATCCGTCTATCCTGTTGCCCGGGTCTGCACAAAATATTACATTAATTCGATCCTCGTGATATTTACTACAAAGTATTTTCAAATATTGATTGATCGTGTGACGCAATCATTGGAGAAAATCCTTTAACTTATGTCCAACAACATCATCAATAACATGTCACTGGCGAGATTTGTGATAACTGTTATCTCGGTAGAGGAAGTAGCAACAGCCGGCAACAGGTAGTGCTCGGTTGCTACCTGTACAAAGTGAAGTTTGATTCGATTTGTGTTTCAAATTCATCCATTTAGTACCTACCTAGGTATATTTGTATATTTTAAGTTTCTCAGATAACTAAACGAGTAAAGCAAAAACACATTTTATTTTTGATGCAAACTTTCCTCCGGGTTTGCCCGTGTGAATTTTTCGAAGTGCTTTTCTACTGAACTGTCTAGGAAAACTTATTTAACTCTATTTCCGTCTCATACAATCATGTGTATCACACACAGGACTGTCCCGTGCAGAATCATCATCACCGCCACACTGAGAATCACCGCTGCAGCGAGACGTGGCCCACCATATAGTCACCATACACTCGAGTTATACATTATTGAACTAACTTCCTTCATGAAATGGACCCTACACATCGATATACTTATACATAACCATACTAGGAACATTGTCATTCATAATGTATGAACAACGAAGGTCCAACCAATTTTACGAGTTCTAGCACTAAAATCACACAACTATAAAGTTTTTACGAGTTGACAGACTGTATGTAACACCACTCCAATACGAAGAGGTAACTGTTTAACATAATTGTTGCAATACCGACCTTACTTTGTCGAAATATGATTTAAATTGACATTGACTCATTGATTTACAATTCCTATATAGGATAGATAAATTAGTGAGATATTTTAGAAACTATTTTTATTTTAATGTCTAACTAAAGATATAATTTCGTGTAAATAGTTATGGTATCTAATTAGGTATTCATTGAGATATTAATTTGTATAACAGTTTGTTATCGACAGGATACCACAGTGGTCTACTTGATAAAACATTATATCACGGAAATGCAACGTGGAGGCTTATACTGATATGTGTATGTGTGCCTACTATGTAATTATGTATTTTAGTAAGAAATTAATTGGGTACGATATAAAAATACGCCGTATAGGTACTATTAATAAAATTTCAAGTAAAATACAATCCGCACTAATCGGGACGACGACATCAATTTTCATACGAAACAACAATGAATGCAATAAACAACAGACTGCGCCATTAGTTACATGAACAAACAAATGAAGGATGCAAATTGTATCATCAACAAATATTGCACAAATACCCCGCGCATGCGCGTGAAGCAGACGAGAAAGCGAAGAACAAAGCTAACTGTTCCGACATTTAAAATCCATTATGATTACTAGACGTAATTGATGCACTAGTAATGAAATATTACCTCTAAGAGAGAAACCCACACGACGCTAGGAACACGATAATTAATGTAGCGATACCGTCTCCCATTAGTGGACTAGTGACAGTCGACACGCAACGCTAAAAATACGCGAAGAAATAGGTGAGTGGAACAAAATGTCCAGCCGCCGCCGCAGCCGGAGAGAACGGACAAAAAATGGCAAACCAATGAAAAACGCGACTAAAATAATGCACAAGATTTAAAACAAATTGCCGTAATACTACGCAGGAAAGCGCCGGCTCTACAGCTGAAAAGAAATTTATTTAGAAACGCTTCGCACTTGGAACGAATTTTTGACGCGACTAAGTTTAAATGTAGCACTAATGGTACTGATTTCACAATTTAATGTGGATGCTTGAATACTGCAAATTAGAACAAGATAGCACCAACATAAGAGGCAAATGGCATAATGTTTATATAGAAAACAACTCCTGTAGTCAGCACAACGCAACATGCAGTATCAAGTAAAATCCATACGAAATATGATGCAGATGATAAAGAGGAAACTATTGAAATGACAGACTGTGAAATAAAATCATGCCTTTTAAACAAACGATACATAATGAGCGCAATCAGGAAGGTGATTGGAACAACAATAATTATAAAAGTTCAAGTTTACGTTTTAATGACGGCCGGTGTAAGAACTGTCTCGTGAATAGGTCAACAGACGCCCTTTACCAAGCCGGGTAGATAAACCACATGGCATGCACATAGTTTTATTAATTACACACCCACAGGGACATATAGAAGAAAATTATCTTTAATTGTATTACAACACGGTATAGACAGCTGATTTGATAAAATCTATCGTAGGTAACGTACTTACATAGTGTTGAAACAATTCTGTGAATGTGATTACTAATTACCTCTAGATACCTATGTACTGCCGTGCTATTAATCAAAATTATTTTTAAGATTTCATTGATATTCCCTAATTCTGAAGTTCAATTTGCCAAGAATACACTAATGAGGTAATGAATTCAAAAACAATTTATGAATGGAACTTTAGATATCATTAATAAACATAGCAGAAACAATAAGGAACCTAATAAAGTATGTTTTTATGACAATAAGTAAATAAATTATAATATCAATGAAACAGGTCCACCACGCATGTCAACGGGTGTTTGTGTGAACACACCAGCACTAGATACTGAAGCAATTAGGGCTTACTATCGTCACCGTCATCAGATAACTTACACGATAAAATCAAATTATCTCGAGTTACCAATTAATTTGATAAACATGTGGACAACATAACATTTAATTGTTAATAATTTTCCCTTTGGGAACACAATTGCATGCAAAGTTAGATCACAATGGTTTAATTCCAATGAACGTGTCAATACATCACAATATACTTAGCAGTTTATACAAATTAGCAAATGATTCATGCAAAATGGCACTAACCAACTTCAACATATGTAATCCGTAGAAAGAGCCGATTAAGCGAAATAGTGGTACATACGAAAGCTTAATAAAACAGTTCTAATTGAACCATCAAGCGTCCACAGCACACACACTCACTTTTACCAAACTAATTATTGCCGGGGACCATTCGAAACTTGAGACGAGAGTTTGTTTTTATGTTCCGCCACGCGTCGGTCTGGTAGCTGTTTACAACAATCGATGCACTTGTTCACAACACCATCCAATTCGTTATTCGAAAATAATAAAACAATTCGTTTACTTTTATTGTTACCAACTTTTCAAATCACACTTCGAAAAGAATTAAAAAAACTTTTATCGAACACGAACGAAACGCGACGGGCGTTAATGTCGGCGGTTCGCGCGGCACTGGTGAGAAATCGAGAATGAATCGAGTAGGCTCACGTCGTGCCTCTCGCTCAGACGTACAGCCTCAGCCTGAGCTGCCCTTAGAATGTTTTCTGTTGCGACCTCACGCGCACCCAACCTTTTTTTTTGCTCCAGGTGGATTTCGAGCAACTCAAATCCCATGAGATCAAAAACAAGTAATAAACAATATGTCCGGTCAAAGAGATAGTTCAATTTCTCTGATACCTTCAATTTGGTTGGGAGTTGTAGATTCATCATTGATTTCCTCACATGAATGAGTCAAAGTTGAAGTGATTTTGATAGGTAATAAGTGTAACAATAACAATGGGAACTATCAATATTGAGACAAAAGAGTATTAAAATGATAACGAGTACCGCAGAGTGAGCGAGCACGATTAACATAAAACAAGTGAAGGAGATGGAAATAATAACACTTGAATTGACAATGAATCACGATAGTTGTATTGAAAACGTGTGATTTAGACAAGCGGGGCTCGTGTTAGATATGTTGTTATGAAACGTAGTTAATGTTAAGACTTTGATGAATGCAATTATAATACTGCAGGCAGACAAGGTCGAGATTGTGGTTGTCTTTGCAATGTGAAATTTACGATCATTGTTTACGGCTATGGAAGGACATGAGACGTCATCATCGTCACCTCGCCTAAGACGTTTTCATAGACTTTACAACGCGAAATTTTAGTACAGGCAACCTTCTAGTACTTTGTCTATAAGTATAAAAAAAATAAAAATATTGCAAGATCGAGTCAGCGGGTCTTGCAATGTTTTTATTTCTATGCACATCCACAAACATTCACTCCACATTAAGTACATACATATGCAAGTAATTCGCACATAAATGAGAAAATAAGGTTAAATGTTGATGATGCAACAGAACAGCTAACGCAAACATAAAGTAATAAAATTCTGTGAACTAATGACACTAAACATAAACATTATCATTATTTTCATAACCCACAATTTGGATTTAAAGATAGTCAATAAGAATATATCAAACAAAACGACGACTGTAGCGGGTAACCCGAGTGACAGACGTATCAGTAACACTACGATCTTATGTAAAAAAACTGTATTTCCCAAAACTGTAATAAATAGAAGATTTTGGATAAATCAATCCACGATTGATGTAATAGATAATGTAAATAGATTATTACTTACAGATGAAATATAGACATTTTAGTTATTTTTAGCCCAAACTAGAGTATTGTTTTTAACGTTTCCAAATACGTATCAGGTAATATGGGAAGCGATAACGAATCACATGATGTCTGTGGTATCTATGTAGATTTAGAACTGTTGAATGAAGCTTTTTCTGATTTTATTTGGTTTATAAATTAGGAAATAAATAAAGATGCAATGAACTTCCATCTAGACATGCTCTTCGCTACTACTGACATTTTTTTAATATTTCAATATTTATAGATGAATATTTTTAGATGTTCAAAAGTGCCTTCCTTGTTTAATTGAAATAAATGATTTTTACTTTGACTTTTACGCAGGTGATGATACCATCACGGGCAATTTCAAAAATCAGTTTAAATAGTTATTTGGTGTTTTCAGTGACTATACTGGACGGACTAAAACAGGAATTAAAAACTAAAAATCGGCCGATAGAACTTTAACTACTATGTTTTCGGAATTCTAGAAACGGCTAGAAACATTTTCATTCGTAAAGTCGTTTAAAGGTGTAAATAGTGAGAGCATGTGTGTGTTACACGTTAACGTATGTATATTATAGAACAAATAAGTAGTTAAAGTTATCAGAAAATGAAGATAAGAGACGTAAGGAGATGATACCGTATTACACGTGTACTCACACTATTTCCATATTACTTAGAAACTTTGTCTATAAAACGAAAATTTGCACAAAGAAGTCTACAAATACAAATGGAAACGGGGTTTTCCAAATCACAATTAAAATGATTTTTATAAGTAAACCATTAGCTATGATTCATGATTCAATTCAATTGGTATTAGATTTCGAGGACAGGAGACGCACATCACTAATTTTTTTGTAGAACATAACCTGAAACCAGGTAGCATTCCTACTTTCATAATGTCACGCGCAGATCTAACAAACGTGGTGACAAAGTCGATACGTCCTGATAGCGAACAATTCGAATCGATTTTTTAATGATATGCTCGATTTGGCGAGCAGTCCCAGGGCCGGCAGTGTCAGCGACCGCAGTTCGGCCAGGTTTTTGTCCAGCCGAGTCATTAAACCTCAGTGATGTACAGTAATTGATTCTTGGAACAAATAAGACGAGTTTGATTCGGAGCCACGACACCAGCGAGAAGTGTTTACTTAGTTGTCGTCCTTAATATCTCTCATTTACTTGAACTTAACTGCTTACTTTCTATGTAAACTTTTTGTGGTTGAAATTCCTAAATACAGACGAGTATAGGATACACGATAATTGAATCTGAAGGTGAAAAAAGGAAAATGTAGAATAGGATTACTTTTATCTCCACTCATATGTCATATCCAAACCACGGGGTTCTGAAATCCTTCTTCACATAAAGTTATTTTCATTTATATCAGGAACGGTTGATATAACATTTCTCCAACATGACAAAGTTTCACACCGCGGTTCCCATGGCTTCATCTTACTGATGAAGTCTGAAAATCAACCTCCGTTGAACTCTTTGAGTTCCTGTAAGCGGAGCATTGTGATCGCGTCCGGGAAACAAAAACTAGCCGTCAACAGTGAACAGTCGCATCCGTCGATTGATGCTAATGTTTGCCCAACACGAACCCGACTCCGTTACCCACATACTTACAAACAGTACTTCGTTCTTTGTAATTAGTCTCCTCATATTACATTTAGCATTTTTGTGTAATAATCACAATGTCTCAAACACCATTTGTAGTAGCAACATTTAATGTTGAAGAAATTGTTGTACTTTGATGACAGTACTACGATAGGTATTATTTCTAACTAACATTCCAAAAACTTAACAAATTCATAGAATGTAATATAGATAAACGATTTTCAGTATTTCATTGAGGCATTGCGGTATCAAAGATGTACAGGTGAAATAAATAATTTCAATTACACTGGGACGCAAACCATGAGGGTTAACGAATCATGAAGAAAAACCAGAATAAATAAAAGTACCTAGGAATGTCTAAAGCAATATCTACGTCAGTTTCAGTATCTAATTAATGGATAACAATGAACATGTCAGTCAGTCTGTACCTAGTCAAGCAGCTATTGTAACAATGTATGTAACAAACCATACTTCACTTTTCACAATTCAACAGATGACGATTTTTTTTTATTTTTTTTTTTAAATTAAAAAAATAACGAACGTATGTCCATGGAATGTGTGTTACAAGAAAGTATACAGCTACTTACGTTATCAGTATAAATAAGTATTGAAGTTGTGTTTAAAAAATATGATTCTTTCTCTGTACTGACGCATCATAAAGTGACAAAGACTGTTTTTACTCTTTCCGTTGTAAATTAAAACTGAACATACTGAACATAATTGTTATCACTTGATATGATAATATGCACAATACATGTATTATAAGAGCCCAGAATTAAGAATTCTTTTTTCATCATTAGCAAACTCATTAACTGCCCATTGTTTCAAGAGACTACTTTAGGAATAACTTTTTTGATATTGAACCCTCAAATCATTTAACCACAATTTCGCCAAGGTGACATTACACCTGCCGAAGTTCCCAACAGCCTGTATTGTAACAATATGCTTTAAACGTAATCTTTAAACAATAATTCACCTTAAACAGGACGTCAACACTCAACACCTATTGTGAAAACCATCACAAAACAATACTATGGACGGACAAAAGTATAATTTCCTCTAATTGACTCAATTGTCTGATTTAACATTGTGGCTTAGATGACAAACTTAAAACACACGTGAAAAGCTAAACATCTTTACCGAACAAGATTTAAAGTTCATATTCCCTTGTCAAACATTTTCGAAGTTGCAAGAAAGATGTTGCCAAGTTTGAATAGATATAAAAGATGATATAAAAGTGTTGAAGAGTTTCTGGTTTTTGGTAAAAATAAAGAAAATGAGTATAACGGCATTTCATTTTCACTGGCCAATGGCCATCATCCCGCTATTATGGCTGATCTAGATTATGATGAGTGTGATCAGCTTGATTTCGCTTTTATTAACTTTTAGTGACTGTACCGTCAGCGATAAAAGTGGTTGGGAATCTAGTGAGTCCATTTCATTATTTACCTAAAAATTTTGTTCAATTTTTAAGATGATTTTTGTAGTGGTAAAAACAACATGCTTATTATTTAACTGGTTATCTAGAACAACTAGTCATAGACTTTAGGGGCATTTTATTTCAGGACTCTTTCAAGTGTGGTCTGACTTTAGAGCATGCTACACTTGAAAATGGGAAACAAACCTAATAATTTTTTTTTTGCCAACGTCTATGGTCATATGTTGGCAACTGTACTTAATAAAAATGACAGATTTAGTCATTTGATGACCTGTTACAGTGCATTCTGTTGTCATTATTTTTAAATTGTTTGTTTATTGATTTTACAGTCGGTGTCTAATGTCGAGTGTCTGTCGTTAGATGACGCGACTGTCGGCTATGTTGTTAAACATTTAAATGTAGATAATGTGAGTGCGTCAACTCATCAATGTTGTCATTCGATACATTAACTTTACATGTAACAAGATTTACAATTGTAATAAAAAAATAATATTACCTACCACTAAGATAAGTCAGCATATCTATAATTAGTATACAGGTCAGAAAATAAAGATTGACTTAGCATACAGACAGTAGCTTTTACTTATACTAAATTGTATAGTTTTTATAAGCGACATTTTCTGTAGCCATTGCCTGCATGGTTGGTTCGGTGACTGGGCAACCGGCTGCCGTGCAAAGTGTCGCGGGTTCGATTTCCGCACAGAGCAACACTTTGTGTGATCCACAAATTGTTGTTTCGGGTCTGGGTGTCATTGTGTATGTGAACTTGTATGTTTGTAAACATGACACCTAGACCCAGAACAACAATTTGTGGAGAACACAAAGAGTTACTCCGTGCGAGAATCAAACCTACGACACGTTATGCGGCAGCCGGTTGCCCAGCTACCGAACCAACCGTACCGTCAGGATTATTGTCTCCATACTGAATCATTATTTGTTACCTGCGTAGTAAATAACTGTAATATCTTTCATAATTTGATTGTTTAGAATACAGGCATTCGGGATTCCTACGTAAATAGCACAAAGTTACACTTGTGTCAGTTAATATCCATTGATGGATGTGAATATTAGTAGAATATTTGCAGTACTTGGAATATTTGCAATACACGGCACAGTCATGGAATTCACGTATTAATATTAAAAAAACAAAAGTGACAGTCAGTGATATTGAATGTGAGTTCTACAATTTGCATGTTGCAGCTTGCATGTTGCGCGTCACATGTTTTGTGTGGATTCCTGAGATGATCGCATGGAACCCATGCGCAGTCAGCACCGTGTTAGTAGAGCTACGTTCAATCTATAGTGATGTATGTTTGCTTAAATAATGACAATTTTAATAATAGTTATTTAATTTAGTAAAAATAATTGCTTAATAACGAGCGCATAAGCATATCAAGATAAGATATTATTACACATATGTATGTAGTGCGATGTGTGATACTGTTATTATAGTAAAATAGCAGTAGTTAGTAGATTTTATCTACGCTTCAGACATGACTAGTCTTCCTACCTAATAGTAATGAAACATGCGACAGTGACTGCGTGCGTGTCTCACACATCTGTTAGTACCGTACTGATTAAACAAGAAATTGATATGATCGCGGAATGAACCTGACATTAATTTTATTAAGAATTGAATAATAAAAGAATTTGAAAATGTTGTTCGTTGCAAAATATAATTTCGCAGTTATTTATTGCTTGATCATTAAAACAATACTAATCCATTAATTAATCTATATTGCAGATCAATAGTTACTCGTTAATTGAGGAAATATGAATGTAAGTAAATAAGTCGTAAAAATATGTCACGCACGTGAAACTGATGATGATATGTGGGGCAGTCGGCAGCCATTATAGCTAGTCATTAGCGCATGCGTGCAGGTGCCAGTGATCGATGGCCGCGCACACGCACTCGCGGGCCGCTGCTGCCTACACTGGTACTATCATCATCACGGCCACTTCATAGCATGTCACTCAGACGTATAATATTTTATTGCACAACAAAAAACAAATACTTCAATATGAAAAGCACATTCTTCATCATTATCGCGTTTGGTAGTGCCGTAAAACATATTTCTCATTTAATAAATCCAGCCGCTGCAACGCTTTCTGACCAGAATACCAGATGTTAAATATAAATCAAGGTTGCGCTGCAAGCGATAGTGCTGTCAAGACAAACTTTTGCTCGTTATAGCTAAACAATTTTCTTTTAATTAGCAATTTCTCCCGTGCGCCGTGTGTCACTGCGCCTCGTCCGTGGTATGTCGGCGATGCAGATAGTGACAGATGTCGTAAAACTTCACTGCGCCTGCGGTGATGATACGATACAAGATATGTCTACAATGCATCTTAAGATAAAGAAATCACCAAGAGTGTCAACTGGCCAAATTACTTAACAAAAAATTAATTAATGTTTTGTAGTACCTTGCAGAAAGGAATGTCACGTGGATCCTATCCGTACAAGGAAGTAATTCCACCCTACCTAACTAAAAAAAATTTTTCACTCGGCATTTATAACGTAAAGTTTTTATATATTTGATGGGGCGACGTTTGACCACTATCTCGCCTGGTGGTAAGCGATGATGCGGTCTACGATGGTAAAGTAATACTTTTTAAAGACAATAAGAATATATTACAATATATACTTAACTCTGTCCTTTAACCCACTACAAACTACGCGGAATAAGTACAAGCTACGTACTATGTGCTATGCGCAACGACCAACAAGCTTCGTACTACGCTTTACGATCTATAAACTGAGGTCTTAGTACGAGTTTCATTTACGTTTAAAGTATTCGAAACGAGTACGCGTTCGGCAATCTGATTGGCCGGCGCCAATGAAACAACCAATCAGAGCGCCGAACGCGTACTCTTTACGATTACTTTAAACGTAAAACAAACTTGTACTAAGGCCTCTGAGCGCTACAAGCTACGTACTACGTGCTATGAGCTATGCAGTACGACCTACGTTATTAAGGTACGAGTCACGCGCTACGACCTACGAGAACCGTGCTACGGCTGTAGTTATACGCCAAAACGAATGCTCATAATTTTAGAACTGACAGCTATAAGCATATTTATGGTTAAAATAAGCTCTACACAAGATAATAAATTTTTAAGTGTTAGCTATATGGTCTCGTATTAGCAAAATTTTTAATGAAAATGTTTTTAGAGCTTCAATAATTTCCACAAAACCGATTGATATACACATAGAAATTAAATGAAGACACATGGCGTCATTATTACATGCATATTAATGTTTATAAAATATGGCTGGAAGTGTTACGTGATCTAACATAACCGACCTATACCTACCTGAGTGTTCAGTTTCAGAACTTGTTTCACACGAACAATATTCACGATTCAATCATTTACATGTTAAAGCAAGTGATGCAATGGTAGGGATCTAATTAGATACAGTACGCATTTGGTTAGAGCATAAAAGATGGACAAGTGTATTTGATGTATCTTTTGTAAATATTTAAGTTATTAAGAACAGTAGAAACTCGATTAACCGGACTAATTATTGTCGTTAGGCATTCGGATAATCGAAAATCCGGATAATCGATTGTACTAAGAAAAGCGGGTTTTTATGCATACATACATTAACCCATTGAAATCCATCCCCTAAATTTGGTCATACAAAAGTAGTCTCTAAACATTAGAAATAAGGTCTATAATGTAATGTAATATTAGTGGAAAGCGGTCACCGGTGACCGCTTGGGGATTTATGGTATGTTGTACATACGATGTTACGTTATGTTATTTATTACTATTCATCACCACCTCATTTTTTATTTAACTGAAAATGCGTTAGTTTTTCACAGACCGGATATCGGTTGCCCAGCTGATCGTTTTTGTAAAAACCAACAATACAAAGCGTCTTCTACAATAATATTTTTCGGTTTCTTCATCATTTTCCGATGTTCACTCCAGTCTTCACTGTCTAATTTGCAGGTGTAGGTTCAACAAAATTGAATCAGTATTCTTCTTAAAATCACTAATCGTGGATGTACCTACACCATACTGATCAGCTAACTTACGACCGGTTTCTCCTTTTTTCAATGAATTAATAATATTTATTTTGCCTTTAAGCGATAACACCACTCTCTTACGTTTTGAAATTTTTAAATATGTAGATGTGATACAAGTCAGATCGGAGGAACAACAAGCTAGCTAACTAAGACAATAACGAATCGCGAGAGGACAGCGATCGCGCAGGGCGCGTGCGGGTTCGACACGTCCATGCTTGCATAAATTTTACTTGTATGTAATTTTAATGTACCTAATGAGTCGGTAGTCCGGATAATCGCGAATCCGTATTACTGAGAGCCGGATAATCGTGTTTCTACTGTATAGGATACTATTAGAATAAGCTTTCTCAAAATGAACTAGAAATCCATAATGGAAACCCGAGTCTAAGTGCTGCTATTTTATCTAGTTGTGAAGAAGGATTAAATAGCGAAAACTAAGTTGGAATAATCAGTAAATAATCTCGGAATCATTGTAGTTCAGTAAGTTTCCTGAATAAACCTAGTAATAGATACATATATGCATTCTAATTTGCATTAAAAAAGTGAAAGAGAAAACAATAAAAAACATTAACATTCAATGAGTGAAATGTATTAAATTAATAGCGATTATATGAGTGAAATGTATTAAATTAATAGCGATTATCTGCAGTAAATGAGACTTGTTCTATTGACAACATATTTCATTAATTGCATATAACTTTGCATATTGTGACATGATAATTCAACTTATTCAACGACAAGGGGTGAATGACCTACTAAACAAAAGTCGCACTCTCCTTTCAGAATAATACAGTGGGAGAAATCGATTATTAAGTAAAGTTATTGCCGATGAACTATATGAAACTTCGCAATAACCAGTTTAATAGCGTAATAAACACTGGGAAATGTGCCACACTAATAATATCCAACTACGTAGTACGTAGGTATAATGTATATAGTTAGTCTTAAAGAAGGCATTGTACTTTGTATATCACCTACATGCAACATTTCAGTTTCATAAATGAGTAGATTTTCTAAAAGCTTTATCTTATTAATGTGACAAAGTCTAGTTGCCTCTGCCCAGTCACTTACACGTAGCCTTTGTTTGGGCACATTCGACTATGTCATCAAGCGAACTGCTCCATCATAATATCCAGCATTACTCGTACCTCGTGAGCAAAGTGGAGCGCACTAATGATGTTAAGTAAACATCAGTAACGGCTCGCCTTGACCTCCGGCGCGCGCGCACTGGCCGCGGCGGCGCTTGCGCAAAGTTCACGACCGAACAATGCAGTTTCGATTTACGACTATTGCCGACTGAGTCGCGACTGCGCTGATTTTTCTCACGTTTCCAGTGCCGTGGACCGCCACGTAATCGATTTTTTCATTGGTTATTCGATGCTGTGGTATTGTTTGGTATTTCTAGAGCAATACTTATGTAAATATTTATTGTGCTTTTAAAGGAACTTGCTTTGCTCTATGACTAGAATTTGGTTTTGGTTTCAGGATTCAGTTCATGTTTAATGTTCTCACGGTGAGCATGTTGGCCACGCGCAGCAGTTACACCAATATTACTAACACAACAGTACTCTTTGCATGGAAAAATTCAAGCCAATTGATGAGCTCTCCATTTTACACGCAACCCGCAACGCAAAACGCAAAAATGACTGCACGGTTGGTGCGGTGGCTGGGCAACCGGCTGCCGTGCAACGTGTCGTGGGTTCGATTCCCGCACGGAACAACTCTATGTGTGATCCACAAATTGTTGTTTCGGGTCTGGGTGTCATGTGTATGTGAACTTGTATGTTTGTAAACGCACCCACGACACAGGAGATAGTCCTAGTGTGGGGCAACATTTTTAAAAAAATAAAATAAAAAAAAAACCCTTAAATAATGAATGAACCGATATTATGTTGGTAATGGGTATGAATGGTTTCACTCACATATTCAGTTTTAAGGCTCCTCCAGGACATGAGGCTGCTGCTGCGCCGCACTGCCTTACTCGAGCGCATCGTGTAGTTGTCCTGGAACAAACAATATGTAAACATAATGTATTTTTCTCGGAAAGGTCACTCATTCGTACTTCTGCCTATTCCATTGTCTCAATGCCCAGCAAACATATTATAATCTGATTAAATAATGTTTTCGTCTTACTCACGTAATGATTTGACGAGGAACTCGACTAGTTTCAAGCCATGCTAGAGGCTCATATTCATGAGCAGCATTACGCGACCCGCGACGCGGCGACTGTCGCGCTGCTACTGGCTACTTGAGTCTGCGGGCCCAGCGCGCCCTCTGCCGCGATTACGTGAGTAAGCCGAAAACATAATCATTTATTTAGTATGTCTCACGAAAGTTACAATACAAATATATAATCTAATTATTCAAAATTGTCATTAATAACCTCACCATACTCGTAAATTCTTGCCAGACTTATATTTTGTGTACATTTTCCAAAGTGACGTGCGTAAAACTCTTCATGAAAATGTAAGAGTGGTATGAATAATTTAGCATTTGATCACAAATAAGATAAAATAAAGGATGTAAAATCCAAACGCATGAAGAAACTGAAAAGAAATATTTTGCACCACGATGACTTATCGTTACAATTCATATATTCTAGATAGCATTTTACAAGTTCCAGTTAGCAGTAGGATTTTCTAAAAATACTAATTTGATTTGAAGATCTGACTACCTATAATCCCTAAATATCGTATCATGAACTTAGATAGCCTACATTTGGGTATCTTAACATCTATGATTAATCATATAGGTACACAAATATTTTCTATATAGTTCCGGATTCGACTGATTGTCTGACAGATTAAGGTTGTCAATACAAACAAGTCTGCAAGCTTTGTTCTGCTCGTTTGATAAATGAACATCTGTTACAGCAGGTACAAAACAAACGTACATAAAGTATGGTATATTTAATTTATTATTATTCCATCGTCGCATCGGTCAGTAAGGATGTTCCGTCGTCGATTGCATCGTCTCTATTCCCTAATGAGCAGAAGAATAACGCTGACGTACGTTAAATGTTTAAACTAAAAAAATCATATAGAAACAGAGACATTTGGTTTTGTATTGCTCAATAAGTAGTCAATTATTGTAGCGGTCCTAATGTTCGTTATATATAATCAAAATATGTGACACGGGCGTTAAGTAATACGACAATGCGGTGAACCTGCGCGGCGAATGCTAAATTCGTGAAAGTGTCGTGAAAGCGCGCGGCGGTTGATGCGCGTGAGTTCGGTGCCTGCGCAGCCACGGACGCAGCTCGCTGTAGGGATGTCAACCACTCATGTATAACTTATAAATAATTAAATAATGATGAGACCCATAAATAGCCAGGCTATGTGGTTTCATCTATTCTTCAGAGCAGGCTAAGTACTTTGTAGGGCAGGTTAAACGTTTTCCAGGTAGGCTGTTTTGTAGGGCCAACTATTTACTATTTTAACTCGTTGAGTACCGTCATTATAGACACAATTAATGAACAATAGGTTGCGGTCACCGGTAACCGCGTGGTGTTTGACAATTTAAACTGTCAAACACCAAATAACGAGTAATGACGGTACTCGACGAGTTAAATAAGTATTAGGAAAAACAGATTTCGTAACTCAGGTCAATATTCTGAGTCACCTAATGTAATATTCAAGTGACTTTGATCGATTGCTGAAAATATACCCATGTAACAGTTTGATAAAACTATCATTTGTTTGATAACTACCTACCTACCTACTTGTCTAATATAACAGCCACGCAACCCATTCATATTTCTTGAATTGAAATCTTATTCAGCATCTCTGTGAAATGTGTCATCATCATTACATAAGTTACGTAACCATGTACCTATTGAAATTCTTTGACGAAGCAAGCTAAACAATAAGGTCTGCTAACGTAAACGCACCTAATAACGACCCATTAAAATCAGCGCTCATTACCGCCCTATTCAGAAAACTATCATTTTTACGTCATGTATTGAAGTTACACAATTGATTGCTTTAAAAAAATGTAGATATATTTGTATTGCAACTGTTCATCTCTTGTTTGAGTGCGTAACTCGATGATTTAAATAATAATTACTTAGTTAGTCCGTGGACGCCGAGTTTAGTGCATTTTCCATAGTGCGGCACTTCCGATGGCGTAAGGACTCTTGTTTCGTTTTTAGCAGAAGATTATATCATCAAGCATATTAATGAAACTTCTAGTTCTTTTAATGCATTTTTGATACTTTTGACATTTTAATAAGATATTATTTTATTTTGCTTAAAATTCAATTTTAAAAATAGGCGGTAATAGGAACAAAAATCACAATTTTATTTCTATTAGCGACCTATGTCGCTGATAAGTACTTGTCGTATCTTTTGTGTGCCATGATTTTTGTTAAAATGCATAAATTAATAGGCAGGAGGGTATACCAACTCAGTTCCTTAGTATGTTAACTTATATTTGAGCTATTAACGCCATATATTTATGAGCTTTAGTAGCGGTATATACTAACTTAGTTCTTATGTAAATATTTTGATGAATAAAGGAGGTATAATTTTTAAATAGTGTATTTTTGTAGTTGAAATATCATTATTATTAAATATTTTTAGCAACCGCACCACTGAAAATCATATACATGAACATAAATCACATGTATTTACACAATTCATACACATTCCCATGGGTCGGTAATAGGTTATACGATTTCCTTTAAGAAAACCTATTACCGATCTACTTGTACATTTACGACGGACCCCATACTACATGTTCTTTTATTTGGTATTTAGGCACGCAGGCATCGGTTAACGAAGACTTGAAGTTGGCGTGAGATGTCTTTGGTCACCTTCCACGTTTCGCACCCATAGAGCAGAACGGATTTTACATTGGACCCGAAGACTTTCAGTTTTATCCTTCGAGTCAGTTTCCATGACTGCCACACAGGTCTCGGGTAGCTCGGGTTTTGGCGATCCTTGAAGTGATGTCCTCTACAGTACCTCCAGTCTCTGACACGACGGTCCCGAAATAGAAAAAATTGTGGACACGTTCCACTGCCTCTGTGCCAATCAGCAACGGTGTAAGATTCTTCACACCCGTTCTAATTTCTTTGGTCTTTCGGGTGTAAATTCTTAGGCCAGCTTTTGCCGCCTCCTGCCGCAGGTCATCCAATTTTGTTGGCATGTCGGCGTGGGTATGACTCAGCAGACATAGGTCATCGGCGTAATCCAAATCTTCCAAGAAGTTGGATAATTCCCACTCTATCCCGACGTCGAGTCTCCGTGTTGATGTCACTAAGTGTCGCCGTAGCCGACATGCGAAAGACCTCCACAGTGTTGACGCCAGCGAAGCAGCTGCCCTTCGGATGTAGCAATGAGCTGATCGTCTTTAGACTTCAGTAGTTTTTTCTTCCTAAGCTTGATGTTACCAGCGTTTGCAGCCTGTTGAGCGTGATCAGCAATACCGTCAGTCCACTGTCTCCTATCTTTGCGGGTGCTACGATAGAATTCTTCCCGTTTCTGACCGTCCTGTGCGTTCAGGTCGGCTCTTATAGCGTCATCCTGGGCGTCGAGCAATCTCAATTGAAGCCTTTTTCTGTCCTCAATCAGACTCCATGTATGGTGCGACATCCACTTTTCGTCATTGGTTATATATTATAGTTCAATGCTGGACTTTGGTAATTTCTTATACATAATTCGTATAAATATGATATCTTTTATTGATTTAACGCTGTTAAGAATATACTATTATAAGAATACTTTTATAAGAGTGTTGGATCATTTATATAGAGGTAAACAGTGCAATATACACGAGCATTTAAATTTAATTTTAACGGTCCCATTTATTTAGTGGTCGGTATTAGGTGTCACAGAAACGGTATTAGGCACATACCGATGTTTTGAGTCGGTAATGGGGACATGACCCTTTTTCCTTTTATTTAATTTTTATATTATTAAGTAATTCTTTGATTGTCTATTCTTCTACATAACTAAAAAATTCGATAATTTCAGCACTGGAAAAAATATTTTTATTGTAGCCACTTATTAAGAAAGTGCTTATTTTTTTGATATCAATCTGAACTGTGCTTAAACTGGCGGTAATGGGTGTGTTTACGTTATATAATAAAAACGAATAAGTATATTTAATTTTGTTGGACCATCTTCCTCGTATGTATAAGAGATTGACAACCCTATCACTGTCTAGAAAGAGTGCTAGACGGTGTAACAAATGATATTGCTACTTAGCAATGCTTACTGACTATTAGACCACTGAAACTGATACAGTTGTGCTAATTCTCACACGTTGGCCACGAGTCTTTACGAAATCAGTCAACATTTTATTGAAAATCCATCGTTCCCTATGTATAGGCGTCTGCCGCGCTGCCGAGGGTAGTCCCTCACATACTTTGCAACAACTTTACACTTTACTATTTATTGAGAATAACAAACAAAATTGACTTTTATATTATTTAATATTTCTGTGAGAATAACGTTCTTGTAGCGCGATTTTTGGCGCTCACTTAATCCAGAGTCTTTGTAAATCATTTTTTTTCAAACACAAAGATCTGAAATTTGAATGGTACTTCGCTTTGGTTTAAAAAATGGGCAATGTAAGTATATATCTACATATAAGGCAGTCTCTATCTGTCTCTACAGTTACATTATTTCTGTAATTAAACTCGTGATAGTTACAAGTGTGAACCCTACAGCTTTCTAAACAAACGTAGTGATCTGATCTCTGAATGTTTGTACAACGACTGTGTAGTGACTTTGTAGTGACTGTGTAGTGACTGTGGACCGCCACTAGGACGACACTGAAAGTGTTTCAGCTGCTCTCATTCCCACACTTCACAATACAGGCCTACTTTTGTCCAAGCATTTTATGTAACTTTTTTCTATTTAAACCAATTCAAGTACCGAGACTGGCTGTCTTATTATAGTTGCAGGAGCTGAGCATAAAGTGTCGGTTTAATTAAGATGTTTGGGATTCCAAGTATCAGCACGGAGCTCATGGACATGCTTGATATATCTGGTAATTTATTCACAACAAGTCCTTTTGTTGTGAATAAAATCTGTGAACTCTTCGTAGATTATTATTGTGTGTATAACTATACAGGTATTTAATAGTAATCTTTGAACCGAGTAAAGCCATCCAAAGTAACATTAGCGTCAGTGCGTCTGCGTGGTAGCCCTCGATGCGGCGCGCGGCAGACTCTGTTGAGTAGCGACTCAGTGGCGAGTGCTGCGAGTGTTGCGAGAAAGATTGTAAATAATTACATCGTTATTAGCGCAGTCATTATATTACTGAAAGTGTCTGCTATTACTGCTAATGCGACTCTGTAAAACAATTTACTTTCATTTCGGTTTCATTTCATAATTACTGAGCTGGAGAGCTTTACTCAAGGCATGCATTTCAGGAAGTAGTATACCATTAATACAGGTAAGTCAAACCTGGTTCGTGGTGATAATAATAACCAAGACTGAACCTAGACAGATAGGATCCTAGGCCAACAGAGATAAACGGGCTTAGTTACGTTGAAACGAGACGCAGTAATGTTATTTTTAAATCAATGTAAAAATATACAAACGTTATTTTGTAAAATTGACATAGTACACTATCTGGATACTATCTGTCACGTAGTTCTCCAGGTTACGCCATGAAATGACGTAGTGAAAAGAAAAACGTTGAAGTAGTCAAGTGCTTAGAGAGTAGTAAACAATACTGATTCATAGAATAAGGTACTGTGAAAGTACCAAATGTATGATAAAGTGTCGCAACGCAAGTCACTGCTAGTCACCAGCCACCAGTTATGTCAGAATGGAAATGATCCTATCGGTCATTCAATTGAGGAAAGCCTTGGCTTCAAATTAGGGAGATTAAGGATGATTCACTGGAGTATCATATAATGTGTACTGACTGTACCTACCAGTTAGCTAGTACGAATTGCGTCCTCTCCACTGTATTGGATCTAATAAACAAACAAACTAATAGGCGACAACATTTTATGATCAGCGATTCTTCTAATAGATTTTACTTAAAACACGAAATCTGTTTTAATTTTATAATACATGTAAATATTTAAAAGTAACGAGATAATTATGTTGTTATCTTATTTCTATTGTAAGGGACACAATATGTAATATAGGACATACCTCTACATTTGGAAGGTCGTAAATGTTACAATCGAAATAGCAATAAATAATCCTAAATTACCCGAGTGCAGAATATGAGACAGTGTGTTTATAACGAAGTAATCAACGGATCATTATCTATGTTTTATCAAAATAAAAGTATATCTATCATTAATGCGTCATTTTCTTTAAATATGTACTAAAAATAAAGACAAATGAAATGCAAGCTTGCTATCAGTTGGTATTCCCAAATTATTGTTTGTGTGTACACACACTCTCTAGTTACCACTTGATATGACATCCGCGGTTACAATTGTTTTCAAATTGTCCACAGCTGACGGTGTCAAAGTGGATCGTATGGATTTGTTCAGTTAAATGGTGTCTTCTATACAGGAACCACAGAGAGGATGGCACTCGAAAAAATCTTAAACACGGAAGAGTCTGAAGAGGCAACAACTATGCATCCTTTAAGATAGCCAGGGCATTAAACTGTTTAAATTTATTGCAATAAACGAACGTTTTGACTATTACTACACATTTTCTTTCATTAGCACATATACAGGGTGTCCCAAAACTCAACGATAATCTGAGACCGGATGAAAAGCCAAGTTATACCAGTACTGGGAAAAATAATAAAAAAAATCCATATCACTCAGTTTAGCGATAATAGATTTTTTTTAAAAAAAGTTGAAATTCGACACCCTTGGTCGCGTTTTCAAGTCCTGTGATCACCAATGTCACAATTTCGCAGTGATTTTTTAAATTTTGTGATCTTCATTAAATATGCTGTTAATCGCAACTACAAATTAATGCAAAAAACATCGTTAATTTAATAAAATAAGTTAAGTTTTAGTGAGTAATCGGTCACAAAAATATTGTTAGTTAACTTTGACACTTCATATTGAAAAAAAAATGTACTACAGTACCCTTGGCAAGTTATTTCAAAGGATGGCGCATTTAATCAAGATTTTAAAATGGTGCAACACTTGCTACTTTTCTTGCCTTTAAAAAAATATTTCTTATTTTTTTTCAAATTGAGCTCATTTTGAACAACTCAACATTAGGAATTTTTGTTACTAAAATTAGTTATTTTTTGTTTCTGGTCTGAAATAAAATTATTATTTTTAGTAAAGAGGTAATTGAGTCAGTTAATAACCAATTTTTATTGGAAATAACATAATAGGTACCTAATTATAATTAAAAAAAACAATGAACGAACCATCGTAAAACTTTTTATTTAATTATTATCCTTAAACTAAAGTAAATGTTCGAATTGTCTTCCTCCGGCACGAATACAGGCTTTGCAACGCCTTACAAAAGACCTTTTCACCAGTCGTGCAAAATTCCTTGCATTCATTTCTTCTGACGCTGCATCAATTTTCTGGCAAAGTTCTGATAGATTTTGTAATTAATGTAAAAAAATCACTGCGAAATTGTGACATTGGTGATCACAGGACTTGAAAACGCGACCAAGGGTGTCGAATTTCAACTTTTTATTTAAATTGTCTATTATCGCTGAACTGAGTGATATGGATTTTTTTTTATTATTTTTCCCAGAACTGGTATAACTTGGCTTTTCATCCGGTCTCAGATTATCGTTGAGTTTTGGTATATAGTATAGCTAACAGACTGCTCCTACGGCCAAGTGGCGCCAATGCCACCCTCGTGTATCCACAGGACACTATTTCTGGACACATTACGGTGATTCATTATTGTGCTCTTCAAAGGCAACCACTTTAGAAACATCTCTTTTTAATTTTTATTGCTCCGCCGCACTGGAGACAGTCTCTGTTCCTACCATATGGGGAACAAAGAAATGTTATCCAAATAATTATTTAAAGTTTAAGACGCTGTCTTCACAAGATGACGTTTGCATTAGAT
Source organism: Spodoptera picta (assembly GCA_038387885.1). Taxonomy (NCBI): domain Eukaryota; kingdom Metazoa; phylum Arthropoda; class Insecta; order Lepidoptera; family Noctuidae; genus Spodoptera; species Spodoptera picta. The sequence continues at coordinate 563,599 of JAZHFQ010000303.1, forward strand.
GGGTTTATTCACCCGAGAAACCATCCCAAAAGCTTTTTGTCCAACAAGGCACTTGCAATCAAAACACTCCAAGGAAATCAACACAAACATTGAAACCTCAATGTAAGCCACACTTGTACTAACTGTGCCTAGGTATTCTCAGCTATAAAAATAACAGAATGTATCTAAGTCAAGTGCAGCCCGAGACCTACTGACACAGCTGACTCCGTCCTCTCAGCCGAGAGTTATCTTTTTGATCACAATTTAATAACACAGCTCCTTAAACGGACACGTGCCGTGTTGACGAGGTGCCCGCAAAAAGTGACTTACTTCCATTCACAATGAGTGGTGACATTCATTTAGAAATACATGTCTAGTTCAATAACTACTGCCTTTTATAGCGAGTGGCTGTTAAGCACGAGGTTACAGATTCGATTAAAGTTGCCATTAGATATTCCTAATTTCGAAAACCTGAGAACTTTACTTCACCTGGGTATCAAAAACTTAAACGTATTAATCACAAAGATGATATACCTAGCATACTTTTGACCTGTAGGTACAGCTAAGTGCGAAAAAAACCAGTTGTACAATTTCCGTTACAAAGACGCATTTTTGCAGTGATGTCCTAGGCGGCACCTAGGTAACGGCCCAAGCAGCCAGTTTTATGTGCCAACTATTATGACCTAGAGGTACATACTCCTTCATATATTTGTAATGCGACGTCATTCTGACACCATTTGCAGATTCCGTGTTAATTGCACTTAATTAAACTTTTTGTTCAAAAACCGGATTGTAATAGGAGTAACCAACGGAGGAGTTACGGAGGGAAGTGAATGTAAGGATATGCGTTTTGTTATTTAATTGTGTCATTATCACTCTTTAGAGCTTAGAAACTATCGAAACAGCCATCTTCCTAACTTTCATCAATTGCTATCTTGCTACCCAATTTCAACAAACCATTAGTAAATTCGTTCAAACTACTTCCAAAACAAAAAATGTAAACAAAAACCAACTTTCTCACGAAGCGAATAATAGAGTAATCACGCAACATTATTAGCGCCATCAGCTAGCCTTTGACCGTCCAATCACAATTCCGCATTACGCTGCACGACACGACGCGACGTAACAGGTGGCCATTGTGGATAACGAGGAGCTTCATTACGTTACGTCATGCGTCAGAGATAATTAGACAGCAGTATTCATTGGTCGTTTAGTTGTTAAGTAATGTCGTCGATAGTATTTCGGAAATGCGCTCGTGTCGGCAATTGTCGGCAGTGAGGAAGTGTTTATAGATGCACGCGTCGTGTGAGATGGATGAGTGACACTTTCTCTGCCAGGTACCTACTCAGGGATGTCGCGAACTGGTTGAAAGAAAAGTTCAAAATTAGTTATAAGATAAGAACTCTTAATTGAAGCATTGAAGCCTTACGGCTGTATGAGCCACCTGACTCGAAACACAACAGCCTGCAATTATTGTAGGTAAACAAGCAGGTACTGTTTTCTCAATGACCCCTGAAACTAAGCAAATAAGCAATACTGAATACCTGTACCTACATATCCATATGTATAAGAGAAACAAACATTATAAGACTAAAATTTAAATGTAACTTGGCAACCCTGGCGAATAAAGTGTGACCTGCAAGTTAACAGTTGGTTGATGTTTACCAAAACAATTGCCAGCCCCTGTTTGCCAAAGTAACACAATATTTGCCTCAATTTCGGAATACTTCGGCCGTTTCCGTAAATACTTCGTATTCTACTGCAGTTCATCTTGCGCATGCGCCTTAGCACTTGACATGCAGACATAGACACTTCATGTACTCATTTGATTATGTACTCAAGTAACGGTTACATACATACATATTTTGACAGAAATAACTGTTATAATAAGCATCGCTGAGTTATAGTGTTTTATTTGAGTTTTGGTGAGATGAATACACACTTCCAATAATTCTTATGAGTTTCATTCTGGGGTACTTCGTTACACTGCAGATACTGAGCACATATCTGAAATGCAATAAAGTTTAATTAAGGTTGTAAACTTTTCAAAAAGTGCACGACATTTGTTCCCTTTAGGGGCACGCAGACATTGTACCTATATAACACAGAGTGCTATCAGAGCACGTGCCACCACTCGTCAATAACAACATGCTACAGTATTGTGCGTTTGTTTATTGGGAGTTGGTCACAGCGGCGGAGTGGCGGCCGCGGGTCGTGCGGTGCGGGCGCCATGCGCCACGGTCCGCGACCATGACTTCTCACTGTGCACTCGCTAATTTAATTCACTACCGTTTAGGGCTAGTACAGCGGATGCAGTATTTGTTTTTTATGTAAAATTGGAGTACACTAACTGAAATGTATAAAGTATGATACATTCTTACCAAAACGGTTTATGTGAGAGACACTTTTACAACAATATTGTATTGTTACGAGGCAACTTCATGTAGATAAAGTCAAAATTGAACCAACCTGGTAGACTCCAACCAATTTGGGAAAAAAACTGTTTTATTAAGTTCATAAAATATTTTTTTACATCGACAGCTATTTAGCCTCCTGAAACTAACTAAAATATATTATAAATATTTTGCATATATTACCAAATAAATAACTAAACAACAATTTGTACGTGCTACAACCCTGCTACTGAATAATAGTGATTTGGTTCCGTCGATTTAGTTCGTAAATTGCTGTAATCACAGAAGGCGGGCATAAATGGAGAAACAATACGATTTGGTAGTACTCGCTGAAGGAAGGTAAAGGTTGGTATGCAAGACTTTAAATGAGCACCTACTTAAATTTTCACAATGGTTCGTTTAACTTCAAGTATGGCCCTTGATGACCCTGCGCTACTAAAACCGGTGACAGAGTGAAACTTTCCAAACAGTTTATGTTTATGGTTCAAATATTAGGTTCAAGTATTTGGTATTTATCCCATTAACTGCATGGCTACTGTGTAGTCGTTGGGTTCGAACTTCGAAATGCTCAGTTAGACAGAGCCTGTGGGTTATTGTACATACAATGAGTAATAGCTTCACTCTTCTATAATACATGTATTACTAGAAAGAGGATATACACCAATATTTGTATATCAAATACCTGGAACAATAGACGAATAGGTATTTTGTTTTCTTTCGAATGGAGGTTTAATCAACAAAATGTTCTATAGGTATTTCCTATTTTAATAACTATTTGAGACAACTTATAATGAAGTCTCCATTGCATAGATTGACTAGATATGCAAACAACAAAATATGAGTAATTCGAATTGAATGGCCGCTCTGCTACCGTTACACATTTAAAAATCATACGGCATAGACAATGCAACAATGGTTCATATTGTTTATGGCCGTTGAGTTTCGACATGATTCGTAATTTCATGTCTGGGTGTACACCGTGTACAGTAGAAAACAAAATAATGGCTGCTGTAGGTTGAAATAGTATCAGGCCTATTCCATTATGCAATTAAGTAATATGTGTAGAGATTATAATTACTGTATCTCTTCGTTACAGACGGACTGACTAACAGACAACGCACAGCTAAAACTACTGGACTCAGGAAGCTGAAACTTAGCATGTGTGTTCCTTGGGGAGTACAGGGATTTCCATAAAATCCCACGAGAACAGGAAAAATAAGAATCATCAACGTATTTGTACGTACGACATTTAGTTATAAGTACACGCCGCGACGGGTTCATCGGTTATAAATTATATAGAAATGAATTCGAACCATCGCCAATAGCCAACCAACTGTTAAAACGTAAATGTGACCATAGGGCCAACTGTCACGACGAGGTGTAAAGTATGACAGTTGGCCTTTGACAGTTCCGCATAGTCTGCGTGTTACATAGAGATGTACCTGCTACAGGTGACTGGTGACTGCTCGGGAAAGTCCAATGGGTACTTTTCGAATTACGTAAACGTTTTATATTCTTTAGAATTTAGTTTATTGTCAACGATTTCTAAAACCAACTCTTGTGTTGCCCATATTGGTAGTGCCTACCATCAATGAGACCCATCTAAGAAACTAAACTAACCGAATAAACTTTATACGTTACACTATTTAGCCTTAACTATACTAATACAACTTAGTGTAGTTCGTTAAATAATATAGAAATAGCTCAATTTTCAAATTCAGTCAATAAATCGAATACACAACGCTAAAGGACAAACAATATCCGAAATTGTCGAAGTCGGCTGCTGCACAGTCAGACACGGTTTTATTTCCTGTCCAGAGTTAGACATGGTTTTAATTCTTGCCCGAGTCAGCTACAGTCAGGACCCTATATCTTATTGTATCCTATTTTAAACTGAATTTACTTTAAGAACATCTCTAGCTCAGTGTTGGTGACACAAACATTGAGCATGCGCATGCGCACTCCGTCCAAGCATTAGGTTTTCAAATGTCACGCTCCGCCATTTGTAGGGTTTTGTAATTCGGCACACGAACTAGGAAGCACGCAGCAGTGCGTTACATAACCTTATTAAATATAATGCATGGATAATACAATGGAACTCATTATTATTATACTTGCGATATTATAAAGACACTTATCTGGGCTCATAGCTAGCATAAAACAAACAAAATTAAATAATCATGTTTCCACGGTGAACGGCTCATGATTTAAGGACCCCGGCATGACTCGAAACTAAATCGCCGCATCTACAAAAGATCACATTGCGCTTTCAGTTTGCAATTGAACGTGACAGTGACTGCAGGACAATGAGCCGTCTCTACATAGAAAATACTTTTTTTTTTCTTCTATGGCAATAGAAAATACTTTACGATCTTCTTCTCGTGTGACAGTCCTTCACAGGCTTAATCTGACATCCGAATAAAATTCGTTGGCGCCACTTCAATAGTCATCAATCTAATTCAAAATCAGAATGCATCAGTGCACACTGCACAGTGCTGCCAATACATGGAAACAAATATAACTCCCGGAAGTGCGTAATAATTAGCTCTGCGTTCTGTTATACGTTGCATAATTCGATTGTAATCTGTTACGTTATGAAAAGATGAGCAGTGTGCGAACCGTATTGAGAAATTACGTTCCGATCTGCACAGAAGCTGGCTATTGTTGTGCGTATCATCGTCTATTGTAACATTCATTCGGTGGTTTGGGAGTGTTTATCGAAAGAGTTTACACGTCATGATTGTACTAAGATTGTAATGATATTGTGTATTCACATAATTATTTTTAATGTAACCTTTGTGCTGCTTTCCACTTCCGGTTTGTTGACACAGATATTTAAGAAAAATGGTTATATTCAAATATTAGCGCAAGTACCCACTGGGTGACCGGTTTCTTGCAAGCTTTTGCAAGTTCGATTCCCGTACGAAATAAATCTAATCATTCTCCAACCTCCTACCTCGTGACACAAAAGTCAAATCTGATTATAATTAGTGTCACTAACGCGCGTGTTAAACAAAAACACAAATTCCTCGCGTCTATTAGATCGCACCGCGAGTGGGTAGAAAAAGGTCAATAGGTGAGAATTCCAATTTCACTCGACTTATTAACAAAATCGACAGCAAACCTCAAACCAATCATTCACTAAATATTTAAACGTGAGTATAATTTAGTGAAAGCGAATAAACTTACATATCAATGAAGTGCAATAAAATAAAATAAAAGATTAGCTAATCTTTATCAGCAACGGCCTTCGACGACCTCTGTTACGTCACATCCGATCGCCATAATGGATGCGTTCACTATTAGGATAATTTATTTTAATTATAAAATATCTCGAATGTGATATAATTGAATACAAATATGGATATTACTGACATTCTCGATTCTGTATTGGAATTCCTTTTTTATTGTGATTCATAATTTAATGTTAATATTTGTTTCTTTTAATAGTTGTTCACCTTAGTACCTCCTTGGATTCATGGAACAAGATACTAGAGGAGAGGACAATGTCAACGTGGAAATTACTGATTTACTAAAACCAAATGCAATAAAACGCGACGTGCGTACGGCGCGTCGCGTACCGCGCGCGCCTCAAAGTGCCATCAGACCACCACGGATGGGGCCCAATAGAGCTGATGCCGATACGGATCCGCGGAGGACCTAACGGGTAACCAGGGCTCCGGCTCGACGTGCTGGAGAAGGAACGGGGTGTTTTTTAGCCAGTAAGACAGTGACACTCCCTCCCGCCTCACCCAGGCGGGAAAAGGCATTCGATGATATTCCCCCCTTAACGAAAATGTAATAATTAATTTTACATTAGCTAACTATATACCTCTAGTAATTATAAGCACAGCAAGATATGTCCCCCTTGTCAAGATATGTCCCCCTTGTCAAGATATGTCCCCCTTGTCAAGATATGTCCCCCTTGTCAAGATATGTCCCCCTTGTCAAGATATGTCCCCCTGGTCATGATATGTCCCCCTTGTCAAGATATGTCCCCCTTGTCATGATATGTCCCCCTTGTCAAGATATGTCCCCCTTGTCAAGATATGTCCCCCTTGTCAAGATATGTCCCCCTTGTCAAGATATGTCCCCCTTGTCAAGATATGTCCCCCTTGTCAAGATATGTCCCCGAAACGTCTAGAGAAAAAGGGTTATGGTACAAAGTGATACAAAGTGAGCCTCCTCGTATGCCCTGGTTCGATGGTGACAAATTAAATAGAGAATATATTAAGATAGCCTTAAGATTACGCTCTGGACACTTTCCATCAGCAAAGTTTGGATATCTTATGGGAAAAGTCGCATCACCTTATTGTTTATTTTGCAACAAAATTGAAGATATACCTCACTTGCTGATGGAATGTATCAGAAATAAGAATGAGAGAGAATCATTAATTAAAGAGTTTAAACTAAATGTTTTAGATGTTGGGTTAGTACAGACAGTTTTGGCAAGTCCTAAATCCAAGTTAGCAGTTAAATTAAGTAGATTAGCAAAAATACCTAATTGATGATTCTCTCTCGATAAATTAATTTAGTTATATTATTAATTAAGGTAGTGTAATTAAAACTAAAAGGCTACGATGGGGTTGGCATATCCATGTGGATAAAAACCCCAAAATAAATAAATAGAAAAAAAAAAAAAAAAAAAAAAGATATGTCCCCCTTGTCAAGATATGTCCCCCTTGTCAACTGGTTTAAAAAGTGTAGTTTCCATGAATTTACAAAATCAAATCCGATTTTTTTGTTAAATGTGTTTCATTTACATAGTATTAACAATTAGAGGTAGTTAGGTATCATTGCTAAGGCCAAGTGTATAGTTAAACTGAATAGGGTAACGGTGTCAATGTCTAGTAGATGTAATGTCGGCTGCGTGCGCGCATCATTTGTTGCAAACACACGCCAATTTATTATCTAATGCTATAACATTATACACTTAATTGACCTATTAGTCGAACACGATCTTAAAGTAAATATTAATAAACAATCAATATCTAGAATTAGTTAAAAGTTAATTGAAAAAATTAATAATCGAAAATCCAAACTTTTATTTTTTTGTCTTAATGCTCAAAGTTAGATACTTCAAAATAGAACAGTACTGGAGTATCTAGTCTAGACGTATCAAAACGTAAAGAAACTGCAACTCAAAACCGTGTGTTAAAAAAGTGGCTGCCCATACGCCAGCGCAGGGAGCAAAGGGCGCTAACCACTCTATTCTCCTTTCTTTCTTCACCTTCTTCACCCAGTTATCTATCCCCTTACTTTCAATACTTATGCGCAAACCACAGTAAAAATGTTCGCTCTTCTCACAACCGTCTTCTCCAATGTCCCACTCATCGCACTGACTTCTTACATTCATCCTTTTTCGTACAGGCAATCTTGCTGTGGAATGCGCTCCCCCTGGATGTCAGGATGGTCTCAACTCGACTAACTTTTAAGCATAAAGTACGTGAGCTTTTCCTAAAGAGGTTGGCTGAATCATCGCGCTAACTATCTACTGTGTACTAATAAGCAAGTATATATTTATATATTATGTATATAGAGGTATGTATGTATGTAGGCATATTGTACTCATGTGTAGGTATACATTATAATTAAATTTATTTATGTATGTATATCTCCGAAATATATATGTTTATCTTTCATTGTTAAATAAAATCACTGCTTGCCTCTTGCACCTACCATTTACTCTTCTCTGCATCACCCAAAGGTCAGACTGGTAGAAAATGCCTGCGGCATTAAGTCCACCTTTTTGTACATTTTGTGCATGAAGCATAAATAAATAAAACCGCATAAAAGACATACAACGAGCAATAACCTCTACAACCAGACTGCACACGAGTGCTTATAATAAATGCAATATGATAGCGACCACTGCTCGATAAGATTACCATCTACCATGTAGCCAGTAGCCAGCCATTGCTCCAGCATCCAGCATCACTAGTAAATGTTATCATAATAAAGTCTGCAACTAGTAACTTGTTTATCTCCAACATGAAACAACCGTTCAATTAACTTCCACGACTTATGCAGTTAGATAAAACAAGTACCTTGTATTAAATAGTAAATACTTGTGAAATTAATCCCTCATTTCCAGACTGTAAGTTATTTTGTTTATTGTGCTATTGTGAAGTTCCGAGATAAAGTAATGCAAGTCCAATTTAAAATACGTTCTAGTATTTGTATTTTATGTATAGTAATTTCATATTAACTGCTGTTTATGTCGGATTGTTGCAAAAGAAACTGTTAAGCAAAGAGTTTAGAGTATTGATTCCAGAATCAGGCAAAATATTACTTCATTGCTCGCTCTTTTGTCCTGGAATCACAATTCACAAACCTGGAAACGCATTCGAAACACAGAAGACAAAGAAACAAGAACGTTTTTGATGCACAACACTATAACTTGTATCAACATGTCATGCATGCCAAGTGTTAACATCTGAACAAGGAGGATGCCAATCATTTCTGAAGGTCTTGCCATAAGGGAAGACATTAGAAGTGTAGACCAGCACATCAACGTATTATTAACTTAAAGAATAAGGTTGAAGCTTGTTCAGCAATATGTTAACATCTCTGTACCTTAAACAAATACGAATGTAAAACAAATATCATGTATCTCATGATGCGCAGTGTCATCACTCGTCCGATGCGCGTCACTACGTCACTCCGTGGTCTCCGCGTATGTGCCGAGCTGCCGTCAAGCATGTAGCCTGCAATTCCAACACAATGGCTGAAACATTCCGGTAATGAAATGTAACTGAAATTCATTGACAAATAACAAACAGATATTTGTAAACGGTTATGAATTTCGTTGTAAAGAATGTACCTGAAGTTTATTTTGAGTCATAAATGTGTATTAAATATGATTCTTACTAAAATTCAAAACACTATCTGGTGCAAAGACTATAAAAATAATGAATGTTAATAAATCGACTTGAATTGCCGCATGAAACAAAGGAACTAGTTAGATATATTTCCCATTTTCCCTCAGTAATCACTGAAAAACAATATTTTCTAAACGAGGGTATAAAATTCCTATAAGGTACGTAAGTTAATTCATAAACCTTGAAATGTAGTTACATTTATAAACAATTTGCTACAGATATTTAGAAGTTCCGTTTAAGCTGGCCGCGTTACCAGAACAAAGAGACTTCAACCAAGAACATAAACAAGAGATCCTACTGAACAAACACTAACTACTTAATACAGAACCACAGATGCTCCTTGCTACTCAAACCACGATCTGTTATTTATATATGCGCCGGCGCATTTACATAACAATTTAGCGCATTACCCACGTCACCTGCACGACATAAGGAACATTCTTCACAACGTGACAAGGAAAATCCTTTGAGATACATCTTTGTTAAGACAACACTTGTTTATAAAACTACAAACGTTTCACAAAATGGCGACGTTTCAGAAAGAAACTAGAGTTCATATTGATCTATGCTAAGTACGAGTATTACTAAACTGATGTTAATCGGCTTGGCTTGGCTCAATGTTAACAACAGGGAACTATCTCGGGTCATGGAGGATCTTGTGGATAACCTCGGGGTGTTGAACTCGGAGCAGGAGTCGGAACATAGTGGAACATAGACAGCAAGAACAAATTCTTGTTCAGAAAAATGGATCAAACTATCCCACCTGATAACTTGACACATCGCAGTGGCACTTTCAATCTTTGGCTACTAGACTATCTACTTAATGTTGTCATAAAAATGAGTAATAATTTCGAAATAAAACCAGATCCGACAAGATCGCCATTACCGATTATCACAGACGACTTCCTCTCATCCCCCCGCCGCGCGGCACAATCTATCATTGTAATCAGAGCATCACAACACAGCGCTACTGACATTACGTGTAATCTACAGTTTAGTTGCGTAAATATAATAGTTTAATCTAAAACCTTCTATTTTCAACTTTATCAGAATACACATAAGACCATTATTTGTAACGTCAACTACGTATATTCGTATGTAGTACGGTAACTGGTCGTGACATTTCGTATGGAGTATTGCTACAGCAGACACTCGTCTCGATCCAAACTGCATTAAATTAATTGTATCCACCAAAGTTGTATAACATTACCTAATATGTAGTAAGAACATAACTTTCTATGAAATAATTCCAAATATGTTGATTGCTATCACTCAGTACCTAGTCTGCACTAATTAAATTACATTCGTTTCAAAGAAACAGCAATTAGCAACGTTTCAATTGTCCAATCCTTTCTAAAAAGTAATTTCAGAACTCTATTCATTAGTGTATCTAAGAGTATTATCTAACTTTGACTCACTTTTTCGATACAACTTTGTCGCTATTGCTAAAATCATAAACGAATTAAAAGATTTACATCTCATTGCACATCGCAAATATCTAGACATTGCTTACTGGCAAGGAGTTGAAACAATGCCAGCATAATGATATAAGTATAACGTACGTAATGGTGTCGAGCTTTTCATTGCAGTAAATACTTAAGCAGAGATACACATACATACATATATACCTACACTTATTATTTACGTATATAGAGGTCTGTAGACAACGCATTCCACTTTTGCAAACAAAAATAAGAAACACTGCTCTTTGCCTACCTCGTTGGCTGAGTGCGACTGCTGAGCAAGGGTCTCGGATTCGATTCCCGGATCAAGCAAAATATTACTGGGTTTTTAAAAATCTCAGTAGTAGCACGGTGTCTGGAAATGTGCCTGGTATATGGCAATAGGCTCACCCCCTATTACATGGGACTCATAACTGGGATAAAATAGCGTGATGTTATGTATTATGTTATGTAAATAAGAAACACCAAAATATAGTCAGAGGTTAATTTCGAATAGCCGACAGTACAAACCACAAGACGTGTAGCCACAGTTATAGGAGACCTCAAACACCTGGCATAGAAAGTCAACGAGCATGCGCCACCAGCCACGGGCATACATTGCATTTCATCAAGATGTCCAAGATAGAGCCGAGGGTGACATCACCACCACACGCCACTGCCACAGAAGGCACATACAGGCTGCACCATTAATATTAAAACCACTCGATAATAATCGATTACAATTAGTATTTCGATTATGTATCGATTAACATATTAGTCAGTGCTGCTAAACGTGACCACCCACACCAGTAACTATTGTTTGCCATATAACATGACACGGCTAATTAATTTAATGTTTTTTTGAATGATTTATTGTCGTAGGATCATTACATGATGTTAATTTGTCATTTAAAAAAATATTTCCTTTTACGAACTCATTGATAAATAAGTTAGAAATAAATATGGCAAAGCTTTTTTGCGGCCTGTGATTGTGACAACATGTTGACATGGAAGGCATTTTACGGATTCCTATAACCACTATGAAACTGAATCAAGATCAACAGTATATAGAAAGAAACCCTCCTGTACATAGTACACACTCTACAGACAGGTATTCTCGAATAGCGGACCATGTTTCCAGTTCATCGTCCTCTCCGTGGATCCATTGTTTCACTATGATGACAATACTGAGGCGTTACTCAGCTCTTGTCACTGTGTTACCGAGGGGTGTGTCCCTGTCGTACATGCACGTGCCGTACGATATCTCATCTCCAAACAAGTACGAATATAAGTTGATATGATCGCAATATTTTAAATATGACAACTCTAAGCGTTTCATATCAATATCAATCTCTTCTGGTGTTTGTAACTAAAATATATCACGTGTTTCAGTTGTCTAAGTATAGAGGCATCGGAGTTACAAAAGTTAGTAGAGTGGAAAAAAATATAAAAATAGCTTTTGTAACAGAATCAGTAATATTTTTCCAATTTCATACAGAAATTGGAAAAATCTCCGCACTGTGATAGTCGATCAATTCAAGTGATTTTAATACTTATCACATAGATATTTAGTCATAAAATGCAGAATTATTCACATAAAAACAATGTAACGCTATAAACGGTCAACTCCTGCATATGCAAAGTGTAATGCCATAATAAAATAGTTGTAGCATGCCTACTGCCTAGCAATCTGCACATACAGTCTAAACTCAGGACAAATGGACACGGTGCAAATATGTGTGGACGAGACGCGCGTACAATTATCTATATGGATGGACAAGGACGCGCCAGTAGCAAGTCCTTAGTACGCATGCGCAGCCTGTATACTGCTGCTACGTCATACGTGGACCTTGGAATGTGTAAAGGATAATTCCATAAAAGGCTCAGCACTGCACAAGCTTATTGTCTACTTGTGATCTTTCTTGTTCTACGACTTATGTAACTCAATATTCACGTTACAAACTCCTTCATCTACTTCTCATATCATATTCTTTCACCATAAATTGTACCTAGGTTTCAAATAACGTTTGTATCTAATGTTATTAAAATAGTTTAGTTCACTGCAAGCATTATTGTTATTATTTAAATATTCACACGTTCTCATTCTCTGATCAGATCATTATGTCTTTCGGTTCTTTGTCTAGTGAATCTTCGACCTCATCTACCTACATACGTGGCCAATATACACAGATTGATATCATCGTGCTATCATCCCTTCTTATTCCTATCTGGACGATTATCAACAAATAGGGACATTTCAACACACTAGTATTCTCTAAATAACATTCACCTTTTGTTTTCATCCACAGACCTACTTACAGGATTCATAATTTGTGTCATCACGATAACGTACACTAATATGAATAAAAACAAAAAATACCCGAACGAAAACATTTGTTCTGACGACAATCATAATGTTCTGACATACTACCTTATCTCTATATGAAACAATAACATGTGATGCAGACGAAACATGTGCTGCAACGATACTTTCATCCCCTAAGTACGCATTACTTAGCCAAGCAACTTTCTATGGAAACGGCAATGTCCTCGTACAGGTTCAGTAAATAATTATCTACTGACTTTTTTCATTTTAGGAAATAGACGATTCCTATCTCTCTCTAAACCTCCATATACGAGTTTTATCAAAAATGCACACACTGAGCAAAACCACGACTCCTGTGTTATCTAACAATAGCGTTACATAATAAAAACAAACAGAATAAATACATAATTTGACAGTCAGAACCGGTCCGATTCATTTTACTAGAAACCTCCCGTTTGGTCAAATAACGCGGTACTTTCTATCTCGCGTTGACGCAATTTTTAAGTGTTTCTTATAACTTTACACATTTCACAATACTTTAATGGAAGACTCGTTGAAGTGAAAAATACTCGTTTTACGTACGTACTGGGATGTCCACTGGTTTAGATTAGAAACTAATTGTCCACTTACTCTACGACAGTTTAAAACTAAGTAGGTACAGCTGGACGGGTTTTAAGAAAAGCAGATATAACAATCTGTCAATGTTTGAGTTTACATTGCGTCAGACCTATATCTTACTTTTATGTTCCGCACTTGAAAATGGAATATCTATTCCATTTTATCTAAACTCATATACCGTTATATGGTTTTAGATATTGACCTGTCAGGAAAACCATTGATGAATAAGGAACAATTATCATTTTGTTTACTCCAATGATGCATAACTTATCACATCACTTTAATAGTTCTTAGTAAAGGTTTCCATGTGTCTATAGATGGCCCATAAAGGCTCGGTCGTGACGTCATCGTGTGGCCAAATAGAGGAGTGATAGTGATAAGATAGCGACACGATTAGTGGATCACAATAGTCATTATCAAGTGTTATCATCACTGAGTCAACACACAACGCACGCAATTGTTCTAATCACTGTTTGTTTATGTTATTACATGTTATTTTAGGTTTACGTTCTATTATGGGATGGGGGGCAAACGAGCCACTCACCTGTTCTATTCAGCGCCACTCACGGATACCACAAGAATTACAATTAAGATTGGGCCTCCGACAACCACACTCACTCGACAATCACACGCGAGACACAACGCAAGCGTTGTTTCTCTCTGGTTTTCTGTGAGGCCGTGGTAATACTCCTGACATATCATTTGGTAGACGTGGTGGCTTACTCTTGAATCCAATTCCGATCGATCGACATTGGTATTGTAAAACGTGATCTCTTGAGATCTCTTGAGTCGCAACACTAGCGCCCATTACATCCGTATTGCGTGGATATTGAATGAACTAAATGGTATCGAGTTTGGCTTTATATTCCGTACTCTGAATGCTAATGCTATTTTAACAGCTACGATTGTGGTTGTATAGTGTTGACATTGAATAATTATTGAGATTTTATTGGATTGAAATTGCATTGATATTGAGATTGGTTTCAAGTGTAAGCACCCTGGTCATATTACATGTCATTGTAATACCCAGTTCTCGCCATTATCTGCACTAAAATCTTTTGCCATAAACCAGGTTTGGAATAAAGTAGCATTTAACAAATAGTAGAGGAAATGGTCGTCATGGACGGTGGTTCCCCTTTCAGGGCATTCAGGTTAAACCTTCGCGCGACACCACGCAGGATATGTTGACACTGCGCCTGCGCCGGTAAGTGAGGCAATCATACTTATCGCGGAGCAGAATTAGGAAAACTACCACAGATATGTATAAGATATCATATCTATCTCAAACGTTTCCTCTAAGAATCTGCAAAAACAATCTGTAATAAGTACCTACCGCTGCCTACATCATGTATCTACCGTACTTATATATATAACGCTTGCTTTTCTGCTAATAATATGTATAATAATGCCATAATATTAAACACACACACAATGCACATAACATAGAGGTACGCACCTAAAATAAGTTTCTATTATAATTCTATTTATTCGTGTTTGTTGAAAAAACAAGAAACAAGTGCCTATCTACCCACATTTACATAGGGAATTATTTGTATTTAGTTGGTATGATCACAGATCAAAGAAGTAGATCACCTGACAAGCCTTTGGAAATACATGTACCGACAATCTTAGTTACGTAATTTGAACTGTATACTTACTAACAGTAGTGTCCTTTTCACTAAACACAAATTCACAGTAACTTTAGGTACTGCTCCAGTGTTCCATTCAAAACAAATTAAAACTGTAAGGTAAACACACCTATAACCTGTCGACATGCGACACACAATCAGACTGACAACTGCCATGACACATCATGGCGTGATCTATTCGATTAACATAATTATAACACTGTATGTTGTATGTTATATATATATACCAATACTTACACAGTAATTCCTGCGTGGGCTCTTTAGAGGTACACTGGCAGTGGTTCCAATATTGTATTGAACAATAAAAGCTGGAGGTAAGCTAGCTAAGATCTAACGCTAACATTATTTTGAGAAGATTTTCGTGTTTTCACGTAAATAGATTATGTTTTTTAGACCTCTATGGGCTTCTTGACTGAAATCTCATGATAAAATTGTAATGTAATCAAATAATTTTAAATGCAAAGTTATCCCTTTCATCTATCATTGAGATGAACATCAATAAAGAATAATATGTGAATTAATTGGTAAGTAGTATCTAATTCATAATAACGTGTAGAACAATCACACTTGACCGCTTTTGTCCCGCGTAGGAGGCTCGCAGTATGTACCGTGATACAACAGCCTCACTGCCATTGTCTACGTTGTGTGTCACACTTTGGTCCATAATTATAGTCATTTGAATGATTTCATAAACTGTACCACGAGTCTGTGTCGAGCCTCGAGGGCAGAATAGGTCAACTGAAGAAAATCTTTTGAAGCGATGATAGTGAGATCTCCATTAATTTTCCCAAATATGAAAAAGACACTACTTCGCCACGTTGGTATTTTTACATCAATTACACTATCATGCTATTGCTTCTTATATTGACGATTAACCCGTCCTGTGTCTAAACGTGGATCCACGCGAAACACAATGTATTTTCTATTGTGTCTTATATCGGTGCATTTAAGCGGTTGATACTTTGTACTTATTCCCTAAGAGACAAATAAATTGAATAATTTTTCTCTGTGACTCATCGATTGTTACTAACACCTGTGCCTGTGTGTGTTCTAGATATAAACAATAGTCTCTATGGTCCATTTGGTATACTCGATATTAAATGGACCATATAGTAATACAGACTATACATTCATCGACAAAATAAATGTCAATTACACTTACTTTGGAGGAGTCCACTTCGCTCTGCAACATTATTCACTCAAATTTCAAAAATTTATTAAAATAACTCGTATGTCTCAAACCACACAAAAACCAAACTAAGAGATAAATAAAATAGTAGAATTGTTTCTGATAGCACCGAGATATAATATCTTACTGCTGTGTTACATCTTTGGAAACTGCTCCAATGTCATTGCGATAGATAAAACGAGATAAAAAGATACAAATCTTAAATCCTGGGGTTTTGGGTAAGATACGAGCATAAACATAACTGTACGTGTGTTGCCTCGAATCTGATAGGATACTCCCACTATTGCATTGTTAAGAGATATCATACTCGCACTTTGCACCCACTTGTGATGCAAAATGTTTACTTGAGCCCAAATATTCAGGATGTGCTCAACCCTCCTCACTTCAGCCCTGAAGATGTTAATAAGAAAGAAGAAGATAGACATCACGAAAGGAGTGGGCCCCGACAACGTCCACCCTCTTTATCTGGCTAGGTGTGCAAACGGACTAACCCCGCCGTTGTGCATACTTTTTAATAGGTCTTTGGAGACGGGCGAGTTTCCTGATGCATGGAAGTTGGCAAGGGTCGTACCTGTATACAAGAATGGCAAAAGGGACCATGTTTCGAATTATCGGCCAATTGCCATAATTTCCACAATCGCTAAGATTTTTGAGTCTATGGTACACGCTGTCATTTATGCTCACACACAAAAATGTATAATTAATGAACAGCACGGCTTTATGACGAGGAGATCTACATGCACGAATTTGGTTCTCTTTGCCTCTGATTTAATGGAGTCCGTGGACAGGGGGACACAGGTAGATGCAGTCTACACAGACTTTTCAAAAGCGTTTGGCAAGGTGAATCATACATTATTATTGGACACATGGGCGTAGCCACACTGGGGCAAGCTGGGGCACTTGCCCCACCCTGGGCCCTGGCTCTGGCCCATAAGGTGTCTGATTAAACAATGTTTTTTTTACTAACTCTAACTAACAACATTAACAATCATACTATCCGTAAGTAATTGCACAAAAAAATTGTCTACTTTGAAAAGAGCGCGATCAAAACAAAATGCACGCTCGAGTTCCCGAAGGTGCGCGCGTCATTTGAAAGCAAGCCGTATTCCCTAAAAGAATAGGTACTATGTGGCGTAGTGAGCCGAGCTGTCCACTCATTCCTGCGCCCCGCGAAGCGCAGACTAAAATCTTCTATGGCTCGTGGCGCGATTTGTATTGTTTGCTTGTTTTGTTTAATTTTCTAGTTGATCTTATTTTTAATTTTTGTAAATTAAGTGATAGTTTCCCAAGCGAGGCTGAGATGTGGTATAATTTGTGGGAAGAAAAAAATACGGACATTAATGCATTGAAGGAGGTGGAACTGGTAGATGTGATCAAAATTTCGGAAATGCAATTTTATCCTAGTGTTCGCTATTTTGCTTGCCCAGCCATGTATGACCTGTACAATGGAACGATCGTTTAGCACATTACGGCGGGCCAAATGTGGCTTCGCTTAACCATGAGCGAAAATCGTTTAAGTGGCCTGCGTACATGCAAAGTGTGCCCAGAACAAGGGTCTCAGAAACGGAAAATCATTTTTTAGAAGAAGTGCTTAACAAGAAGTTTAACAAGAAGCTTTTTAGAAGAAGTGGTTCTGCCAGAACAAACGCCGTCTTCTCTTGAAGTAATATTACTCATCTATACTAATATTATAAGGGGGAAAACTTTGTTTGTTTGTTTGTTTGGTTGTAATGAATAGGCTCAAAAACTACTGGACCGATTTCAAAAATTCTTTCACTATTCGAAAGCTACATTATCCACGAGTAACATAGACTAAATTTTATTTTGGAAATAAATAGGGTTCCGTAATATATTTGGGTTTTTCGGACACAAGGTGTAAAAAATCAACCAGAAAAGTTACTTATTTTGCGTACGCTGCCTAAACTATAAAAGATAGAACTATGAAATGTTCTAATTAGTTGTAGATCTTATAAATATCTACAATAAACTCCGCGACACACTATACCTATCTATGTCGAGTGAGGCACAACCACCATTTTTTAAATCAAAAATCTTGAATTTTTTTGGACTACTTTTAAACGCATTTATTTTACTCATTCTATTAATCCTTATCAAAATAACTTATTTCATCATTAAGTACAGTTAATATAGATGATATTTGGTCTTTGAATGATTAAAATTGGATGTTTAGTTTCGAAGATATGGCGAAATTAAAATATCACGATTTCTGCTGCACGGCCCGTTGCGAAGTGAGCGTCACCAAGGCGGGGGTGCGCGTGCGGGAGGGGAGTTTAGATCTATGAGTAAGGTGGCGCGCGGCCCAGACGCGGTCGGCTCCCTACGCAGCGGTCGTGCGCGAAGTCTAATAATTTTCCTGCGATTTTTTTTAGATTTCGTTCTTAAAACTACACTTGCGCAAAAGTTCTTCTCAGAGCTAAACAACAGTTCTTCTCAGAGCTAATCAACAGTTCTTTTCAGGGCTAACCAACAGTTCTTTTCAGGGCTAAACAACAGTTCTTTTCAGGGCTAAACAACAGTTTTTTTCAGAGCTAGAATATTAATAACTATTAACATTTTCTTAAACATTTGAAAATGCCTAAGAGAGCCAGGTCTCAACTTTCTAAACATAGTTCTCAAGCACGGGCAGCAAGAATACGTCGTATGGGAGAATGTTCACCTGAACGTTCACAACGCCTTGCTGAACAAAATCAGAGAAACTCTCAGGTACGCGCACGAGAGTCAAGTGTCGAACGTTCGCAACGGCTTGCACAACAAGATCTGAGAACCTCTGAGTTACGTGCACGAGAGTCGAGGCTGGAGCGTTCCCAACGTCTTCATGAACAAAATGTAAGGACCTCTGACTTACGCGAACGAGAGTCAAGTGTCGAGCGTTCTCAACGCCTTGCACAACAAAATCTGAGAACCTCTGAGTTACGTGCACGAGAGTCAAGGCTGGAGCGTTCCCAACGTCTTCATGAACAAAATGTAAGGACCTCTGACTTACGCGAACGAGAGTCAAGTGTCGAGCGTTCGCAACGCCTTGCACAACAAAGTCTGAGAACCTCCGAGTTACGCGCTCAAGAGTCGAGGGATTATCACCGGCCCTGCAGCTGGTGAATTAGCTCATATACCAAGGATACCCATGATTCCTACTGATTTGCCTATACCGTTCAAAAGACTGCAATTTCCAGTCAAAATTTCTTTCGCACTAACGATAAACAAATCCCAGGGCCAAACATTCAAATTAGTAGGAATTGATTTAAGAAAAGAATGTTTTACGCATGGGCAACTTTACGTTGCTCTATCACGGGTCGGGACTCCCGACCATCAGGATATTTTGTTACCTGAAAATAATTTAACGTCAAATGTTGTTTATAGAGAAGCTCTACAATAATCACTTTAGGTAGGGGTAGGGTAGGGGTAAGGTAGGGGTAGGGTAGGGGTAGGGTAGGGTAGGGGTAGGGATGTAATTTACAGAATTATACCTGGACGAAGTCAGGGCGGGCCGCTAGTTATGAATAATACAAGCCCGCCATAACCTTCCGAAACCGCTGCAATTTCTTTTAATGTTGACATGGATTTTAATGTGTATTTGTAATATTGATATAATGGTCTTATAACAAATTAATTAATTGCTGTCATTGGTGTAACCGTTGTAATTAATATAAATAAATAAATAAACAGCAGTGCACCAGGATCTACAGTAGATACAACTATGAGAACACCGGAACACTGAAGTCCGGCGCGTCCCAGGGACATGAGTCTTGGTTCCCGCAACGAAGTGAATCAGAAGAATATCTTCTGAGCATATCTTATAAGAGGAGAAGAAGAAAAAAACTATAGTTTCCACTTCCCTCGGTGAATTACTGCAGCAGACAGAATGAATTAAGCCTAAAGGCACAAAGAAGAAACTGTACAACTGGGTGAAGCCCAGTCGCCAAGCACCACGGATATTTGACTAATAACTAAGTGGGTCCTATGTGTGAGCTGTTATACTTGCTTCCAATAATAGGTATGGCAAAAGTGCCTAAACGCGCGGAAATTTGTTCTAGATTCCACAAGGTCCGTATAATAAGCTACACCTGACGAAACAATTAAATTATTTAACATAATGTTACGTACATATTGCCAGAGATCACACTCCCAGAGTATGTGATGGGCCGACTGCTCGTATTGCAACTCCACTGTCGAACATTGGCACCATGGTGAATCAATAAGTTTAAATGAGAACAATTTGCTTTTAAAGTTGCCGTGGCCAGTAAGAAATTGGGCAATACAGTGATCCACCTCCAACCATGTCCTCTCCAGCCGCCAATGCACGGACGGGAAGAACTGATATAGGTGGCGGCCCTTGATAGAAGATGCCCATCTACACTGCCATTCAGTTATAAGCTCATCCCAAACGTCCGTTATTAGCTTAAACAATATAGCAATTTTATTTCGATCACGTTGTGCTAGAAAGCTTACTGACAAATTAGGTCTCGCACACACACATAGCAGCACGTCGCTGCACCTCAAGACCTACCGAAAGTACGCCCGCGAGCACAGGTAGGGCTTCAGTGCTAACCGTCCTATAAGCCTTACACAGGAAAATCAAGGCTAGACGCTGGCCTTGAAGAAGTTTTCGCCGTACCACGCCTATTGTGGCCCTATCAGCCCAGACAGGTGGCCCGTAGCACACGCATCCCATGTAGGTTGCTCCGTATATGATTCAGAACGTAAGAAAAGAGAGACCCCACGTGGCTTTTGAAATTCGCTTCAGCGAATTTTTTCTTTTTGGCTTTCTCACTAATAGCCTTGATATGTTCAATGAAAGAAAAGTTTTATTCCAAAACTAGACCGAGATAGCAAACCGACTCCTTTCGTTTTACGGAAACATTGTTAAATTTAATAGACGGCCATGACTTTAGATTTCAATATTGATTTTTTTTTGTTTGACTTGTTTTGCATTATGATTTGGATTTTTGATATTGCATTTCTTTTGTATTTTCTTGACATTTCTGTAATTTAATTTAAACTAATTTCATTCAATTGCTATAAATGTTTGTATGGGCATGATGTGATTCCCTTTAATTGAAGGATCACAAGGATATTGTAACGTGTGGTGGATTATTTTTTTGCATGTAAGTGTATCTTTTGTTGGGAGTCCAAATAAATAAAACATAAAACATAAAATAGCTGGTAAGTTTTATGGGGTGTAAAAGTCAAGCGATTTCGTTCGCCCCATCGCGAGATCCTACTGAGACAGTCTTTAGCCAAATTTAAGAGATTAACAAGTTTGAGATTAACGGCTCAAGGTACAAAAAATCGGAAGGCCACCGCCCTCCCCCGGGGGATTTTTTTTCATGGGGGGAAAATCATCGAATGACTGCTCCCGCTTGGGTAAGGCGGGAGGGAGTGTCAGACTCTTACTGACTAAAAACCACCCCGTTCCTTCTCCTGTACGTCGAGCCGGAGCCCCGGTTACCCGTTAGGTTCTCCGCGACTCCGAATCGACTCCCCCGGGGGATAGGTTGGCTGCTGCCCCACCCTGAGCCCAAAGCTGGCTACGCCCATGATTGGACAAACTACCTCTATACATGTTCGGTATAACTGACAACATCTTAGACTGGTGTCGATCCTACCTTACAAAACGTCCAATGGAGGTGGTGTAAGGGGGCGAGAAGTCGAAACCCTTTTTAGCGCTCTCGGGTGTTCCGCAGGGTTCTGTTCTGGGACCATTGTTCTTTAACATTTTTATCAACGACCTACCGGAGAGTATAAAGTATTCGAGATTGTACCTTTTCGCTGACGATCTAAAACTGACCAAGGAGATTAAATGTATGGAAGACTGAAAACTTCTACAGGAAGACGTTGGCTGCCTCCAAAATTGGTGTATCAGTAATGGAATGTTCCTAAATGCTTCAAAATGTCACCATATAAAATTGACCAGGAAACGTAATAAATTTCACACTGGCTACACAATAAACGGTACTAGACTAAAGGAAGTAGACACGATAAAGGACTTGGGATTTACCGTTGATAGCCAGTTGCGCTTTTCAGATCATATTGATCGAATTATAAAAGAAGCAAACAAGTCATTAGGATTTATTCTTCGTAATACTAAAGACTTTAAAAAGTCCTCCTCAATCATTTTGCTCTATAATAGTTATGTAAGAAGCAAACTGGAGTACTGCAGCACGGTCTGGAACCCAGATTATAACATACATAAAAGCAGAATTGAACGAGTACAAAAGAAATTGATTCGCAGTCTGTCCTGCCGATTTCAGACACCAGGAACAGTTAAAACATATGCGGAAAAACTAAAGCATTTCCAACTTGATACGCTTACCAGGCGCCGTTTGTGTCTCGACATGTCCTTCTTGCATAAAGTGATAAACAATAAAATTGACAGTCCTATGATGGTTGGCCAATTCGCGTATAATGTGCCTCCGAGAATACCGAGATACCCATGCAAACTGTTCAAAATCAAATTTTGTAGAACAAGAATGGGTCGCAATTCGCCGGTTGTTCGTTTGGCTCGTCTGTACAATGACCTGACAAGTACATTGCCTGGGATTGACATTCACCTTCAGCACCTCCCTAAGTTCTTGAGAATGATCAGAGCGAGTGACGTACCTTAGCTTGAGGTTGACATTTCGTACTGGTTTTATGATTTTTTTTATTTTCCTTTGCTGAGTTCTAATTTTTTTTTTATTGACAAAATGTTTTTAATTTTAATTTTATTTTGTACTAAATTTTTCCGAATTTTTATTATCTCTTTTATAATAATATAAGTTAAAAAGCTATATGCATGCTGTGGTTACCTATAATTGTGAATACAGATAGTCTTAAGATAATTTATAAGTCAAAAATATTTTCATTGTGCAATATTGCTGTATTTATGTCGGTGATCCTCTAAATAAATAAATAAATAAATAAATAAAATGTGATGCACATAACACAAATACCGGTGTACAATGTGCACATCTCTCGCCTGCACTAACCACTGGCCAGAGACCAGAGACCAGGACACCGCGCAGTGCGTGCACCAGGACCTCAATGTACTGAGAGTATAGAGCTGCTAGAATAGGTTCCCAACACACACCACGTAATTGAGTGTTAAAGAATCATACAATCAACCAATAAATAGTCATTTTCGTTAGACATTTTCGTAATTCTGAAACTTTTAGTCGAATTGAAAACAGCCCCAAGTGAAGTAGGCAATAAATCTACGAAAAAACACTTAACTATAAACACTACACTCATATTTGTTTTAAGTAACCGACATCACGCAACTATTAAAATGTATCGGAACACTCATTATGACAAGTGAAACTTGCTACTTACTAGTCTACCAATAGAATCCTGTTCATGGTGACCATAACCAGAGCCATTTGTAACGGAAACACGGAGCAAGTGAGAGTCGACGTCAGTAAAATATAGGAACTTGTTGTTATGACCTGACAAAACTATACCGAAACATTAGATTAGCGATCGAGAACGCTTAATTGTTATAGGCCATTCGATAGTTTTCAAGTAAATGCCAAATGTGATCGAGTAAGGCTGAAAAATGATCGACGACGCTTGATAGTTTTTTCTAGTAACGCTCGAACGTGATCGAGTAACGCTGAAAGTGATGGACCACGGTCGATAGTTTTCTAGAGGTAGTACCTAACGCTCGAATGTGATCGAGTACTATACACAAGTCTTCTAGGGAAAAACACTGTCACACACATATTGCTATTGTAATGTAGTGAAAGGAAAATATCAAGAAAATCGCTGGTATCAACAACACAAACATTACCTCCGGGATGTAAACATCGTGGCATCATTTAATATATTTGCATCCTGCATGTCCCGATAGCTATCGGAAGTAAATAGGCATTTTATCACTAGAATATCTAACGGAATACACCTAAGTAAATACCGAACACGCCTCGAGTTCGATACCATCATTGTGCATTCAATAGTCTACCAAGTATGGTGCTGGGCCGGGAGATCTATCAAGTAAACGATGATGTCTTGTGCTATTGTAGGCGTAGCTTTGTGATATAATTAACGAATTTTTAACTTCTTTTGTTTGGTCACATTAATAGGTACCTATTGTATTTTCATGTTCAAACCAAGTGTAATGGTTACTAGCTAGAAATTGTGCATTGTACAGCGCAAGATCTAATCTGTAAGAAGTCTGGATGGAGTTGTAAACGTGTCCCCTGAGGAAGGAAAGAATGTCAGCAGCAGCTAAGTGTCGCACTACAGTGTTTTATTGCGGGGCTGACATGTTCCTAAACGAAAAGTTCCTAAAACCATAGATAATAAAAAAAAGTGTTTTAATGCAATGGGTGATGGATTTGAGTCCATTGACAAGACATCATTTTCTTTAAGATTCCCTACATTCGATAACTTCTATGTTCATTGTTGTGTTCATTCCAAACATGCTCTATGTTTTGTCAAAAATTGGTGTCATTGGAGCATTCCGACAACGCATTGGAAAATCCAATTAAACTTCGTAACAACGCAACGTCCCAGAAAACGTAACAGTTCCCAAAAGGGATCCTATCCTTGCAATGGAACCTGTCCACGCGACACACTTTGCATCCAATCCACATGCAAATCCCAGCGATGTCGCCTGCATTCCAACTACTGCAGGGTAACGGCATACACGCAATTACCGGAGGAACAGTTTCGAAATGTTGGCGCCGACTGTGCAGTTGACGCCATGACACCTATCTAACAAATGCTTACTTCACAACAGTACCTCTACCTACTTACTTCAACTTGATCAAGTCTAGTTAATGCCGAATTGTTTCTATAAGTGTAGGTAGCATTGCAATAGGTTCGCTACCTCTTGCATAGGAGTAGGACTCGAAGTCTTACCGAAATCACTTAAGTAAGAATACCAATTTAGAAATAAACCTATCATCCTATTTCTGGCCTCACACAGTCGATATAGAGACAGTGAGACTACTAAACTGTGTGCCGCAGGTATATCTGTACTTCTCCACAGAGCAAGCAATTCTTTAAAACTAGTTCACAAGTGCACTGCCTGTCTAATTGCTCCATGTATTTTAATTTTACATAGAGGTATATGCAAAGTGCACGTGTCTCGCATAATGTTCAGTGTCCGTGTGTCCGTAATGTAAATAGCAAATTCTAAAGTTCTGAAATAATCTGTCTCGAAGGACTGCACTAGAATCTAGATCCGGTAATGAACACCTGTGTGAGGTTCAAGTTCAATTAACTTGATTAACAATATTCTGTAGCAATCGTTTGTAAGTCTTTTATTTATTGTCAAATCACAACAGTCAGTGTAGGTAGTCTTTATAATAACTATCGTGAGACTAAAAATCGCGGGTTGCTCACGTGATCATATAGGTACTCAGAAAAGCTCTAGTATGTAGTAGGCTGCGCGACATCGCGATCGCCGCGACCGCGCACGCTGCTCATGAGGAAGAACCCCTCTGTGGTTCGAAACTAGCCGCGATTTTGAGTTAATTGTAGGTAGTTGTTACCCACATTAGCTTAAAAAAAATCCTATGATATGTGACCACATAGGTATCTGCTAAATCTTAGAAAATGCTTTAGAGTGCATAAATTCGAATCTCCACAGCTGAAGGGCAAAGGGAAGAGCTTTATGCCAATGATTATCCATCGGTAGAGTTGCAAGCATGCGCCCAGGGCAGAAGTTGTAGAGAGACGTGGTCAACAATGAGGTAGTCGTCACCAAGACCACGTTGGAAAATCGACCTCTCAAAAATACGTTGTAGATAATTGCCAATCAATATTTTATGAGATAATAGAAGAGAGGTCCTAAATGGGATCCTAGTGGTGTTCCACAAGGATCCCATTTAGGACCTCTCTTCTATAATGCATATTTATTTGATATTACTGACTCTTTCAAACACTCCGAACACTTAATGTACGCTGACGACAAAAAAATATATTATAAAATAACTTCATTTGATGACTGTACAGCTCTCCAACAAGACCTTGCCAATTTACATGATTACTACACAAGAAACAAGATTACAGTAAACGTCAAGAAATGTCAATGCATCAGTTACACACGTAAGAGGAACCCTATAATGTACTCGTACCAATTTAATGGAATTACTATTAATAAAGTTGAGATAGTTCGAGACTTAGGAGTTATGTTCGATAGCAAATTGGCATTTTCAAATCACATAGATCTTATTACTAGCAAAGCTTACAAAAATTTAGGATTCATTTTAAGATCCTACAAGGCATTTAAAAACATTGAAGCGCTTAAATCTGTATATTTTGCTTATGTTCGTAGCGTTCTTGAATACGCATGCCCAATATGGTCCCCTCAATATAATATATATAAAAATCAAATAGAACGGGTTCAAAAAAAATTTATTAATCACCTTAACTACCGCCTCCGCAAACCTCCAATGTCTTACGAAAATAGCTGTCGAACGTATGGGTTGTTAACACTCGATAAACGACGTGAAGTGTTGGACATGTGTGTACTTTACGACATACTGAATGGTAGGCTGGATTGTCCGGATTTGTTATCACAAATCAAATTTAATGCTCCTCTACGACGCACTCGCCATACGCCAATATTGCATGTACCTAGGCATGCCACTAACTATGCTAGTAATACTTACTCGCATTGCGCGAGCCTACAACAAAGACTTCTCTCAGGTTGATGTGTTTAACTGCACAAAACCTAGCTTTAAAGCCCAAGTTAAAAATATTATAATTGATAAAGGCAAATAGCGAGCAACTTTGTTCCACTCACCATAAAGCATTTACCATAGAGCATTTACTATGTTAATTCATATTTTAATTAGGTTAATATTATTATCTCCCTTTCTTATTTTTATATTATTTTATATTTATTATTATTATATATTTAACTTTCAATTCTATATTAAAACTTTATTTTCAAATATTGTTTAAAGTCCGTTCGCATGGTAAATACAAATTAAGTTAAGCAGGGAAACCTATTATTAGCCTTACTAAACTGTAATATCTTTATTTTGTATTATATCATATGTATCGCTGTTGGTTTTCTAAATAAATAAATAAATAAATAAATAATTATACGAGATACAAAGCACGCGAGTAGGTAGCTACATAACTTACATTAAATACAAAACGGATTCCAATTGCTAGCAGTGAAAGGTAACCATCAAGCAATCAACTCCAGCTCGCTGGACAAAGGCTATCAACGTACATGAATACATACAATAACAATACCCAATCAAATGTTTGCCTTCCGTTTCCTATTCACTAGTACAATACAAATAATATAATTTATATACTCATAGTTAAAAAAAAATACTGGATGTTTAAGCACAGCTAGGATCGGGAAAAAGCTTGCTTTACACTGAAGCACTTCCACTCCACGCCGCTAGAGACCGGAATGAATCATCCACAAGAAGTGATGCAGAATGCAGAGGGGTGGGCCCGACTCTCAGCACTGAGGAAAACGATTTGAGGAGAAGTTTACATTACTGAAGTAATTATGTAGAGATAATTCAGTAGGCTAACAAATGACTTTTGGTATATTTTTAAACCTAAATCCCTAAGTTAAGAGTATCTAAGCACCCCACTGCTTACCCCTTAAACGTGACAATACATAGATAAGGCTCAGTAAGTAGTGAACCAGCGACCTTGTGCTCAGAGCGCACGAAGAATGGATGCGATACATGGAAGAATGGACTACAAGAAGGTGCAGGTGCAGGGATAACGCTATTTTATACTTGGGACTTGTATGGGTACTTGTTGCCTGTCAAGCGTGGAGATAATGAAAACCTTGTGTCTACACAGTCAAGCCGACCAGGCATCATCGCTTGTTGGTGATAAAACGAAACATATACCAAAAGAAAGTAGCAATATACCTGACACACGTCGACAAACAAGACAAGCAGGAATACCACAAAGCTCTGTTAGCTAGCTGCCGCCTCCAATATAATGTTCGTAGTGATCGGACAGACACGTACTTAACGCGTCCCTGTGCGAGCTTCCGCGTCGACGCACGCGCCACTTCCCATAAAGAGACGCGCGGAAGTCGTTCCACCGCGCACTCCGCGATGTAAGTAGTGCTCCCGTTACCAGGAGAAAGGGACGCCTGCCTTCTTGGACACTTAATGACTTTGTTAATGGTTTGCTATCACTAAGTACGGTGAAAGAACGCGGTCATTTGAGGACAAGTCTTAAAACTAACGCAAAATGGTAAGAGACGGTACTGGTTTTCACCGACCACCAATAGGAAGCGATGTTTAAGACCTCCATCTTTTACAAGTCATGCGTGATATTATAATTAATGCAATATGGACCAATCTGTCATAGGACTCACATGTCATAGGTCAATAGGCTCACCCCCTATTACATGGGACTCATAACATAAATAGTGAAAAGTGGGTGTTACATCTGTGTGCACCTCTGCCTACCCCTTCGGGGATAAAAGGCGTGATGTTATGTTATGTTATGTCTGTCATAGGACCGAGTAGTACCCAAACCAACCAAGGACGACGAATTAGTTTTAAGAAGTAATCAACGTCTTCGTGTTAATAGTTAGTAAAGCAGCAACTAATAGATCTACACAAACGATCGCTAAGAGAAATGTACCTCAATAAACAGTTTGACAGTTGAAACATGGCGTCCCGTCCATCATAATGTCGTTACATTGAAACGTAGACAAAGCAGCTTGTCATATATGTGTCAGTAGTGAGTACCTAGTGAGTACTTTCCATTTCATCTGGTTGGCAGTGAAAGTGCAGGTGCTATTGACCTTTGCTGAGCCATCTGGTGGCCATTGATGAACGATCGGCTTGCGACACTACCACACATACAACCCGGAGCCCTCGAACAAGTTACAGATATGTCGAAAAAACATCGCAGAAAGACAACTCCGATATTGTTCTTTTTGAGTACAAATAACACAGTTGAGGTAGGTACTAGGTGGTAGGTACGAAACAATAACTACTTTAATCTGCAAATTCAATACAGTTGCGGACCGCAAGTGACTTTCGCGCATGCACACTCGCAAATAAATTGATTAAACAACAAAACGATTGTGTTTGATTAGAGTCGATCCCTAGCATATCCCTGTCCCGCACACGTCGCCACGTCGCCGTTTTAGTTCCTAAAATATTGCGTTATTGCGCAGTTTTCTGCGCGAACTTCACACCCGCCGTAACTCGTGAATCGTCTTGTACTTCACACCCGCCGTAACTCGTGAATCGTCTTGTACTTCACACCCGCCGTAACTCGTGAATCGTCTTGTACTTTTTTCGAAATGTGAAACATGATATATGATTTTATGGGATTACATAAGATTATGCAATTGTAATTTTTTTTTTGAGATACGACAGTAATCATCTTTCGACATATTTTTTTTTAAGAAAAAAGAATAGTTAATTTCCCCCAGCAGCTCCCTGCGCCTGACCTCTGTTCCAAGAACTCTACCATGTCCACAATATCGTCGGCAACGAGGGCGAGTGAAGTACTCGCCGTGTGGCTAAATATTTTCCATTCCAAGAGATCTGACGAGTCAGTCAGTCAGTAGGATTATTCCTAACATAACAGAAAAACATTATGTTAACAATCAATAAAACTTATATTTAAACTGATGACGATAAGATGGCCGTGGCCCAACTATAATACTCAAATTGAATATATAACATAACATCACGCCTTTTATCCCGGAAGGGGTAGGCAGAGGTGCACATTACGCCACTGTAAAATGTAACACTCGATTTTCACTATTTATGTTTCCCATGTAATAGGGGGTGAGCGTATACCGGGCACATTTTCAGACTTCGTGCTACTACTTCTAACTTTATTTCTTTTAAAAACCCAATTATACTTGCCCGACCCGGGAATCGTACTTGTCCGGCAGTCGTACTTACGACCACTGGGCCAATGAGGCAGTCAATAGGTTTCTTGTAATGTCAAGTGTAGGTACTTAGAATAAATAAAGCGAACAAGAAAGTAAATACAATAATTTGTTTATTGGTATACAGACGCTACATGATGATATGGATTCAATAACTTTAACATATTGTGACAATAGAAAATGTAGTATAATGACCGAGCCCTCGTCCACGTAACGATACAATGTGGACTGGCGCAGACATGTAGTACATTGTACGTATTTCATTGTTTGCACAAAAATAAAAATATATCAACTGTGTAAGTACATATACATAGTTTGACAATATCTCGTAGATGTGTAATACATTAACATGTGACCTGTCGGACGCAGGTCTACGCGAGACAGTGTGTTTTCTATTGTGTCTCATATATCGACAGACAAGGGGTTAAAATAACTTCGGCCAATGCTACCTTTTTAATTGTTAGGTATTTAAAAAAATATATTAATAAAATTATGACGCCGTTATTGGCAGTGCTATCGCTTGAGCATACTCATATACTGAGCCAAAACTTTTACGTACTCGGATTATACACTGCAAAAACACATTCATAATTGTTAGAGGTTTCATATTAATTAGATATTATACAAAAATCTACTTTATTCATAGACCAAATGATCACAAAATCATTTGCACCTGCATTATTCCTCGCTAACTTCAGCTCCATCAGTCTGTTATCCAAACGAAATCACAGCATAACCATAATAACTTGAGTCCTGTCACCGTTGCTTCATTTGTCCCCGTTGGGTCAAATGGGCAAAGCCAGGCTTTTGCCCCGGTGCTATCTATATCTGATTTTCCGCAAAGTATAGGACTTATATTTAATTATTTAACTCATATACTTTACTTGGTGAAACATAATTAGCCATCTTATATTCATGAACCGCCCTCCGTTTTCAGCAGGCATGCAGCAGAAAGTAATTAAATTATCTGCTATTAAATACTAACTTGCTATGTCCAAGTAATATTTTTGATTTTTAAATAAATAAGAACACTGACCTCTAGCCATGTCGTGTAGCAAATAGCCATTCATTAAAAAACCAAACATCATGTCAAACATAAAGTCATCAATTATTGAAAACAAGAGTAGCAGTATGGAGACAGCGACGGACCAACCCCGACATATTGGTACGAGTCCGCGTAATGAGGGGCCCGGGCCAAAGGAGGGTTCTCACCTCCACTAAAGAGAATGAATAACATGTTTTAGCTTGAAACTTATATGATAGCGGGGTTCATCAACAGCATGTTCAAAGGGCTCCGCGCGCCCTTACTCCGGCACTGCAGCTACACGGGGTGGGTGTGTGGCACCCGGCGTGCAGTGCGGCGCAGTGTATGTGGCAGGCTGCCTAGCTCCTGTTGTGTCGGTTGCCCCATCCGCGGCGATGCTCGTCCTTGTACTCGTCCATGTTGTTTTTCCTCGCCCTCTCTTCAGGGTCATCTTGTTCCTCTAGGAGCTCCTAGGATTGAAAATTAGATCATTATTTAATAGACGTAAATATACAGTATTACTATGAATTGTCAATTATGTGATACTTGCACCACTATGGGTATATTTGGAATAAAACTGTAACTATAGATAACATTCGGTCATTTATACAGAAGAACTTGAGGATTGTTGGACTTGAGGAAGGAAGATGGATGCACCCGTTATAGATAAAAAAACGCGAGTACATCAAGCTACCCAGCAATATCATTATCTTTAACAGTTAATCAACTGTATTGCAAGGCAATAAGGTTGAAAGTCAAATATTATAATGTCAAAGTCAAAGTCAAAGTCAAAATCATTTATTTCAATTAGGCCAGAATGGCACTTTTGAACGTCAAAATAAAATTAATATTAAAAGTGAAGCTATTTGCTCATTCCAAGGTGTAGATTCCTATGGAGAAGAACGAGCAAGAAACTCCAGAGGTTACTCTTTTTCAATCAGGTTCACAATACAATTTACTAGTTACATAGTTTTGCTGTTTGGATTGTGCGAGAACAATGTAACACCAAAATCCAGTCAAAGTGATCAAGAAAGAAAATAACCTTAAGAACAATAATACAGTCCGGAGCTGACCAGTCCAAGTTGACGGCGCCCGTTCACGAACATGACACGTACACCAGCACCGCCCAACTCAACCATATTGTAGGGAATCGAGCGATCCACTGCACGCGCCACCGCCAATGAGACCTTTGATTGAGCATGACAACTCCAAGCTGACACAGATGAAATCTACTAATCTAATTTAATATTAAGTTAATTACAGGGCTCTCACATTTACATTGGTTATATAATTTAAAAAAAATATACAATTTAGCAATATAGCTGTATTATTTACGATTTCATTAAAACAACAGTGTTTTTAGTTATCCTGTGGAGCCGGACTAGCCTGCATCCAAGCATTTTTATCCTCTATATATTCATTAAGTTTGTAATATGCTTGTCTACATAAAGTTTTCTTTATACACAATTTAAATTTGGATTCATTTAGTTGTTGTACATCGCCTGGTATCTTATTATAACATTTAACACAGAATCCCATGAACGATTTACTTACTTTCGCTAATCTCGAAATTGGCTGACTTAATTTAATTTATACATGGACCGCCTGATTGGTGAGCTGAGCGGCACCGGCATCGGGTGTCACATAGACGGAATTTGCGTAAATAATATAAGCTACGCGGATGACATGGTGTTGCTCAGCCCCTCAATCGGTGCGTTGCGTAAGCTACTCAGTATTTGTGAAGAGTATGCGGGGGCCCATGGGCTCAAATACAATGTAAAAAAAAGTGAGATTATGGTATTTAAAGCACCTAAAAAAGAGGTTACTGTGGTATCTCCAATCCAACTCTATGGCACACCATTGAACCAAGTCACTCACTTCAAGTATCTGGGCCACTGGGTCACCGAGGACCTTAAGGATGATATGGATGTGGAGAGGGAACGCAGGGCGTTGTCTGTTCGCTGTAACATGTTGGCTCGCAGATTCGCACGGTGTACTGAACAAGTGAAGGTCATACTGTTTAGAGCTTTCTGCCAGACCTTTTACACATGCAGCCTGTGGACCAAACATACGCAGAGAACATACAACGCGCTGCGTGTGCAATACAATAATGCGTTCAGGGTGCTGATGGGGCTGCCGCGGTACTGTAGCGCCAGTGGTATGTTCGCGGAGGCGCGCGTGGACGGCTTTCACGCCATCATACGCAAGCGAAGTGCGTCTCTACTGGCGCGGGTGCGCGGCAGCCCCAGCGCCACCCTGGCCGCGTGCGCAGTCCGTGCGGACTCCGTACTAATGGCGCACTGTATAGGCCTACACGCTAAAGCGAATGTCTGATACATTTAATTTGTGTTGTTTTATTTCTTTTTTAATTAAGTATGCTATTACTAACATAGGCTAAGAACATTATTACTAACAAATTATGGAAGCAATTATTCTGAAATAAATTTAATTATTATTATTATTATTAATCTATTCCCATGTCTAGTTTGATAGTGGTGTCTGTCAGACACTTTACCAAATAACTGTAGGTTTTTCCTAACATACATGATGTTTTCATAGATAAATTGACATGGAACGGTCATAATGTTGATCTCCTTAAACCTTTCTCTGAGAGATTCGCGACGACCTAGATTGTAGATAGCTCTGACGGCGCGCTTTTGTAAGATAAAAATAGATTCAATGTCAGCAGCGTGTCCCCACAGCAAAATGCCATACGACATAATGCTATGAAAGTAACTGAAATACACCAGTCTTGTACTTTAAACTGTCAAATACCAAGCGGTCACCGGTGACCGCACCCTATTGTTCTATAATTGTGTCTACAAAACCGGTATTCGACGAGTTAAGTTGCCTATCCTGAAGGTATGATTTCAACAGATTTAGCGACGTCCCCCGAATGCCATAGTGTTTCAGCTTCAGCAATAGCGTCTCATGTTCAACACAGTCGAATGCCTTCGATAGATCACAAAATATGCCGATGGCATCCCGTGCTTCTTCCCAAGAGGCGAACACCCGCTTAATTAGAGCTACTCCCGCGTCAGTAGTGCAGCGACCTTTGGTGAATCCGTATTGTTGATCATGAAAGATAGAATTCATGTTAAAGTGACGCAACATCTGAGAAAGCATCAGCCTTTCAAACACTTTGCTGAGCGCTGGTAAAATAGAGACCGGCCTATAGTTATTGGGTTCTGCACTATCACCGGATTTAAACAATGGAACTACTTTACTATGTTTCATTAAATCCGGGAAAACTCCGTGATCTACACTTTTATTAAAAATGAAAGCTAAATGAGGCGCTATAGTCTCTATAAAAGACCTACACACCCTAACAGACATTCCCCAGAGATCTTCAGTAGACTTAACTTTGATCTCTTTGAACGCTTTAATTACTGCTTGGGGGTTTGTGTATTGAAATCGAAACTCAGAAAGGCACTCCTTGATATTACTTTTAAGAAGTTCGACGGAAAGAGTCGGAGATGATTTCAATGCTTCCGTAGTTTTTATCGGAATATTTTTAAAGAAACTTTCAAATTCCTGGGCAACTTTCAAATTTGAATTGATGTGTCCATTCGCAGTATTTAGATTAAATTCAGCATTACGGGATTTATTTCTACCTGTCTCGTTATTAATTATATTCCAGGTTGTTTTTATTTTATTTTCTGCAGTCTTAATTTTATTAGTAATGTAAAGTGCTTTAGCCTGCTTGCAAACTAATTTAAACGTTTTCGAATATTTGGAGACATAAATGTGAAAAGCCTCACTATGATTAAATGGTTTCATACCGTAAAGCTCAAATAACCTTTCCCTACTTATGCGTATACCTGGTGTAGCCCAGTCACAGAATACCAACTTACATTTAATGTTTTTGCGTTTTACAGGGAATAATTTATCAAATTGAGTTTTAATAATTGACAATTTTTTTTTTTTTTTAAGGGGAGAAAATCATCGAATGACTTCTCCCGCCTGGGTGAGGCGGGAGGGAGTGTCAGACTCTTACTGACTAAAAACCACCCCGTTCCTTCTCCTGCACGTCGAGTCGGAGCCCCAGTTACCCGTTAGGTTCTCCGCGACTCCGAATCGGCATCGGCCGTATTGGGCCCCATCTGTGGTGGTCTGATGGCTCTTTGAGGCGCGCGCGGAACGCGACGCGCCGTACGCTCGGGTCTGTTTCTGGTCGGACGGGGAGCCACCCATGCTCGCCGTCCGCAGGCCCGCGCTGACGGTGGCCGGAGATCGTCTCGCGATCCCCGACGCCCGGTGTGTCCTTCGCGATGGCTGGGTTGCGAGGAGCGCTTCGCTGCCTCCGCGCCTCCTCCTTAGCTAGCATCACTGCTTCGCAAAAGGAGGAGACGGCATCCCAGTCCCCCTCGCTCCGCATCATGGCCTGCACTAGGCCCGGACGCGAGAGGTCGCCATCGCCGATCACTTCCCTGAGGACACGGCGGTGCTCAGCCCACGCAGGGCATTCTCCCACCGTGTGTTCCACCGTGTCCTCAGGGCGGTCCTCGCAGTGATGACACCCGGGCGTTTCCTCCCGCCCCATCAGACACAGGTACCTCCCGAAACTCCCATGTCCGGTGAGGACCTGCGTCAGGCGGTAGGTGAGGACGCCGTAGCGTCTCTCAAGCCACTCCTCAAAGAGGGGACTTACCGCTGCGATGGCAGCGAGCCCATTAATAATTGACAATAGGTTGGCGTAAATCTCACTCGGGTGTTCACTATCACGCATTTGACCGCATAAATCATTTTTTAAATTATTATTTAATGACTCAATTTTTTTATTTGAGATCTGTCTAAACATAATTTCACTTTTTTGAACAGTTGTGATGGTGTTAAAGGTGACTGTCAGCCCACTGTGATCAGATGATAATTTATGTTAATAAGAGGATGATAATTTATGTTAATAAATTATCATCTTTATGTAAATAATCACAGTTACAAAAAATATTATCTATACATGTTGCCGTGGTGGATGTTACACGGGTGGGCTCAAGGAAAACATTAGATAAATCAAAAGATTTGAAG